>VZSC01012442.1:345300-369012 GCA_013398225.1 Steatornis caripensis | reverse complement strand
AATATGATTTCAAATATTAAGTGTAATGAATATATAGAACATATTAGATACAACTAAAACTAAAACATTTTGACTATCAACCATATAGAATATCTTCCCTCCAAAATTTCAAAGAATCTGAAACATTCTGGTCAAATATTTTTATCTCATCATGTTTTTGAATTGAACTACAGTAGTTTTAATTTTTTTAATCAACCTGATCTCTTTATTTTTCTGTATTTTTTTCCTACTAATTGCTAAAATTAGCCAATCATTTACTGATGGTCATAATACAGTGGTGAAGGGGGTTTAGTATGCATAATAGGTGGGGGGGGTATTCGAGCAAATGGAAAATGAACACTATTCAACAGGAGAAAATACTATTCAACATCACTTGGTTTATCTCCTGCCAAAATAATTACAATCTTTGCAAACATCAGGAAGGAGGCTTGTAGCAGAGAGGGTAATGCTTTAATGTATTTTACAATGCACTAGAGGTATTTGTCCGGAACACTATACACAGTTCTGGTCATCTTCAAAAAATATGAATTCAGACTGATTACTGGGTATGGAAAACCTTTTGTGTCGCAGATGACTTCAGCCTAGTAAAATCAAAGATGTATTTTAGCTAAAGAATACATTTATTTAAAGAATAAATTTTACTAGAATAAAAGTATATACATTGTCAATTAATAACTTTTCTTGATAAAATACAGGATGGTTCTTAACATCGGAATGGTTCACTATTGCAAATGTGAGTCATGAGAACATAGATGAGTAAGAACATATTTTTAAGCTGTAGCTTCCTAAATTTGGGATCAAGATGTGTGATCTAACTGCTTCCAATAGCAGGGATTAGAACTAAATGTTCCATGGGCTGCTGGGAGGTGCTTCAATAAGGACTCTGAGGTCTGTTTAAAGGAAGCTATACCCCTTGCCTGGACTGCAAGTTTTCTTTACACAATCACTAGGACTGAGGGGGTATTTCTGAAGGGGAGGGAAAAAGCCACAGTGTACCTGCAACCATTAACTTAAAAGCACTCCCAGATCCACTAATACAGAGATAGCTATTAAATGCTTTTCTGGTTCTATATGCTGTGTTCTTGCTTTGCTAAAGGATGGCATTTCCAAACACGCCAGCTGATAGTTATTTAAAATGAACTCTTTAAGCAGCAATGTGATGAGTTGAGAGGGCAGTCTGCTATGTTAACACCTCTGTTATTAAAAGATAAGGATATATTTCTAATTGTGACTTTAATGGCCACTTCTTACTCTGTGTTTCTACTCCCCGTGTGCTCTCCCCTTATATCCGTTGCTTTAATGACTACAGCAAACTTTTACCATGACCATTAGCACAGTAGAACAAATGTGGTGGTGGAAACGCTGCTAAATTCTTTTTTGATTCATGTACCACCACTAAATTTGTTATTTGTTTTCTTGTTACCGAGTCCATGTAATTCAGCCAGAAAGCATAATTCCCAAGTTCCAACTTGCATTCATTTTATCTCAGAAATCCTACTGAGCTGATCAACATGCCAATTGCCACAGTAGTGAGCAAGAAAGTAGGAAGTGTCTCAAAGTCATAGACCTTTGTTTTTTTATTATTTTTATTATTATTATTGATTAGGAGTGGAGAACAAGTAAAATGGAAAGTAACAACATTTTTTTTTTACTTTCTTAAAGAGAATAAAAAATTAAGGGGCTTTTCTTGGTGGGTTTTTTCATTATTGTGTTTATTGGGTTTTAGAGTATTTGCTTTCATTGAGTTATCCTTTGCCTCTCAACATGCTCACGCTGAACTCAGATTCAAATACTGTACAGATGGAAAGAACCATTATGATTATCTATTCCAACCACCTATGTAATAGGCCATAAAATCTGAACCAATAATTCATGCTTCAAGTTCATATCTTCTGCTTGAGGGACAATATATCTTTTAGAAAGACATTCAGTTTTGATTTAAATCTTGATTCTCTTTGACTAATGTTTTCACCTTTCTAAGCCGTAAAGCAGGCCTGCAAAGGGGCTGTAGGGAAGTGGTATCTTGCGGTTCTCCCTGTTTTGACTTTCATGTTAGAACTGATCATTTAAAATTGACTTTTACAGTATTTTTTTCCAGTACTCATGAAAAAAATAGAAGTCATATTGTCTCTTCTCCATAGACATAACTGCAACAAAGATTCAATGAAGGACATGTTTTGGAAAATAAAATCACTTGCAGGAATATTACATTAGCAAAAAAAAATTAATGAATCAGTGATGATATCTGCACAAAACAGAATATATATCATATTTTAAATAATCAATTCCCATTGAAATTTCTGAGAACAAACATAAAAAGCCTTTACCTTACAGTTCCAGCTACTACAGAAACAAAGCCTGGATAACAAGTTATAAGGGAAAGCTGGTCAGAAAGCCCACCTTGATCTTTGTCCTGCTTCCATTGATTGCTAAATTGCATGAAGTAGGTAAACACTTCCATCTTTCACATTAGATCTTTCTAGAAGATTGTACTTACATAGTTTTTGTGACTAATCAAAGGAAATGTCTTCAAACTTTGTGAAAGTGAACTTTTTTTGTGTTCAGTAAAAAGCATGGAAGAGGCTTGTGAGCAGATTTCTGTTCTTCAGAGATAAAATAATTTATATTAAATAAAAACAAACATATAAACAAAAACTAAAATAAACTAAATCAACCCGAAAAAATCAGTTTGCCTTATGATGAACCTTATTGTGGAGAGCATATTTATTTCTAGATCAAAGGAAGAGCAAAGCTTGCTTTCTATCAGAATGAAATAAAATCTTTTACATTCAAGAGTCTTGCTAAATCTCTTTTAAAGAAAGAATCATTTTTTGTATCTAACTACAAATCTAATGAGACATTATATACCCATTTTATTTACCTATCAAGGAAAAGAGGATATTAAGGGAATGATTAGTCATAGAAAGTGTTGCTAGAAGAAACTTTGAGAGGTCATCCAACCCGTTCCTCAGTCCAAAGCAGGATCAGCTACTAGTATGTCACTTCTCATTGATACTTCCTCAGCTTGATCTTAAACACTTCCAAAGACAGAGTGTTTAGGAGATTCTTAGCAAATCTAGCGTAATGCTTCACTGTCCTTACTGTTAAAAATTGTTTTCTGTATANTCAGTCCAAAGCAGGATCAGCTACTAGTATGTCACTTCTCATTGATACTTCCTCAGCTTGATCTTAAACACTTCCAAAGACAGAGTGTTTAGGAGATTCTTAGCAAATCTAGCGTAATGCTTCACTGTCCTTACTGTTACAAGTTGTTTTCTGTATATATGAACTACAGTTCAATTCCTACAATTGCCTCTCCAGTTGTGCTACCTCTAACTTGCTGTGCACATTGCTGGCCACAGCATTTCAGCTAAAGCTTGAGCGGTGCTGAGTAAGCAGAAGGATTATTGGATGTGTTTTGCAGAGAATGCTCTGCTTGTACATAGCAATCTGATATTTGCTTTCTTTGTAACAACACGACACAGTTGACTCATACTCAGTTAGCAATCCTCTATAAATCCCAGATCATCCCCATTTGGACAGTTGTTTCCCATCTTATATTTGTGCAGCTGATGATTCGTACATAAATGGAGCACATTTCACTTGCCCTTTAATCTTGTTATGCTGGATCAAACTCAAATGATCAGCTGTTGTATTCAGTGTTCCTTAGTGACAGCTAGTTGAAGAAATATTACTGGACATGGATTAATTTTCTGTGGGAAATTATTTTCTTACACCAGATCTGCACAACATTGTGCCTGTATCAACTTACTCCTTTTCTTCCACTGAGTCTAGCTTCTAAAGCAGTGAGTTCCATAGATTTGCTATATAATGAATGGTGTATATGTTATTAACTCATATCATTATGCTGTGAAAATAGCAAAGAATGGTGGTTTTCTTTTTTATTTACTGACATATATGTACAACATAGTTTGCTGTATAATAATAATACAATTTGGTGTATAATTTGCTGGTCAAAGACAAGAACAGATCTGAAAGATCTGATAATCATGCTATTGTTCATAAGCTATTTTAAATAATAAGATGAGATACAATTGCTGGACTAATATACTTGTCAGGAGGTGTGTGGTGTTATTTTTAGTCATAGTTCACTTCATTCTGCTTCAAAACTATTGATAGTTATGCACATAGATGCTAAGTGAAAGTTTCCAAATGTCACTGTCACGTACACCTGGGGTCATTGCAACAGAATTGTGTGCAGCACAATCCAAGGGGTTTATTCGTGTACCATTTTGAATATTTTGTTTGGCTGCACCAAAATATATGTATGGTATAAGGACATAATCAATGATTACAGTGCATATATGACCAATTAATGTTTTAGCATAGCCAGTTAGATCTCAGCTTAGCTTTGATATCAATGTGTGTTTTACATGATACTGTGAAGAATTCAATGTGTGTACTAACCAGGACTCTATTTAAAAAAAAAAAATGTTGCTAGTAAATTTGAACTACTTTGTTTTCCAGCATCTATAAAATTTCATATTTTATATCTATTTTTATGTTTTATATAAATTTATAAAACTAATTTTAGCATTACAATGTGTGCTAAAATAAAATATTTGCAAGAATATGTGATCCACCCAAATCCTTTGAGTGTTTATATTATAATAATAATAATAATAACAATAATAATAGCAACAACAATAACAATACTAACAATAATATATTTCATGGTGTCTCAGTGAACTTAGTACAAGAGGAAACTATTGCAATGTGAAGAAAATATGACTGTGAAGCAGGAAGATTAAGGGTTCTGTCAAGGATGGTGCTGCAGTTCTGAATTATTTACAAAACATGGAATTCAAAATAGTAAAATTCAAAGTTTCAGAGTCACAGTTTGTAAACTGCACATCTAAGAAATACACTTTTTGATGCTTCCCAACTTTGAGGTCAAAGTTAAACACAAGTCATTTCTCCAGTCAGGAATACTTCTATTGATTTTGGACTCTCAGTAAAATAAAACTCAGCTGAGGTCACAAAGTTTCTAGTGTGGCAGACACAGTGCAAGTGATTAAAACCTTGTCTTTCACCTTAAGCATTCCAATTCAGTCTTGTGAAGTTTAACACCTCACCTCTAGTCTCAGCCGAGTCTCTTGGGACTTTGAATTGACATCGCAAACACACCTCCAAGTTTAACAAAGAAGCCAAAAAAAGACAAACAAGGAAAAGAAATACTTATATGCCAGGAGGAGCTATTCCATAGAGATTCAATCCAAAGGAAAGCTGGAAGAAAACACTGCAAAAGCACATTTTTTTTTCCTTTCAAGGGCTATAACTAGTCCCTGCTTCTGCCATAGGACTCAAGAGCGACCAGATAAAACACTCTCATCTTTTACCTTAATGAACTCTGAACTGACAAGTCTTTTATGACAAATTCAGTGTTCTAGCAGTTGTATCAAAACTACATGAGATTTGGAGCCCCATTTAAAGCTATATCTGGTCTGTCTTGCTTCTGTGACAAGTTCTCTCAGTTCTCATCTGGGTCACTAAATGGAGATCCCATGATAGGGAAAACTGACATCCCATTCATCTTGCTTTGCATGAGTGCTTTGCCTGTCAGAAGAGCCACATAACAATGTTAGTTTTATATACTCTTAAGAAATGCAGCCCCAAATTGGCTGCCAAAACCCAAGCAGGAACAGTGCAGACATGAGAATATAGCAAGATGAGGAAACAAATTGAAAATTTAGATTACTACAAATAGAAAACAAAAAGGAGGCTCGTCACACTTCCTTTTTAAAAAAGAGAGAAGGATTGCCTTCTTTTTCCTAGATGCTAGTCAAAACCAGGTGCACGAAAAATGTCATATAGTTTGAGGTCAGAAAGGATGATCTGATCATTTAATTTGTCCTCTCTCCAGGGTCTTATATCTGTTCCAGGGCTGCTAAATGGAGCTCAGTGACCTTGGTTAAGATTAGGCATCGCTTTCACCACACCAGAACAATTGATATAGGTCTCTCTTTTACATAAATGTGGAAGAAAGTGAAATACACTAGGAACACATCTGACCACTTCTTTGCAGAGGGATGAAGAATTCTTTCAGGTGCCAGCATATGTCTGGCTGAAGGTAGTGGAGTGTGTGACTCGACTGCAATTTTTCTTTATTCAAAACGGTACGTTTTACACATGTGTTGAGGAGAGTGCTTTTTCTTCCCCAAAGCCCTTCAGAAAAAGGAAATCAACCACAATTTTCAGCAAGTCACAGATGTCAGAGCCAGAAGAGGCCACCAGGCACCGTGCAAAGTTCAAGCTCAACAGAGTAAGAACTAATCTAAAAGTGGTTGTCAGTGGGAAATCATCATTAAAAGGGGATGTCGCAAGTGATATTCAACAGGTTTTGAAGCTCACAGGTTTTTTTTTTCTTTTAATTTGAAATAAACATGTAATTAATTCTAAAATCTGTGAATAACATAAATGAGTGGAGTGACGAATCATGTTGAGCGTAAGGCAGCTATACAGAGTTACTGCAAGAATTGGCTAAGCTGGACCCACTAAATGTGTATAGATGTCTAAGAACATTTCATTTTCAATAATGATCTTGTCATGTTAAATGTATTTATTTAGGAAATAGGAATGCATTCCCATTGAACAGGGAAAGTTGTTATTTTGAAAATGATTAAGGAATTTTAATACAAAGGCAACTCAGATAACATCTCAGAGGCAGAAAGACCAATATGCTCTTTTGGTGTATAAATTGTAGGAGTACTAATTCTGTGAGCATGAGTATGACAAGAATTTGCCTACTTCAGTGTTGTTTGGTGTGCAATCTTAAAGATGATGAGTAAAGTTTCGATGAGATTCTTCTTGAAAGAAAAATTCAAAGCCTTGAAAGACTGTAAAAAATTATTCCTGTAGAGCAGAAAAAAAAAAAATACTTTGAAAGGAGTTTGATTTATTTAGTATATCAAAAAGAAAATGGACAGGTGGATTGATTACAGTGTTTATATTGTGTTTTTTAACAAAACTATTGCACTAAAATATCAAAAGAATGAACAAATATTTTTGCTGTGTCATCATACTGAAACTGCACAACCATTTGGAAGATAAGCTTTTAGTCAAATACAAACTATGGGAACAAATAAGTTAGGAAAAACATCAGCTTGTGATATACAGCATGTTAAATGAAATTATTGTGAACTCTTTACCTCTAAGTTCTATGTATGTATCCATGAAAAAGAAATTACCTAAGAAGAAAGTGGAAAACTCATAATTTGTGCAACAAATAAAGATTCAATTATAGCAATTGTAACTCTTGTGAAGGTAGAGAGGGAAAAGGAGAGACAAAAGCAGGAAAGAAAAGCTATTTTTGCTGTAAAGATGGAATATATTTTCACTTGAAGGCCATAGGATTCTTTCTCTTGTTGCATTCTGTTTATGAAAAGAAGGAAAACTGATTTTATTTGCATTTGTCTGAAGTATTTAATAGATACTAAAATTAAATACTTCAGATTTTTGGCTACTTTGGCAAGATTTGACAACATTTCAGCCTAGATAAAGTGAATGGTTTACTGTGGAACATTTATAAGACCTCATGCAACCCTTAATAAAAATGTGTTGCTTTAACTCGTGTCTAAATGATATGCAAGTCAAATTAAAGATGACATTTGTCATCTATACAAGTAAAGCGACTCATGCACAAAATTAAAAAAAAAGAAATTTGTCATCACAGTGTCCTTTATTTACTACTTAACTTTATATAGCACATGAGGATAGAAGAGCAGAACTGCTTAAACCCTAATAAAGTCTGAAACTACGAAAATGATTATAAAGCAAATTTAGTCAACTATAAATGCTTAATAAAGATGAGTTTAAAATAGTAAATAGTTACTATTTTAGTAAAGTTCCTAGGCTTAAAGATAACTGATAAAAAGAAGATTAATTGAAAGGGATAGATGAATGGCAGGCTTTACTTTACAGGCAAAATACATAAAGTCATAGACTTCAAATTTCAAAAGCTTATGTTTGCAATATTTTGGTGTATTTTTACTGAGATGTAGTCTGAATTACATCTCACTGCAATGCCTTCTAATCCTTTGACCATCATAATACTGAGACCTATGTAAGAAATCACATACAACAGTTTCCTTCTTTCATATGAACAGACATGTTATATTTTCACTCTAGTTGTGTAAAGCCTAGAGGAAAAATCTTACAGTTGTTCCACAGTACCTCATATACCAAAACAAAATACGTACATAAAACCAACCTTGCTCGCTTCTCTTGAAAACAGTGAAAATGAATTTCAAAGCAGAGCATTGATACCTATGTAGGTTAGACGAAACGAAGGTCTAAGTATAATCTTTCAGTAATCTCGTTACAAACTTTGTAAATAGCATGGCTAGGGGCCAGTCATCAGTGTATAAAATACTAAATTGTTCTAAGATTTTCATATCTTGTCAAAGTATCTGGAATTCCCGAGACTGTTTGCTTCAGCCCCATATCTTTAGAAGGGTGTGGTATCTCCTAGTGAACTCAGTATAAATTCTGCTGCAGAAATGCTTGATTTCTTTTCCTGTTTTCCAGCTGTCATTATAATGACGATATCACAGTGTTGTGTAATTTAAAAGGACAACATCACTGTTACAGCTAGTGTCATCAAATATTAACAGTGGTTCATTTAGGGTTAGAAATTTAATATTGTCCAAATATTTCAAGTGTTTTTCTGTAGCAGTCTAGATTTTGTGTCTAAAGTATTTTTTTTTATCTTGTGAGGACTTCACAACGCAATTATAAAATGATTTTTTTCTATTATTTGTCATATCAGTATACTTCTAAGCATGCCATTTTGTCTGCATATTTAATTGAGGTAATGCTACACTGTTTCTAAAGAAATATCCCTTCTTGAAATCATTCACTGAAAAAAAAAGCTTTCACATATAGTAGTCTTGAGAAGAAAGAAAAAATCTCTCAAACCCCACAGGTTTCCATAACAATCCTGCTATAGCAACGCTTAGAAGAGCTACAGGTGCAACCAGATAGCTTCAATGTAATAAAATTTTAGAATCTCCACCAGAAAAATGTGGGAAGTATTGGGATTATACGACTAGGTATCTCCATCACTATCATCATTATGATCATCACATACAATTGTATGAACATTTTCACTATAATGGACCTTTGCTCACTTTAAAAATATTAGAAATTTGTGTCATGTATCATATTGTATGCGGAGTATGGCATACATTATACAATAGCAAATAACAGTAGAGATTTATAGTCAATAAACTTTTTAAAGGTTGTGAGAAATTGAGGTAAAAAAACAGGTAAAATATAAGTTGATTATTTTCTTGACTTTTGGAGGGGATGGCAAGAGGAACAGTAACTTTCCTGTTAGTTTCGCTGCGACTGTCATGAAAATGAATTTGTGTGTTTGTTTAAATGTTTACCAAGGAGAATGACAAACAGGATTCTCTTAGTTATGATAACATTAAGAATTACAGTAGTTGTTAATATAAGTCCCTAATTAAGTGCACTGGAGCCTGAAAGTCAAAACTTATTACAAGTGTGAGTGGATACAGTATTTTATGTCCAATACATGATGGTTTGTTCTTGAATGTTACCCATAGATTTCTTTTCATTTTATCTTGATTAATTTTTTGTCTTTGCTTTATATTAGTCATTCTGCAGTAACAAAAGTGCAGGAAGGTGGTAGATAGACTTGTGTATGAGATTTCCCCTGATATGGCATCTTACTGCAATATGTTGACCTGAAACTCCATAGCAATATTTCTACTGGATGTTAAAGAAATTACTTTCAAGGTATAGCGCCTCTAGGCACTTTGCTCAAGGCCTGTGCTTCCTTCTTCTGTCGCTTGAAGGGGGTCTCAGCTCTTAAGAGCTACAGCTGGTCCCTCTCTGCAGGATATGTAGACGTATACATCATACCCAGGTATCACAGGAACAAAACACGGCTGAACCATGCAGTTCATAACGCTTACCAAATGCTTCCACAGTTTTAAGTGCACACTGTGCAATCTTTCTGCCTCATGTCTTCTAGACTGTTTTCCTTAGGGTTAACTATGATATTGCACCATCTCAGGAGTTTCCAAAAGCTGATACTATTTATGGTATTTTAAACACCCTCCTCAAAATACTTTGTTAATTTTTTTAAATACAAACTACAATCTAAATACAAACTACTTCCTGAGTCTACACAATTTCAGCCTACACTGGAGATGAATTATGAATTTAAGATTTTATGTTTTCCATTAAGATTTTTAAAGGGAGATTCATGCCACTGGAATATGGACATTCTCAATTTTCAGGTAGTATTCAGTGCTTTTTACTTTTGCCAATAGTTTTGAAATTATGTTCCAGACAAATCTTTCAAATATTATGGCTCCCTTAAACCTCATGTACTTGTCTGGTGATAAATAAATGTAGAATTTTACAGAGGAGAGAAAGTAACAATTGCTACTTACAGCTAACCTCCTTAATCCCCTAGGACATTTTTCAGAATGATTTTCAGTGGGCATGTGGAGAGGACATGATGATGTAAGTATGGTTATGTTAGCAAAGATTATCCAGAAGACTGTAATTCTTTTATGGTTTCATTGTCAGTTAATAACATGGCATCATCATAAAGTGTTTTTACCACAACATCCTAGACTGTATTTCACAGACATGAAAGTTTGAAGCTTACAGGAAAATATTAATTTATTTGTTATCCAATCTACCACTGTGACAATTCCGGAAAGAGTAGTCTTTTATGTGTGCAAAACAGGTACAGAACAAGCAGTGCATCTGCAAATGTCTTGCCAATGTTCCTTAGTCTGGAGGTCAGGTGGCTACTTCTTGAAATGAGAATGAATGTCTGCTCTTTCAGCATTTTTTTCCTTCACTGAGACTGCTGTTGAAGTGCCAGTTACTTCCTAAAGTATGAAGTGTCTTCAGAAAACTATAATTTTAAAATACATCTGAAACTCTTAGGCCAAAACTGTTCAAGGTACAAAGCCAGTGAATGAAAAGAAGCTAGGAAAGTGTGAATGAAAAGAAGCAAAGGAATCTCACCAGGTATGAACACAGTGCATTTTTAGAAGATTTTAGTTTTTTAGCCTTCAGAAGAACATGGAGTCATACCATACAATCTTTCTGTTTCTGAATAATGTACACTTTATGTTTTCCATGATAGCATCTTCAAAGTCAAACTCACTTGAAAGGGTAATAAATCATATATTAGGAAATAATACAGCTATAGGCAGACATCCTACAACCACTCAGGCAAACTTTGTCATGCAAGTCCAAACAAGTCAAGTGAAATTTATCTCAAATCCAGACATGTGACTGGGGATTTGTTCTTCAAGCAAAGAAAAGCAACAAATTCCTTGAGTTCCTGTATCCTATTTATTTTCTCCAGCTTCAATACAGGATTTATTTACATGTTGCATGTTACATATTTACTTATTAACTTTGGCTTGTGCAGTTTGATGAGATAAACTTGTTTTGTGAACAGAAAGCACCGCGGCCTATTTTTTTGTGTTCAGTAGAACTAGTATTTATTTAGGAGCTACTCAGTAGAACAAACAATTAATTCTATGCTCTTACTTAATTCTGTCTGCTTTGTTAGTTATAACAGCTTTAAGACTGCTCTGATTTATTTTTAGCAAGCAAAATTTAGTTGGTATTAGGAACTCATGGCTTTTTACATCACAGTTGTTACAGTCATTCATTGCTGTACTGGTTTTGTCTGGGATGGAGTTAATTTTCTTCATAGTAT
Source organism: Steatornis caripensis (assembly GCA_013398225.1). Classification (NCBI taxonomy): domain Eukaryota; kingdom Metazoa; phylum Chordata; class Aves; order Caprimulgiformes; family Steatornithidae; genus Steatornis; species Steatornis caripensis. The sequence goes on along the minus strand of VZSC01012442.1, from coordinate 357,272 downwards.
TTTGTATGGTGCTATGTTTTGGATTTGTGATGAAAACAGTGTTGATAACACACCTACAGTTACCTATTGCTGAGCAGTGCTTACACAGTGTCAAGGCTTTTTTGGTTTCTCACTCTACCCCTCCAGCGAGTAGGCAGGGGGTACACAAGAAGTTGAGAGGGGACACAACTGAGACAGCTGACCCCTACTGACCAAATGGATATCACAGACCACATGATGCTCAGCAACAAAAGCTAGGCGAATAAGGAGGAAAGAATGTTATGATAACATTTGGTAGTATGACATTTGTCTTCCCAAGTAAATGTTATGCACGATAGAGCCTTGCTTTGCTGGAAATAGATAAATACCTGCCTGCCAATGGGAAGTAGTGAATGAATTCCTTCTTTTGCTTTGCTTGCATGCGCAGATTTTTCTTTACCTATTAAATTGTTTTTAGCTGAACCCACAAATTTTCTCACTTTTGACCTTTCACTTCTGTCCCTCATTCACTGTGGGGTGACTGAGTGGCTGTGTGAGGCTGAGCTCCTTAGTGGGGTTAATGTACAACAACTGCAACTGTTCAGGCCCATTTTAAACCTAGTAAGATTTTAAACCTAGTAGGATAGAAGTAGGTACTCCAGACATAACTACCATGGTAAGTACAGAACTCTGCCCTAAACCCATTAGAGTTCTTTGGCCATTCTACAGGCTTTTGTACTTTGATGATAGCAACAACTAAGACTGGTTCAAATCAAACATGTAAAGTGGAAGATCACTGTTAATGAAAAAGCAAATGCAGTACGTAGTAGAGACCTCACAGAAAGCAAATCCTCTGTAGCCCATAGGCATGGTTCTCTGTTCCACAAGCTCATGGATGCTGGTGCAAAAAGCAAGTGAAAAATGGCTGTTCATTTTCTGACATCAGATTGACCTTCATCCACCTTATAGGGATGAAATGAGGTAATACTATATTCTGAATGGAAAATTTAGAATCATAGAATAATGGAACAGCTCAGGTTGGAAGGGACCTTAAAAGGTCATCTGGTCCACCACTTTATGGGAAAAGGAGCCTAGATGAGATGATCTAGGACCCTGTCCAATTGCACCTTGAAAACCTCTAGTGATGTGGGCTCTACCACATCCCTGGGAAAGTTGTTTCAGTAAATAACTGTTTTCATTGTAAAACATGTTTCTTATGCTGAGATGAAACCTCTCCCGGTGCAACTTGTACCCATTGCCACTTGTCTTCTTCATGTGGCTCTTCCTGAAGAGCCTCTGTTCTCTTTGCAAACATACCTTAAGTACTGTAATACTGTGATGAGGTCCCCCCCAGCAAGCCTTCTCTTTTCCAGGGAGAAAAGACGTAGGTCTTTCAGTCTTTCCTCATAGGGCAAGTTCTCCAGTACTTTGATAATTTTTGTGGCCCTTCTTTGGACCAAGGCTTTGTTTCTATTGCTGGTTGGCATATACAAGGAAGGGGAGTGAGGTGGTATCTTGTTGCCATGGGTGACCAGAGATCACCGCATTTCTCCAAGGTGCTATCTCTTTGCTGTTGAAGCTCTTTGCCTGGTGTCTTTGGAGGTCACTGCCATGGGGCCTTAGTATTTCTTCTTGCAAAGTCTGAAGTAATACTCTCTTGTTCACCCTCCTTAATAGAATTGTGACAGATGGACCTGCCCTGACAAATGCCTAACAAAGACCTAACAAAGGGTCATCCTTCGATGGCCACCTGTATCTCCCATTATACGCAACTATCCCTGGGCTAATCTGTTCACTGGCCGTGTTCTCCCTCTGTCCCATTTATCAGGAAGGACCCATGCCACACAAGTGGTGGAATCATAGACCAATGGATTTATGGAAGGGATGGCAACAAGCCCCAACACGAATAGGGTTGTGGATGGAATCATTATTTGGAGCAGGAATTGCCCCAGTATGAAACCAACAAGTCATTTTGGAGCTAGACCTACAAATACAAGCTTTAGCCAATGCCACGTCTGATAGTCTATATCTTTTAAATAATCAATTAAAACATGTCAGTAAGATATTGAGACGTATTAGACTTGATACTGTAAAAGGAGAAAGGTGTATGTGGAGTTCTGAACCTGTCAATGGATGAGTGTTGCGTCCACATCCCAAATACATTAATGTTGCTTCAAGACAAGATGAAGAAAGTAGCCAGAGATTCAGAAGCAATCATTGCTGGACTAGGAATGGACTGGTTGGGGAGAATTTTTGACATGTTTGGATTTGCTCGTTCTAAGTGTCTAACCAGCCTCTTTCAATCTTTGATAATGGTTGTAGTTTTGATAAGTGTAATTTGCATTATGATAAGTTGTATTAAGTGTGCAATAGTAAGATCTGTGTCAATTCTGAAATATGCTCCTTAGAACCTGTTCATGTAAATGATATCCCTGTATAGTCATAGAACTATTGAGAAATTATGATCTACAGTGAGCATTAAGACCCATTGAGACTGCATTCCCTTTTAACTTTGGAGACAAGAGGTGACTGTACCACAACTCCAAGGAAAACAGTCAAATCGTGTCTGCTAACAGGGTGGATTTTGTGGCAGATGCACCAGTCCTGACAAAGACCTGACGAAGACTCAACAAGAGCCCTCAAACACTTCCCACTACAGCTCTTGTCACACCCACATAGTGGTGGTCAGCATGTACGCATTTCAGTCATAAGGTAACGAATTTGGGATCCTCACCCAGTGAGGGGGCTACATGACCGTACCTGACCACAGGTCAGATTCGAATAGGGTGTAAACAGAGCCCTGCCAGAGAGCTGTCTTGAGTTGATTCTCCTTGGAGCAGCGAGTCTGCAGTCAGGAACTCTCCACTTCAGTCAGGAAGCTGCCCAAGGTAATCCTCGAGGTCAAGAACCTTCCCTTTATTAGGTAAGTGATTGTGCATTTTGGGTCATCAGTCATAAACCTTAAGAATTCTTCAGTTGATTGTGCAGTAATTAACCCCTTGTACATCATCTGGTACCTGTGGCTTATGTTGTCAGGTTGTTGAACAATTTTAATAAGCCTCTTTCTAGTTAGTTTTCTGCTAAATAAATTTGGTTTAAATAAAGTTTATTTTGAGTTTATCACCTGCCTAATTTAATTTTATAAGCCTCCACAAAAAGAATATAACCTGCTAACTTCCTCATGCACCTCCTCCACACTGTGCCTGAGTGGCTCCACCAGAGCACACCTTGTGCAGATGGAGCTCCACCTTCCTCCACATGGGAGGTAGGGCTGAAGTCTTTGTAGACCTCCACCTAGACAGCCACTTGTGTGGCAGGAAGCTCTGTTTGTGTGTCTGCCTCCACTTGTCCCAGGCTAGATTGGCTACATAGGTGATATCTGTCTGTTGCACAGCACAGCCCTCACCTAGTCTCTACCACCATGCTTATGACAACTTCAAAGCACTGTCTAATAAGTCCTTCTAATTCCATGGAGACCTCAAGCTGCTGGGTAGGCTTTCAGAGTCAGCAGCCTCCTGGGGTGATCTTCAAGGCTGCAGCCTAAGCCTGCAGATGAGCAGAGGAGGCAGCAGCATGACAAGCGGAAGAGTGCATCACCCTTTCCCTGTGCCCTTCCAGTGTACTGCCACACAAACTGCTGACACCACGCAGAACCGATGCCTCTCCCNAGAGTCAGCAGCCTCCTGGGGTGATCTTCAAGGCTGCAGCCTAAGCCTGCAGATGAGCAGAGGAGGCAGCAGCATGACAAGCGGAAGAGTGCATCACCCTTTCCCTGTGCCCTTCCAGTGTACTGCCACACAAACTGCTGACACCACGCAGAAACGATGCCTCTCCCTTGTTGTACACCCTGTTTGTGCAGCCTGTTTGCAGCACTCCCTTGGGGTTGGTTATATGTGGTTTCCCACAGTTTGAAATGGCCATGGGGTCAGCCAGAACTGCCCAACTCTTGCCTGCACCTCTTGTGAGATCTGACTGGTCCCTCCACACACACAGCCCAAGGCTGCCAGGGGCCCAGAAACCCCCTCAGTCACCTCCTGGGGACCTCACGGACCTCACACACCTCTCAGCACATGGCTACTGCTGCTGCTGGTTGTGTCAGCTTCCCATGATTTGGCCTTCTTTTTTTGCATCTTCTGAGTGTAAAAGCCAACAACAACAGATGCTACACTTCAGATGACAAGTTAGGCTGCTGTCTATCACCTCTGCAGAGATGTCTCTGGAGAAAATACCAGCAAACAAAACAACAGAACTGATCTTCGTTTCAGTACCATGTAAACATCTGTAACAATTATTCTTATCTTTTTTTTTCCCCCCGAATCCTAGCAATGGGCAGCCATGCTGTTCTGCAGATATGTGGAATGAAGGATTATGTGACATCATCTTTTCCAGAATACTTGCACCCAATGTACAACTGATAAAACTGACCTGGTGAGAGAAAATTTATTTTTTATTTTAGCTTCTATCTCTTAAAGCTTTACTGGATTTATTAAATATTTTTATTATCAAGTTGGCAAGCATTACTGGTTTATAATTCATAATCTTGCTCTTAGTCTTCATGTTTTTACGATTCAGTTTTAGAATCTTCTTCATGCATCTGTTAGCTTTGTCTTCATTTCATAACTTCTGATACATTTTAATAGCTGTGCCTCTAGGTACTGATCATTATATGCATTCTTTGTCTATTAAGTAGGAGTTTAAAAACATCTATGTTCATATGATTTCATTAACTTGAAAATAACTGTTTAATAACTTTCTGAAGTAGGTTACACATACCTACCTACGCAAAATAGTTTGTTCTGAACTTAAAACCAGACACAATTATTATTAATGAGATCCTCAATAGTTATACTTGGAAAGGAAAAGTACAGCTTTATCTCTCCTGTGTTAAGTACCTAAATTTCCAATATTTGCTTTTGACTACTTAATGCTCTTATATCCAAAGTCAGGTGCCTATCATTGGATACCTAAAACCACACTAAAGATTATGCTGTAGGTAATCAACTAGGAAAAAGAAAACCCTTTCTTAATGGTTTTCCAGTACATACTAGCTCTTATTTTGTCATTTTTTCGATAAAATATTATCCTAGGGTTTTGCTTGCTTTCCCACAATTGCTCATCTTTTGGCTTTGAGTCACATCCTGGTCCCATTCACTCGGTGGGAGTAGAGCTAATGATGACATCAGTGGGACCTAGATTTGACATCTTCTCCACTTACACTTTGTCTGATCAGCTCTGTTCAAAAGAAACATGTTCTGAATCAAATGAGAGGCCCAGACACTTCTACCTGAACAAAACCGTGTCTTGTAAGACCTTGTCAGAAAGAGAGTGCTCCCCAGCTATATATTAGTGTGTTAGAAATCCTCACCAGACATTTCCATCAGGAGCATACAGAGGCCACATCAAGGTTCAATCGTGCAGTATCTTGTATGCTGAACCCCACCAATTTCACTGAAATCAAAAGGACAATCAATAGTAGTATTTATTAGTCTCGTTGTGGTGGAAATGTTCCCCCTGCCACAGCTTATGCAGCCAAGGTAAGCCTTGATTTTCCATCTAAGGTGTTAATTGGTGTCAAGTTTAATTCAGAACATTTTGCTTGGATGTGACGTAGTCTGATAGAACAAGATTCCAAATTACAGTCTTGTGGAAGTCAATGGCAATAATCCCATTGACATCAATGCAACCATGATTCAGCAGAGACAGGATCTCGTGTCTGTTATGTCATTATAATGACACATAATTTTAGTATCATTTTGTGGATGTTACTGTGCAGTGAATAGTACACAATTATCCAGAAGAACTGGTATCAGAACTAAGAAAACATATTGTTCTACTTTTGTGAGTATTTGGAAAAATTCTTGTCATGAACATCTGTGTATTTACAAAAAATCCCAAGAATTCAGAAAGTTCATAGCATCATTCTCTGCAGACTGCTAATACACTCATCTATTGCACAGTATGTGTAATTACAAAGTAATATTATTTAACAGAAGAAAAAAACTAGTCAAATAGGCTGTTACTGATATTTCAGGGCTGCCTTGGTTTTGGAGAAAGCAAACTGTTGCAAAGGGAGAATAGATGTAATTCATTTAACTTAATTTTAAGTTTCATTAAGTCATATAAATCTAAGCTAGTAATCAGGTCCTTATATATAGTCAGTAGAGGAATACTGACATCTCCAAGGGTGATTTTAGATACTTCCTTTAGAAAGGAATGCGAGCACCTATTTCTCTTCTGAGAAAGGGAAACAAGATGACTAGTAAAAGCGTAGTTACTTTTTCACATGTCTGAAGGTCTGTGAGATGAATCACACTCTATGAAGTTAATTAAAACACCTAACAAAATATTTCCTCATAATCCTGTCTTCTAAGGGGTTGTCTTCACTCATGAGAAGAAGGTAAGCAAACAAGCAAAAAGTTGTTTATTATAACCTTGGGGAAACTAGCATAAGTAAGACGAGAATACCCTTAACACAAGACATTCTACTTTTACTCTGTAGTAAACTTGTCCAAAACATTTTCAGGCAGAGTAAAAGACTCATCTTAATATGCTTACACATCTCTAAACTTCCCATCCTTACTGCGTCAGAGAGGGCTAACAGCTTCTTTATGCTTGTGAGACTCTTTGTTATTACCCCTTTCATTTTGATGTTCACTACCCCCCGCAGTAGGACAATTTCCTTTTGATTACACCTTTCAAAATGTCTGTATGGATATGAGATTCAAACAAATTTTCTAGGCAATTCATCCATATCTTTCCTGTGCATATTTACAAGACTTCAGGAAAATGCCTTTCCTGGAAGTGATTGGTTTATGGCAATGTAGAGAGCTATCACATTGACATGTCAGCTGTGGGGACAGTGTCAAGCTCTGTCCTTTGGCCTTTAGCTAACCTCACTCTATTGATGCTGATGCATTACTACTCTGCTAGTCAAACTGACTTCTTTTAATTATTTAATTTTATAAAATGATAGATTCTGAGGCCTGAGACGACAATTATAATGCCCTAATGTGTCTACCTAACATAGAATGAGAATCCAAACTGAAGCTTAGTGATTTTGCATGGGCAGCCTCCTCCCCTTTTGCTCCCCAAAATTCATGTGACTTCACAGTCCCCAGAGATTGTTGTCTATGATTTCATAATACAGCAAGAAGTTATGAAGTTCTACTATGTGCATTTCAGAAAATTCACTATCTAGTGACATATGTTCTCCTGACGCATGTAAACAACTTCTCCCCTGGTACTCTGATCGGAACATTTATTTCAATGTATCACAAACACTAAAATAATTATATTCCTCTGATTCAGCTCTTGAGTTTTGTAAGTTCTAATATGCAATTTTATTTATGACAACCAAAATGATAAGTCTCCATCTGCTTAAACAAACATCTGTAATACCTAAATTACTAAAGAATAATCCTTGAAGGGACCTAGTACCAATTGTGTCTTTACTTACTGATTATCTTATAGTTAATCAAAATATATTATGAAAAATGCAATCTATGTAGAGAATTTATATTCTTTCAATCGAAGTTGCTGTCCTCTTATTGCAGCTTAGAAATAAGTATGATAAGCGCCATGATTTTTACACCAAATCTTGGTCAGCTATAACAAATTCTGTGTCGCATAGTGCCTCTATGTTTACACTGGCAAATAATGGAAAACAGATTCTGACTATTTATTTCTCTATTTTATTAATCTCCTTAATGAGGGCAATATTAGGTTTATGTACTAGTCCACCTACTTTATGATTCTCCTAAATTAAGGTTACAGTACTTTTAAAAATATTCATAGGAGTTCTTTCAATTTTTTTCCGTTAAAAATAAGCTTAAAGCTAAATCAAGGAAAGGAGAGACAAAGAATAATAAATTCCTGTAAAAATGAAATACAGAGAGAAACACTGAAATATCACAATGCAATTTGCCACCAGCACTAACTAGAGCTATCAAAACAGTTCAATATCACAGTTATAAGAAAAAATACCAGTAAGAGCGTATTCGTGTCAGTGTCATAATTATAATTCTGCCACATTCTGGAATCATTATGAGAAAAGTACTTCAGTCACCAGAGAGTTCTGTCATAGTAGGAAAAAATACAGTTTTCATTGTGTCCCATAACTTGCTATGAGACTCATGTCATTATGGATTTCTTAATCAAATCTGGATTGGAAGATCACTCAAGCCTTCCTGTCATTTTAAATCAAAATTTTTAACATTGGGATGTATCTGACAGTAGTATTGTCATTCTTTCAATAAAAGGGATAAATTAGTAAAAAAAATATTTTTACAAAATGTACCCAGACACTAAATTGCAAACGTTTGGTCCTTTTTTTATGGCAAGCAGTTAAACAGTTTTTATTTTATAACAGTGCCCAGGATTAAAAACAAAACAAAACAAAACAAAACAAAAGATAATGAATTGGTCTATATCTTTCATAGAAAGCAGCAGCCAAATTAAATAATTTCTGTTGTCCAAACCCTTATATAGAAAGAAAATATTTTATTTTCATTTTCAACAGATGAATTCAAATACAGATCATTTACATGGTAACAAGATAAAGTAATATATCAGGACAATTTTTTATTTCTTGTGAAATATTAGTATATACATTCTTGATGTCTCCCTGAGGCCAGTGTCTTGCCCTTCCTCAACTACAGAACACCTATGCAGTATTCAGAGAAAATACTGTGTTTTGGTTTATTTATGACTCATTCTTTTCCTGCCATATTTCAGCTGGGTTCATACAAACATAAATGAAGAGACTGCAAGAAAACAATGTAGGTAATGTTGAAAAAATAGTGTTACAGTAAATGATTAAAAAATGAAACCCGGTCTCTGAAAAGCAAAAGAAAAAAAAGATAAAATTAAACAATAAGGAGATTAAACAAGGGAGCTTAATATCGTAGAACAACAGATGGAAGCTTTTGCCTACAACGTGAAGGAAATAAGGTAGTAAATCAATAATACCGTTAATATGTATCTACATTTAGTTATCCTGCTACATGAAGCCAGCTTTATTGCTGATGGCCTGGGGATAAACACCTATGTTCTCAGAGACAATATTACCTTTAGCATTTATATAAGAGTTGAATTATGTGTAAAACTAGAGAGATTAGGGATTGCTGGTCATCTGCATGTTTGGCCTTGAGTGGGTTTCTATGACAAACTTTTATTTATTGATTTTTTTAACTTACTTTAATTAGCTTTTTGACAATATAGCAGAGGTGTTTTAAATCTCCTTTTGTCTCTAGAAGAGATAAACACAGTAAGACAGAGAATAGAGCTAATAATAGTAGCTTTGCAGACTGTTTTCTTTGTGAAACAGAATCCAAATATTTCTGAGATAATGGATAAAGAATAATACTTGTGTGTGAATGTGTGCGAGTATGTGTGCTTGTCTGTGAGAGAGAGGAAATTACAAGATAAATCATTACATGACACATGACACATACTAGCTGAAGTAGCCTGATTTGTGTGTATGTATCCATGCAGCTGGACTATTGGCATTGTTTTGAATGTACATAAAAGAGCAGCAGAAAAACCTTTCTTGCTTTCTCCACAGTGCTGTGTTTCTATCTATCATTTTCAAATGCAAAATTGAAGTAAACACAGTTTACTTATACGTAACTTTTAACACAATATTCCCTAGTACATTAAATCCTTCATGGCTGAAGACTTCATATCATACTTCATTGACTGTACCTGTTAAGCTGACAGGTCAGTCAGAGAAGCACATTATGGAAAGAAAAAAGCATCAGGAACAAAACCCTCTAGTTATCTCTGTGCAATCACTCAGTATTCAGAAATCAAGATTTCAGATCACCAAAAAAAGCCATGTTATGGCTTAAAAATCTAAGATTTAAGAAATGCTGAATGCTGACAGCTTTGATTTACCTTTGTCTTCCTACTTGTGAGTAGGATTTTTTTTTTCTCCTGAAAACTCAGCAACTGTAATCTTGATAGAGGAGATCAAAAGTATTTGTGGGGAGAGAGGAGCATCACAGCTGCTAAGGGGAAAAAAAAAGCATGATAGGAATTCTAAGGAAAACAAGAGATCTAACTAGACACATGCAAAGATTGTGCTAAATGAAGTGGAAGAGAGGAGCTGCAGCAAAGATACTTTGGAAATGTTTTTGGGAATGACAATTAATGGGGAGAAAAGTATAATGATAACCCATTGGAATTCTTCCAAAGCTTCTTTCTCTGTGTTCATTTCCACTTCATCCCAGTATTGCTAACGCTCAGGAATGTCTTGCAAATTACTTGATTTTAGGGGTGAGGGGAAGTCTTAAAGTAACAATTCTTGAGAATGACTATTCTCATTCAGTAAGTAAGCAAAGGGCTGCTGAAGAAACTAGCAGATGCATTTGCCAGTTCTCTTACTGTTACAGTATATTGGTCAGGAGGCAAAAGACAGGGTAAGAGTTTTAAAACTCTTTCATTTCTGTTTTCTTCCTGTCCTGGAAAATGGGAAGAACCATAGAAACAGCAGAGATGAAGCTACAGGGGGGCAGAGATACATAAAAAATGGTACTATGCAGGAAGAAAGTTTTGATGACCAAAAGGGATGTGAATACTGGAAAACAAAATAGGTGTAGAGATTGCAAAAGAAAAAAATTATAGAATACGGGCTACAGGAAACGTAAGCATTCTTTTTCCTCAAAAGTGCTGAAATTCCCTTTCCTAATATCAATGGGAAGGTGAACAAATCTATTTGTCTCATGAACATGCATACACCCAGAAATTATTCAAGAGTTAAAATGAGATATTAGAGAGATATAATATCTCTGTAAGAATTATTCAGACAACCAAGCTCATCATCTATCATCTATTAAGACTCATGCTACTGTTTTCTTCTCTTTCCTCCCTACTCCTCAACACAATCACCAATACAAACTGATCTTCACCCCTCAAACCTGTTGAGACTTCCTGGAAAAACCTTGTAAGGGAATTCTAGTCTCAATAATATACTTTCCACTAGGAGTAACTCTCCCCAGTGTTTTGCAAATCTGACATTTAGAGCTACGTGCAAATTATTTGTGACTGAGCAAATTAGCTAATTAAATAATTGGCTTAGGGCTTCATAAAATTTGGCTGCTATGGAAATGAGGCTGTCTGCTATCTTACAAGCTCCATCTAAGCGTTAAAAGTACTTTATGTCTCTACTCCAGCTGAAATTGCAGTAGTAGCAGATTTGTTATTTTAAATGGTTGTTTATAGAGTTGTTCTTGCATAGTTTCCAAATCAATATGTGGTGGGATACTTCTCCTGAGAAGCACTGTACCCAAATAAGACTGCAGTCTACCCTCCTAATACCATATGCTTAAACAACAATAGCTTTACACAACTATTTCAATTGGAATTCAAAATTACAGATGGTTTTCACTATCTGGAGTATTATACTGAGATTCAGGCCTCTAGATAATGCAGAATTTTAAAAGTAAATTGTAAAAGTCAATTTTATTTGGAATGATACAAGATAAAGGTAATCCATTCCATTCTTCCCAAAGTACCACACCAAAACAAGACTATATAAAACAAATTTATATATATTTAGAAGAAATTCAGGGTGATTTCACATTACCTAGACCTTCAGCTGTCCGCCCTTCATCATTTCATTAAGTTGTAAGGATAAGTACTACTGCTATACACAAAAAGGAATTGGGTACTTTAATACATAATAAGACAAAATAGTTAAATATCCTGTTAGAATCGGAAAGATATATAAAGACAAACATAATTGAGCGGAGGGTTTTTTCTCTGTCACCTATGGAAAAATATGGCATTGGTACATGTAAAAGACCGACAGTATATAAAAATATTTTACTGTTGTTTGGACGACGAGTGCTCATAGTGGGGGACTCTCTGTTAAAAGGCACTGAGGCACCCATCTGCCGGCCTGACAGAGAGCTGAGAGAGGTTTGTCCCCTTCTGGGAGCTAAGATAAGAGACGTTGCTGAGAGGGTGCCACAACTTGCCAAGAACATGGGCTATTATCCGCTGGTACTCTTTCA
>VZSC01012442.1:319488-340223 GCA_013398225.1 Steatornis caripensis | reverse complement strand
GTCCAGGTCGGGGAATAAATAAACCAACCGGACATCCATAAATCCATGGGCCCTGATGAAATGCACCAATGAGTGCTGAGGGAGCTGGCAGATGTCATTGCAAGGCCATTCTTGGCAATCTTTGATTAATCATGTCAATTGGGGGACGTTCCCGAGGACTGAAGTAAAGCAAACAACACTCCTGTCTTCAAGACGAGCAAGATGAAAGGGGCCTAAGGAATTATAACCTGGTCACCTTGGCTTTTGGGAAAGTGTTGGAACAGTTGATCCTGTAAATCACTTCCAGGGACATTAAGGACAGGAAAATCATCAGGAGTAGTCAGCATGGATCCACCAAGTGGACATTATGCTTGATCAGCGTAATAAAATTCTAAGATGAAACGGCTGTCCTGGTGGACAAGGAGAGAGTAGTGGATATTGTCTACCTGGACATCAGGAATGTCTTTGACACTGTCTCCCATAAGATTCTCATAGAGAAGCTGTTGTATGGGCTGGATGAGCAAAGAGCTAGGTGGATTGAAAACTGGCTGAATGGCTGGGCCCAGACTGTGGTGATCTGCAACCCAAGGTCTAGATGAAGACCAGTAACTAGTGGTGTACCCCAGAGGTTAATACCAGGTCTAATCTTGTTCAGCATCTTCATTAATGAACCAGATGATGATGCAGAGTGTACTCTCCAACAAATTTGTTGATGACACCTGACTGGGAGAAGTGGCTGATATGCCAGAAGGTTGTGTTGCCATTCACAAGGACCTTGACAGGCTGGATAAATGGGTTGACAGGAATCTCATGTAGATCAACCAAGGGAAGTGCAAAATCCCCCACCTGGAATGGAACAACCCCATGCACAGTACAAGCTGGAGCCACCCATCTGGAAAACAGCTTTGCAGAAAAGGACCTGCCTGTCCTACTGGACACCAAGTTGAACATCAGGTAAGCATATATCTTTGACACAAAGACTAATGATACCCTGGGCTGCATTAGGAGTGATGCCGACATGTTGAGGGAGGTGATCCTTCCCCTCTACTCAGCACTGGTGAGGCGAGACCTGGAGTTTTGTGTCCATCTTTGGCTTGCTCAGTACAAAAGAGATATGGACATAGTGCAGAGAGTTTAGTAAAGGGCCATGTATGTGATTAAGGGACTGGAGCATGTCTCCTGTGAGGAAAGACTGAGAGAGCTGAGATTGTTTAGCCTGGAGATGAGAAGGTTCATTTGGGATCTTATTAACATACAAGAATATCTGAAAAGAGAGTGCAAAGAGAATGGCACTAGGTTCTTCTCAGTGGTGCCCAGTGACAGGACCAGAGGCAATGGACACAAATTGAAACACATTATTTTGTCTGAACATCAGGAAGCATTTTTTCACTGTGAGGGTGACTGAGCACTGGCACAGGTTTCCCAGGGAGGTTGTTTACTCTCCATCCTTGTAGGTATTTAAAGTCTGACTGGAATGGTCCTGGGCAACAGGCTCTAAGTAGCCATGCTTGAGCAGGGTGGTCGGAACAGATGACCACCAGGCATCCCTTATAACCTCAACCATTCTGTGAATCTGTGATCTCTATGGGGAGATATTCCCTACAATTTTAGTATGATTTCATCTGTTCTGAGACTTTTTGTAGCTGTCATTCTGGAATACGGATGTTGTATAAATATATTGTTACATATGTTGTACTTTAAATTGTTTGAGTAATGTTTCAGGTTTTTCTTACTGAGCTTTTGCAGTATCTAGGGCTCAATCACAATTTCACCTTTATCTACATCAGACATGATTTTTGGACACTATATTGCAAAAATAATCATGATGGTCATTTTTCATTTCTTCACATATTTTGATTGAACATTCAAAACTTTCTCTGTTTCCTGTATTGCTGAAGTTAACAGTGGGAATAGACAAGGATATGTAGTTTGGAATGAGATGGAACCCTATCCAGTAATCCATGAATTACAGAGACAGCTGAGTATTTGATTTTTGTGAAGAGGTGGTGAGATATAAGATTTACCTATGGATGGAAAATACAGAAACTTACATGCGTAAATAAATTTTCTTGGCTGCATAAGAATCATTTCAAGAAACAGGTTAGCATTCTTTCTTCTTTTTGTGGATATACCTGTAGCCCAGTAAATGTGACTTGTCAATTACTAGTAAAAGGCCACGGGAGCTGTATTGACCTGACACTGCAGGGTCTCAGCAGTTATCTGTGTTTGTCTTGGCCTAAGCTGGTTTTAGGTGTTACAGCAATTGTCTAATGGTCAAGTGACCACTTGACTACTGGTTAACATATTTTTGCTGAACTCTTTACATGTTACATATTGTGGAGTTCTGACAAACCCAGGCAGTCACTGTACAACAACAAATTACTCTTTACTTCAGTCCTTTATCATTAACTGAGGCCATTAGTTGACAGATGGGGGCTGGGGAAGGGGGAAGAATCAATTATATTTATATATATTTTAAATATTTTAAATTCTAACAGACTATGTAATTATTCTGTCTTGTTATGTATGAAAGTACCCATATCTTTTTTGAGTACAACAGTAGTATTTATCTTTATAACTTTGTGTGCAATTTTCAAACTTTATCTGTGAGTAAATGAAATTAATACCAGCATTAAGAAAACATATAAAAATAACCCTAAGCAGACCTCATGACTAAGAAAAAAGGTTTCCCAACAATCAATGTTAATGCATCCTGAACACTGTGGTGGTGACCTCTTATAATGCTGTCTTACATTTTATTGGTGAAACTTAACACTGTTGACCCAGGAAACACTGGGAAGGGTTCCAGAGAAGGCAGGCAGTTAGCAGGAATTGCACGTATGACACTTTCACTGGACAATTCCTGTTGAAGTGACTAGATAATTTGGTCTAGAATTGTTAGTATCCATTGTAATTGGACTCAAAATTACCACTTGAATTTTGGTTGCAAGGTTAAGACCTCAACTATACTAACAGTAAATTATTGGTTACGCATATATGATGTCTTCCCTTTTACCTGTAACAAAGATTTGAGGAAGAACATCTGATTTCCCTAGTTAAATTTAATTTGATGAGAAATAAAACTTCTGTTCTTAGTTCTGATTAAATGCTAATGCTTTCATAGTGACCTTTCAAATAGTGGTTACTTGGTTGTTCAAGTATAGAGCTAGATCCTCATGGTCTGTTTCATTTTATTTGGAGAAGACTAGTTTCTTCATTGCTTCAAACATTTTTAAACTATAAATTTAATATACCAAAAATAGCTATTTCCCATCAAAATTGTTTACTTGAAAATTCTACCTATCTTCTTTCAGGCTACAGTAAGATAATAGAATTCCTTCCCTATGGGGAATAAGCAATCTAATGCTGTTATAAGTTGTAAAATTAGTCTAGAACAACTAGCTCTTACTAAACACATTTATTGATTTATCATGCATACATTTTAATGAGACAAATAAGTTAAGATTTGTCGGTTTGTACCGCAGTGCTGTCTGGAATATAATCTATTGATTTCAGGAATCACTTTGATACCTGAGGCTTATGACTCTGGCATCATGGTAAGGAGAGAATGCAATCCAGTAGGTCTAAAATAACAGCCTGTATTCCTTGTATGCTCAATATCCATAGAAACCTTTGAGGACCTGAAGAGGGAGATCCAGTATACCCCAATTATTTGTCTTCCTGTTCATATAGATCTCCTAAATATCTTCTTTCCTTATAACTGGTAAATTAGTTCACATACGTTAGTGACAAAAGTTGATCGGTTCCCAGAGGAACCGGCATGTTAAAATCTTCATTTTAGTGAATTTACACAAAGCTGCATTTCCACCTAATAATTTTGACAATAATTTATATAATGCTTTTATTTCATACTGTATATTTATTTATTTATTCGGTGAGTGTTGTGTTTTGTGGATTTTTTTTGTCTTAGACCTGGGGTGCATTCAATACAGAGGAGGGCCATTTATGCTAACTACTCATCAGAGAAAGGAGTTGCAGCAAACTGCAATTTCAGTTCTAAAGGATTTTAAGGATTGATGGCTGAAAGAACATATGCATTGTTTTTCCCTCTTCCAATCTGCCCAAGTAAGTAGTAACAATTTTACTACTCATTACAATCTATAAAGTGATTTGACAATCCAAAATCTTGAATAAAAGCAAAAAACTTTTTATCATAATGAAAAGCTCAGTTCTAAAATCTTCCTTTAGGATTTGTTAAACCTTCTTGCCGAGGGGTGGAAATTCTTCTGTCTTCTATCTTATGCTGTGTATTATACTGTGTCTTCCAATTAAATCTTGTTTGATGAGATGAGAACATCAGTCTGCTTTTAGGTGCAAAAGATACATTCCCTTCTGAAGTATAAGTGAAGTGCAGTTAAGAAGCAGAATATTTCCTTTCCGGTCATAACACCTCTTTGCAAATGTGCGACTCGCAGAAAGGAATCTAAAGGGAAGTATTGCTACAAGATGCCTTGTTTCCCATAACACCTTGTAGGTTTGGAAAGGTCTGATTGCGCACCCTGCTCTAGGAGCACTTTCCTTAGCAGGGGGGTTAGACTAGATGATCTCCAGAGGTCCCTTCCAACCCCTACCATTCTGTGATTCTGTGATTCTGTGATTCTCCCATTCCTCTCAAGAGTTCAGCACCTGTGTATGCTATGTGCAAAATACCAAACATGGGGACATATCTGAACAACTAGGCCTAGAAATTAGCTTTGAGATTTCTAGGCTTTTCTTGGAAGCCAGCAAAAATCATTGGAGTCCTTGGAAATGCCTGATTCCAAGTGAGAAAAATAAACATTCTCACCTAGGTTATAAAATTGAATAATGAGCTGTGTGAAAAGAAATGTTTTCCTGAACTAGTTCTGTTAATTTAATGCAAATATCTGACCCTTTGTTGAACCCAGAATATCTGTTGATTCTGGATAGACCTCCATGGGGTTCTTCAAGTCATTTTATCAATGGCTGTGGTTCTGAAAACCTTAAGTAAGTCATCTCTTTACTTGCAGGCTTTCCATTGGGAAAGGGAAATAGGTTTGGAATAGGTTTCCAGTATCCCAAACATGCAATGGGGACTAGTACAAGTTTGTATTGGGTGCAGATGTCAACATGTTGTCAGCTATGGAGCTGCAGGGTTGGCCTCTGCAAGGAGAGCCTGTGCTGGACATAACCAATTCTAGCTGGCACTAAAGGACCCACCACAGGATACATCTGAACCCATCATCCAGGATGGTGCAATGTTTAAGACTGAAAGAGTATTTAAGAAAAGGTAGAAAATGCTGGACAGTCAGAGAAGGAGTGTTGCAGAAGCACCCACAAAATAGACAGGACAGGCACTTAAAATGAGATTTATTCTAACCAAAATTACTTAGCACTCCGACAAACAATAGCAAACCACAAGTTCAGATGCCAGGCAAGAACAATATTACACAGCTGGCTTAAGAATTCCATCCTTTAGGATGATGACCTAAAGTGCGCAATCACTCACCAACAAGATGCGGGCTCTCAACCTCAAGGAATTTCCTTGTGCAGAGTCCTGAACTAAGGGGAGAGTCCCTGACTGCAGAACCACTGCTCCGAGAAGGATCGACTCAAAATGGCTATCTGACGAGGCTCTGTTTACACCCTAGTCAAGTCTGACCTGTGATCAGCACTGATGGGCTGGGGAACCCATCTTCTAGACTGTGAGCCTAGCAACAGCCACTGTAAGCACATAAAAAGAAAGGAAAGTGTGTGAAAAGCAAAGGCATGAAAGAATCAAGTTTCAATGGTCAGAAAGCCCCTAGCTCAGGTCAAGCAAGTGCACTTGGCACAGGGACAAGGGGGAAAAAAAAAGAGCAAGCAACAGCAGAGGGAACACCAAAGCTAGAGAAGGAGGAAGAGGTGCTCTGTGGAGGAACAGATAACCCCTGCAGCCTGTCAAGAGCCCACAACACAGTAGATTTTCCTGAAGCACTCATGCTGAAGAGAGGAAAAGTGTGCAGAGGAAGGAGTTGCAGAGAGGAACTGTTGTGGACTGACTGCAACTCCCATTCCCCATCCCTCTGCACTGCTCGATGAGTAAGATGTAGAGGAGCCAAGAGCGAAGGACTGAGGTTGAGCCTGGGAAAGTGGGATAAATGGTGATGTTTTGATGTTTACCTTTTTGTTTCCCACTACCCCAAAATATTTATTCTATTTGGCAGTAAATTAAATTGATATATCCAAAGTTAAGCCTTTCTTGCCCATGACAGTAATTGATAAACAATCTGCCTATCTTTATCTCAACCCACAAGGTTTCTCATTCCGGTTTTATTTTCTCATCTTGTCCTGCGTGAAGGGTAGCAGAGTGAGTGAGTAGCAGGATGGGAGTTTGGCTGACAAGGGTAACCCAGCACAAAAATATTAGGATATTTGTTATCTGGGTGACCTATTAAGTTCTCCTTGTATATGGGATGACTAAAAGGACAAAGTTGGAGATATTCATATGAAAATTCATATGTCTTTTGTGAATAACATATAGAAAGACTTCCAGTGAAAGACATTACAGAGAGCAAGGTTTACTGTTCCTTTTATGACAACAAGAGTAATATTTTTTATTTAAATATGTAGTATAGGAACACTGAGTTACCCAGTTTGGATTGAAGCTGTGTGTGTAACGTACAAATCTTCTTAAATTTTTATTTACTCCATCTTTACCCAAACCTCTGATATTAGTCCATATGTGACTATGTTTTAAGACAGCAGGGGGAGATGGAAGCAACATTAAATGTCTTCAGAGAGAATAGGAGTGATAGCAGCTTTAATTATTTTAGTAACATCATTGGAGCTATTACCTCATAATAAAATGTGCTGAATGGTCACCTTTTCCCAACCTTTCTTACCACTTATCATCAAAAAGCAAAGCATAATGGGCAACAGCTGTTTCTGATATGCCATGCATTTAGCTCCACTCCCTGAGTAGTTTAGTTCAACATTCATTTCTCTGTAAGTCCATAATTACAAAACCGAAGTTAATCTGCAAAACATTAGTATCTATTTTTAAGACAGATGAAGGGAGGCTTTTAGTTTTCATTATGATAATTTACTTTTCTTGTTTGGACTTTTTCTTTCTTTTGTCTCATTTCGAGATTCCGCTCCCACATCTTTGCTCTTTTTAACTTTCAGCCTTATTATAATTCTTTCAGCCTTTTCTTTTTCATGTCTTTAAAGTTAGAAAGCTACAATTTTGTGTGTTTGCTGGCTTTGCATCTTTGTATTTCTACTTTTATTTTGTCTGATTACCCTTTTTTTAGATTGTTTTGTTTCTTTCTCTTGATTTCTGAGGCAGTGCCAGTGTCTGGGTGAAATGATAAGTCCAGAGAACATGTACAAAAGTCAAGGAAACTTTTACAGTAGAAAACTTTACAGAAGCAAGTATTATTATATAATAATAAGTAATGAATATAGTAATTTCAATGTTTTCATTCTAAAGGGACAGAATTTACTGTTGATTTTGAGGTTTCATAGGGAAAATTTTTCTGCTTGAGAATTTTTTTTTTAGTTCAGGATTAATTTTGCAAGGAAGATTTTTCATATGTAAACTATGTTTGTTTTTAGACTTCCTAAGTTCATGATAAATATTCATTTTTCTATTAATGTAGTTACTTAAACAAGATCATGTAAATTTTCCCTCTTCATCTAGCAACCTATTTTTCAAATCCCCCTGTGACTAACTTTGGCAGTTCAGGTTACGTTCTATCTCTCTTACTGAAAAAAGAAAGATGGATTTTGCCCATTTTTGGCATAAGTTGTAAGTCAAAATTATTAATCAGATGCACTAAAAATCTTTATCTTTTAAAGCTGACTTAACATTCCCATCTCACCTGAGGGGTTATGTCTTAATTACATTATAGAGATACTACATTGTGTATCCTGCAGTCCTGGCTCAGAGAACTGTGCAGCTGCCTTATCTCTTCCAGCCCACATAGTCTCCTTTTCCTGGAAATCTAAGTGCAGAATGTGATCTGACTGTAACTTTAATCAATGTCAAGAGCCTGGATATGTAACCAAAACTAGTTAGCTAGTCATCTGTTTTACAGAACGGTTATTACCTGTGGATTGAGTTCCTAAAGTGCAGACAGCTAGAATCACTCATTATTGCTGACTGTATTTTTAAAATGGGTATCTCACTAAACCTCATTACTTAAAGGAAAGACAACAGATATTTTGCATTATTTCTTGAATAAAATTAGTGGGTTTTATGTAATTGTTCCATACACTGGTCTCTTCAAATACACAAACTTTGTTGTCACAAAAATGATTGTAAATTTGAGGGAGGAAAAAGTGTTCTTTACAATATAGACCTGTTTAAGAATTTTTCTCTTTCTTTCTTTCTCATTAGATGAGGCAGGTTTCCAGTGAAAGACCAGGTAAAATGTCATTCTTTCTAGTCCCCCAGGGCACTACTGGAAAAGATGGAATCATGCACATTTTTTGAAGTTTTGGAAACTGTTGTTTGCAAAAACTGCTTTTCAAAGGTCAATGCCTACAAGTTACATTTGCATAGGGTTTTTGATTGTACTCAGCATTGAGGTCTATGTAAACTAAAATACAACTCTATGACTAAAGACTTTTTATAATCTTCTGTCCCATTTGAACAGCAAAGCTGTATCATTTGTAGACAGCCTAAAAAAGGCTTACATGCTGACTTAAAGTGACACACAATTCAGAATGCTTTTTATTCTTATGTCAGTGTCACGTTTTAAAGCTGGGCTAGCTATTAAACAGGTGACAGATGCTCTTTGTTAGCCCTTTCCCTCCCCAAAGAAGGGGGAAAGATAAAAGGGAAAGAGACTTACAGGTTGGAAAATTTAAAACAGCTTTCATCTAACTACAATAATAATGTATAATACTACTAATAAAAAATAATGATAAAATTTATACAAATATATACAAAACCAATATCAAGCTCCACCCAATTACAATTACATTACCCAGATGCTGCGGGGCATGCCCCAGAGAATTCCCTGGCTGTACTCAGCAGCAGGCAGGAGATGGATTGAGGAATGCACGAATTGGGATTGAAGGCAGAAGAATCAGATGGAGTCCTCCTCAGATGTCGGTCACAGAAGAAGAGAGAGTGACCCTCATGATCCCTCAGCTTTATACCGAGTATGATGCATATGGGATGGAATATTGCCTTTGGTGAGTTTTGGGTCACCTGTCCAACCTGTTCCTCCCCACCGGAGGGTCACAGGTGTGACCACTTTTCCACTCCTTCATTTCTGGTGCATAAGAAAGTTAGCAGAAGCAAGCATCGACCTTGATCTCCATAGGAATAACTAACTATAAGCAAGAGCCTTACTGCATACCATTCCTACTGATGTTCCAGCACTAACTATAAACACTGAGACTAGAACACTGTCAGGAAAAACATGCAGTTAATTTCAGAGTGCAGCTTGTCAGAAGAGACTTAACTAAAAAGTAAAGTTACTAAAAAATGTTGGTTCTGTCCTGGCCCAAACCAGGACAGTCAGTGATGAGCTCCTTGGCCAATCTTTATGTTGCCCTTCTGACTGCTAGAGCTTGCATTCTGGCCTGTCAGTGGAATGAAGGACTGTTAAAAAACTGACCTACAGATATGATGCAGAGGACTGCTTTTCATAGTGCTATAGGGCAATCTCTTTTCTATGTGTAATGCTTAAACCTCTAGCTGTGAAATTCAAAAGAACATTTCCCTTCAAAACTGAAAAGTCAGACAACTGATCATTGTACAGCTTGCATAATCATTGGTGGTAGAAATGTAGCAAGTCATAATGAGACAAAATTTTGTTTGTTAGCTCTACAGTTTAACTCGGTGTAGCTTGTAGCTTGTACTTGTTGATCCTGTAGGAGAACTTGATATCTTTCTGGAGCACATGCATTTACCGAGAAAGGGATTTGTGCTATCCCCGTGAAAGTCAGTAGGAATCTTGGTAACTTCAGTGACATCCTGGAACAAACTGCACTCAGTTGAGTGTTTAAAGAATAGGGGATGAGCACTTCTGTTTGGATACTTACTACTACACAATGGAGCATAACATGCTCAGATTTCATCAATTTTATCTCACAGGCTTAGAAAATAAAACTATTGTTCATAGGTTTTTAAAAATAGTTATTTTTTACAATATCAAATTCCCTGACATTGAATTACCAATACTTTCTTTGGTATTTCTGGCATGAAGTGTAGAAACATCTTCATGGTTAAATGCTTCTATTAATTTTTTTTTAAATACACTGCATTACAATGTGTATTTTCCTCATGGAACGTGCTTAGACGTCTAAGGAAAACCATCATCAACCAGATTCCCCTGTCTAGACTTGGGGGATAATCCATTCTTTGTATGGCTATTTGGATTTTTCAGGTGAAAAATGTTCTAACTTCCAGCATGGCTAATCCACTACTAATCCTTAGAAATCTTTTACCATGAAGCTGCAAGAGGAGACACAAAAATATGTATTACTTGTTGTATACCTCATACCCATATGTTAATTTCTTTTTTCTTACCTTTCATTCTGAGGAACAGCTAACCTCTCCAAACATGTGTTGATAGTTCTGGTTCTTAATTATGGCAAAGAATTACAAGGTAAAGAAAGATAATTGTCCTATTTTCTTACTACAGAATAGAAAAGATGAAGCTGCTCACACTGAAGATGAGATTTAAAAGATCCTACCTTGTAGAATTCGTATATCAGTTTGGAGCAGAAAACTGGAGATTTGAAAACAGATAATTTCTAAAACTGCCTGTCCAGTGTTTGCTGCATAAACCAAAAAATATATCTCAGTAATGAAAGCTCGTGATTTTCTATGTTCCTGTATTTTTTTCCCGTGAAATTTCATATCTCTGAATCTTCTTTACTGAAGGGAAAACATACTGTGTTTTCTTCACAAACTCAAATCTTATAGCCTTGACTTGTTCAAAATTAAAAAGATCATGCTAATTTTTTTTATTAATTGTTTTGACTTGGGTAATTTGGGTTTTTTTTCAAACAATTTTCTGCATTACTAAGCAGAGCTGAGCAAAGAGAATGGAAATTCATCCATACAGTGCATATATGAGCTATATGAACTAAACCAGCTACATTATGATTTCAGTTCAAGCACACACAGCCGTTCTCCTGAGTCATTTTCTCTTTAACTTCCCCATCTGTGGTGATGTGTTTTTTCTGTTTATACTTCAGCATATATGAACTGGAACACATTCTGAGATAAGATCATCCACAGTGGAGATCCATGTTCCAGTCTGCTTAACTTAAAAACTTCTGATTTCAAGCTTAGGGTGTATAAAAAATGGAAGATACTGGAAGAAAAAATAATAAAAAAAAATTCTTCCCTTAGAAGAGAAACAAAAAAGCAGTCAAACTGAGATGGTCAGAACCATGTGGAAAAAAAATTGTAAGAAATTACTTGTCTCTAGAAGCATTTAGAAACTGATTTCTCAGCAAGCACAGACGATAATTTTTGGAAAGGGGTACAAAAATTGAATATGGACAGAGAAATGTCTCTATCAATTTATTAGGGTAATTATATTTCATAAGTGTTCTTGGATGGAACTGCTTATACATTGACACTTCTCTCTACCTAAGTCTCCAGCTCATAGGGACTCTAAAATGGCTCATGAAATTGGCTAGACTGTCATAGTAGGACACAATACACAACATCCCTTAATGAGGAAACAGTTTATTTTTACAAGCATGGATGCTTTTCATTTTGTAGCACAGCAGTTGGTAGATGAAACATGGTGACAGTAGTCAAACTGGTGAGATCCTCCCTGACCCAAAAGATGTGAAAAAAAGAGCGGACAAAATCAGACCAAGGGACTCATACCAATAGCAACATTGACTTTCCAGACAAGAAACCACACCTGTGCCTGGAAGCAATGAATGTAAGAATTCAATCTCTTCATAGAACTGTCAGCGGAAAGAAAATAAGGAAGAGAAGAACTGAGTGAGACTAAAGCTCTGAAACATTCAAGCAGACAATAAAGGCATTTGAAGAGATTTTCTCTCCCTGAGTTTCAAGTGTTGTTTTGGGTTTGGATTTGGTTTTTTTTTATAATTCACATGGAGAAGGAAGTCAGAATTAGATACTCAAATTTCCACTTTAGAATTCTAGAATTTAGCTATATTCTGAAGAAAGAATTAATGGTGGGACATCTGACGGTAGTTTGTCCCTCAGTGGGTACCTCTACTCTATTTTGGAATACCCATCTTTAAGGTATTTATAGGAGAAATCTTACCTTTGAGAATCTGTAATCCTCTGTTACGTTTTCTTGAACTTATTAAGGGTTGACAAGCAGATGAGGGGAACAAAACCACAATATTTTCACATTTGGAAATTGAGAAAATTCCAGTGAAGGGGACATCTGCAGCATGATTTCAGCAGGTCCAAACCCACTTAAATACAGAACACTTCCCGCTGTTCAACAACCATACTTGCAGCTATGCTTTCAGAGAAATAGTCAGTTTGATTGTAAATAAATTGTGGACCAAATCTCATTATAAAACCAACTGTGCTGCTGAGCAACAATATTAGATTAGAGGAATGTGAATAAGCATTAGTAATGTACAATAAAACCGTTCTGAGGGCAATATAAGGAAATGTAGGCAACAGGTAAGAAAAAAGAACTATTATAGCATCGAATTTATAGCAGGTAACATACAGAAATGTCCTGTACTTAACAGAAACAATGAGTGATAAACAGAAGTCCTCAAGTTGAGCTATTGTGTAGCCATATATCGAGATGATCAAGAAAAATGTCAAACCACTAAATAATCCAACCATCAGCTAATCATACAATATCATGGCAGAAAGTAAGAGCACGTATTGCAGTAGAATATGTCATGCCTTAAAATTGTCTTACCTTGAGAAAAGATGGAGCAAAGTGACGAAGTTTGTAAGGAATACTGTTGTCATGGTTTAAAGCCAGGCTGGCTATTAAACATATGACAGATGCTCTTTGTTCACCCCCTCCTTCCCCAAAGGAGCGGGGGAAAGAGAAAAGGGAGTCTTAGGGGTTGGAAAAAATTAAAATGGCTTTAATCTAACTACAATAATAATGTATAATAATAATAGGAAAAATAATAATGAAATATATATAAATATACAAATATATACAAAACCAATACTGAGCTCACCCCCCATCCCAATGATGAATACGTCACCCGGACGCTGTGGGGCACGCCCTGGGAAAGTCGCAGACTGTACTCAGCAGCAGGCAGGAGCTGGATTCAGGAATGCACAGATCAGGATCAAAGGCAGAAATGTAGAACAGAGTCCTCCTTGGATGCCAGCCATAGATGAAGAGTGAGTGACCCTCGTGATCCCTCAGCTTTATACCGAGTATGACGCGTATGGGATGGAATACTCCCTTTGGTCAGTTTTGGGTCACCTGTCCAACCTCCTCCTCCCCACCGCAGGGTCGCAGGTGTGACCACTTCTCTGCTCTTTCTGTTCCAGCGCATAAGAACGTTGGCAGAAGTTAGCATTGACCTTGGTCTCCATAGGGATAACTATAAGCAAGAGACTTACAGCATATCATTGCTACTGATGTTCCAGCACTAACTATAAACACCGAGCCTTATCAGTGCTAGAAGCAGCTACTGTCTGTAAAAACATGCAGTTAATTTCAGAGAGTGCAGCCTCTCAGAAGAGACTTAATTAAAAAGTAAAGTTACTAAAAAAATTGGTTCTGTCCTAGCCCAAACAAGGACAACCGTGTACCAACAGCAACCAGTAGAGCAAAGGGAAGGGAAAAAAAATCTCTGAAGATGAAATTCCCATATCAGTGATGATAATTGAAATAAGGAGAATTGATTAATACACTTGAAAAATACAGACGCTTAAGTACAGATAGAAGTAAAAAGTATCTGATTTTTTTTTAAAATCAGACCAATTAAAATCCTGTTGTTATATTTCTTTTGTTGAATGTCTTGTCTGATTCTAAATTATAGCTTCGCTTATATTGATATGCTAAGAGTCTTGTTTTATAAAAAAAGTAGATTCTGTAGATTCCACCAATATATTGGACCACATTGTCCAATATATTGAGGGGAAAATTTGTATCAGGAAAGGTTATAATGTAACTTGGAGCCTCCTCTCATGATAATTATTTTCAGAATATTTTAGTAAAGTGGAAAAAACGAGGAAGAAAAGGAAAATAAGTGACAACACCACAGAAACATATAGAATTTTTTTCCATCAAACTGCAAAAATAGGTAAAATAGGTATAGTAATTAGATGTAATTTATTCTTAAAGTAATTTCCCTAATGTTTTGTCTGGTCATCAGTATTTCTCTTTTTATTGAGAAGATTTAGGAATTAATTCTGAAGACTTTCCAAAAGTAATAACAGGTAACCTGAAAGACTTCAATATTAATTATTCATAGCCATCAAAAACATCGTATTTTAAGTCCATGTTGAAAAATTATCAAGAAGAAATTGTAAAGATTAACTTATTTGGGCCAAAAGAGTCCTCAAAAATACACATAGTTTTTCACAGTTAGTTCAGCAGGAAAAGTATGTGGGTGTTTGAAGGCAAAATTTGGCCTCTGGCTACAAGCTCTCAAAGGGATCAGTCTTAAAGACTATAAAATAGCTCTCTTACAGTATAGAACTGCTGCCCTACTTTAAATAGAACTGTGATTTTTAAATGGAATTTTCTTCATACACTTTGGGTCCTCTATTGTTTTGTGAAAAGAAGATTATCTATTATTAGGATGTAAAACTAAACTAATTTATCAGAAGTGACTATGTCTTAGAAATCATTGTAATAGAGATAGGTTGTCCTGTGTTATCACTTAATTTTCCCTAAGATATTGACAAGTCAATGTATTTCTGGTTTAAAAAGTAAATGTAGCAATAATTGATGATTTGTCATCAACATAGGGAACAAGCAAAAAGTAAAACATCAAATTAAAACCTCCTAGAAAAATAAGAAGGAAGAGGAAACGTGCAAGGATATTTTGTGCAAGACATTCTTGTTGAGTTATTTTAAGACCAAAAAAAGGCAACCATAAATGAGATGTAATAAGATAAGGCTGATAATAAGCAGTCAAATATAGAAAATATCTTGAGCAATTCAGATTTTTCAGTTATTTTTAATGCACTGAACAATATATAATAGAAGCAACACTCTTTAATTCTTAGTACTTTTATCACGATTTTCTAATGAAGAGGTCTCTATTACTATGTTCTTCATTTCTCTCCATCTTCAATAATATTGCTATTTCCTTATTCCCTGCAATTGGTGATTGTTGAACTGTGGCATTCCATGTTCGTACAACACCTTCTTTAAAATGTTAGCTACAGTGAAAAGGTACGCCTGGTGCTCTCTCTGGAAGAGCATAGAATGCAACCTAAGCTTTCACATAAACTATATCAGTGCTTCTGTGTAGCCCATTTTGAAGTCTTCAGGATGTGGTACGGTACGTAAGAGGTTACGTAGAATTTCCTACACATTGTATTCCGTTACGGTTCCTGTCTTACTTGGCAAAGGGGAATCTTCACATGTGTTGGGCTTTTTTAAATTGCAAACTACATCTAGTACCAAAGTCTTACTAATGTTATTTTGAGAGTTGGATCTCAGTATCCAAACATATTTCTTTTTATATTTCCTGAACAAATACACTAGGCCATCATTTACCTGTATAGAGGGAAACAGTTATATGTGTATTCTCATTTTTGAGTAAGTGATCAAATAACTAAGATCACAGTAATGTTCATGATGACAATACCTCCACTGGCTTTGCTCAGTAATACGTAACATTGGCTGCATCTAACTGATATGGAGTACATTAAGACATTCACAATTTTTATTTCTTATCTCCCCTCTGTGGGAAGCATGTGTCATGTATTTTTTACACAGATCCCTTACCTTGAAATCCTATTTATATAACAAGGTTTTTAAAACTGAAAAATGTTAAATCTAATATACAAGTTTTTTCAAATGGATATCTCGTAATTTCTCCCTCTGTCCTAGAAACTGGGGGGTGGGAGAAACTTCTTTTACTTAAGCCCAAACAACTTGTCCAGTCAGTCCTTTTGTGTTATTTTGAGTATTTTTATCAAAAGACAAATTTTCTATAAGACAGTGTCACATTGAGTCACGCCAGTTGGGTCAGATGCCTACTTTTCAGGTAAGGAAATGTCAAAGTAAAGTATGAGAAAATTGCCCTTAATTTAACCATCCTTTAAGGAATTTGATATCTCCCAGCAATTCTATCAACAGATTGTCTGTCAATATACCTGTGCTGCTACAGTTTTTCTTTTGGAATAATGTCTCTCTTTTTTTTGTAGAAAGCACCATAAAAAATAATAGAAGTGATCCCTGAACTGAGGAGTTTGCACAGAGGTTTGAAATGTGACTTCCTGAGTAATAAAGAAAGCAAATGGCAAAGGCTGTGACAGAATGGGTGAGATATCACACTGAGGTAATTTGATTACTCATCTAAAGATAGAACTCTGATTTAGCATCATTTAAAAATATTAAAAAATATAATCACAGCAATTGCTGCCTTACTTTGCTAACACCTTACAGTGTTGCAGAAAAAAAAAAAGATATTTTTAAGTTTTGAAAATTATCTTTAAATCATACTCCACTGAAAGAGGTCTACCGGCATTCTGCTGAAGTTGGCATGTGAGATACTGAGGTTGATATCAATGGTGGCAGGTAGGAGAGAGAATCAGAGATAAGGTCCAAGTAAAATATTGGTTAGAGGAAGGACTTCGAGATCTGGATCAGAAAGATGAATTCAGTGCACTGATATTTCAAATGTCTCAAGAGTTACGAATAGAACAAGATTTAGGTTTTCCTACATGGGATTATTCCAAACCAGAAAGATCGCTGAGACAGCCTGAGAATTCTTTCCTGATTTAGGTCTCAAACTAAGTTAAATTAAATCTAATTTTATCTTCCGTGTTTTATGAATACCTTGTGTTTTGGGATTTTTCCTACTTTAGCTTTTAAATGAAAATAGCTTGTACCTTCAATGTGGAGAAGTAGTGATAGTGTCAACTGTCTTCAATTCTGTAACTTACTCTTTTTGAATGGCTCTGCCACAATATCAAATTCTCATTTTCAGAACTGTAAAGGTCTTTGTAATAGGTAGTCTCCTCAAAGCACAAGAATGGTTCATCTCAATGTGTATGAAATTAAGCAGGAATGACAAAATGCCAGCTTTGCTGAACAGGGAAATGTAGGCTGGGTTCAGACACAAGGAAGGAAGCTTATGAAAGGTGAAAGTGGGTACTGGACACCTCAGAGGAATACAAGACCATTGCTCACTCAGGCAGTGATGGAATTAGGAAAAGCCAAATTTCAACTGCATCTGAAGCTGGGAAGGGTCTGTGAAAGACAGCAATGAGTTTTGTAAATACACCATCAGGAAAAGGAAGATCAGGTGTACTGTAGGCCTTCTGCTGAATGGATAGAGCAATTTAATAATGAGGGTCATTGAAAAGGTTGAGATATTTTCTTTGCCTCAGATTTTGCTGGCAAGGGCTGCTCTCAGGCCTCCCAAGTTTCTGTGCTCAGCTGGGCAGTTTCAGGAAGAAAAGTAGTAGTATCAATAGAAAAAGAATATCAGATGATGGATTCTAAAGCAAACTAGAAATGCATGAGTAAGTCCATTGGGACAAATGGGATATATTCAAGGATGCTGAAGAAGCTGACAGACATCGCTGTGGTAATTGAGGAGACGCTTTGATGTGTGCAAAAATTCTCATCATAATCATCTTCAAAAGGGCACTAGGAGGATTTAGAGGACTACAGACTGGTCAGTCTAATATATTTAAGGACCAAATCCTTATGGAAGCCATTCCAGACACATGAAACAAAAGAAGATGGCTTGGAACAACCAGCATGTGTTTATCAAAGAAAAAACCAAACCTGACCAGTCTGAATGGTGTGATTCTGTGATTCTGTGAAATGGTTGGACAAGGAGACAATTATTGTTGTTTACCTTGACTTTACAGAGACATTTGACATCTTGCTATTGCATTTTGGTAGTCAAGAAGAGGCAATATGGACTTACACTCAAAGTGGGTGAAAAACTACGTGTGCTCAAAGTGTAGCAGTCAACTTCCAAGTCTAACTGGCAGTCAATTGTGAGTGGTGTTCCCTGAGGTAAGTTGTGGGCCTGCTACTGTCTAACACCTTCACTGGGAATCTCTGCCACAGAAAACTAGACATCTCAGTGAATTCTCCAAAGACTCCAAACTGGAGGGATCAGACAGTGAGCTAGAGGTAAGGATTCAACATTCAAAAGGATCTTGACAATCTATAGAAATGGGCTGACAGAAACTTCATGAAGTTCAGCAAAACCAAATGCAAATTCCTGCATTTGTGACAGAATAACATCTTGCAACCGAACAAGCTGGTGTTAATTAGCTAGAAAGCATCTTTGGAGTAAAAGATGGGACTCTGGAGGTCTAATATTGAAGTTGCTATGAGCAGGAGGTTGACCTACTCAGGTAACCTCCAGAGCTGGTGAAAGTTTTGTCTGCCAGACTACCTAAAGTTGAAGATTTACTATGTAGTAGTTTTAAGATGGAATTCTCACTAGATATTAATCAGGAAGTGGTATGCACTATCCACTAACCCGCATGAACTATCAATCTTTCCATTGTATGAGGAATAGTGAAGAACAGTCTCTGGCATGTGCATTATGTGCAAACTGTGCGAAGCTTTAAAACGCAAGAAATGGATGAACACAGGAAAGCTGCTCTCTAGATCATGTCCTCATTCTGCTTTGCCCTTCACTCTCTTTTGCCATTTGCACCAGTACAAAACAAGATGAAAAATGTTCATAAGTTGTAATTGCAACATTTTGCAGTTCCATAACAGAGTGAGTGGCTATCCATTAAAGTCCGAGAGGTTACAATTCTCTGCTATGTCAGTTTTATGGTGGCACAATGCTGTTTATTTTAACAAATTTTCTTATTCCTACCATCTTGAGTAAGGGAGTGAAGAATCAAATACATCTGTGTAGAGTTAGCTGTTAGGCATACAGATATGTAGATTCATCACCTGTCTCATGGAAAGAAGCTAATTTCAAAACTTTCCATAATAGAGTCTTATCCCACTGGAAAACAACGGATATGCAAATAAATTAATTCTTTTATTCTTAAAAAAAAAGGAGCAAAGACAAAGTTATGCTTTCCAAAGTCAATGTGAATTCTCCTTTCTACTACAGTGAGAGAAAAATGGGCTCTAAAGTAGTTTGCATAGTTTCCTAATTTGAAAAGCAACACAAAGGTCCTTTTTTTAAGGGATTTATTTTATTTTACTGATTGGTTGCTTACTCCCTACTGGCTTTTCTCAGTCTTCATAAGGAGCTTCACATCTTTGGGTCAGAAAGATAAATTACTTAGATGGGAAGTGTTCAAAAAAAAGGAGCTACTTGACCTAGTGTCAGGCTACAGGCTGGTTCTCCTTTCCCCTTTAATGATGCTAGCCTGTCATTCTGGTTGAGCAATGTGATAAATTTAATTTTGAAGGTAATATTAGGCTGTTACTCAGTGTTTCAAAAACTAGATGGTGCACAAGACAATGTTTTAACAAAACACTAAGCTTATACCTTCTGACTTCTATCTAGAAAACTTAGACATTTATAGTAGAACTAGCTGCATAAATAATTTGGAACAAAAAGAGCATCCACATGCAACAAGCTCAGGTCTTTTCCAGCATTGCGTTACTCCAGTTTCAGGTTTGTAGATTGAACCACACCTCTTACTGGTACAATACAGCACCACTGTGAACACTTGAGTTCCTAAGCCAATTACTCTGCACCCTTTGCAACCTTTGTGTTGCAGTATGAAGACCCTTTGGGGCACTGCAGTTGGAGCCATATCTCCTAGGGATGTGGCATGTGCTACATAGCATGCCCTCTACACTTAATTTTTCTTTATTAATAGACACAGTATGAAAGAGTCAAAACAGAGCCTGAGGATGCATCAGCATTAGGCATTGTGACAGATTAGGACTCAGATTCAGGACAGAGTTTACTACGTAAACTGTAGGCATGCACACAGTGGCACCACTGGTCATAACCACACTGAGCATGATTATATGTCATCAGTTTTCAAGATTTTGTGATTTCTGGGTGACACAGATCACTTCAGAAATATATTTTATTTGCTGTAAAGGATATGTGGATTTGGTCTTCCCAGCAATTTGTCTTAGTTCCCATAGAAGCATTTCCAGGACCACCATAGATAATGGTCCAGTACAAAACACTGATACGTGATACAATTGAAAATGTAACTTCCTCCTACACACATTCTAGTGTAGGACAGAAAGGAGAAAGGAATGACTAATGAATTCATCTTTTCCATCTTCCTGGAGCAATTCTTTAGCTAATCTGGCATAATCAGAAGTCTGTCTGTGCATCTGCAGAAGTCAACACTTTCACAGGTCTGTTGCTTTTCTGGTTATTATTGAAAGGTGTGAATTTCATCTCAATTACACTTACAGAAGGAAAGAGTATTTCTGCTGAGACCAGAGATGCAAGTGAAGCAAGGTCCAAATTTACTGGATTTGGACCTCATTGTTTTCTACTCTGCACCTTCTGTAATTTTTCAAAGAAATTCAAAGACATTATGAAATGGTACATTTGTCCTTGGTGATATTTTATACTGACTTAGACAATAATAAGTGATTACAGAAAAAATTTGGATCTGAGCTACATTAAAAACCCTTTTTTTTTTTTTGTGGCTGTGAGAAGTGGTCTTGAAGAGTATATGAAATATAACTGAG
>VZSC01012442.1:282778-304170 GCA_013398225.1 Steatornis caripensis | reverse complement strand
GGCAAGCAGATACAGAAAATAAATCTGCATACCTTTTAGGAAGACTAAAATTAGATGTCTACCAGAAAAACACAGTTCCTGCAGAATAAGAACCTTAAATATATATATATTCTATCTGAGAAAAGAAGTGACAAACCGAGCTTCTTAGAACAGATCTTTTATAAGGAAAGTAATTTAAAACACCATCTATTTTAAACTACATCATACATTTAAAAACACTTCAGTTGTGCATTTCATGAAGATTTTGCTCCCTCAACTACCAGAATATCTAGCTGCATGACATTTGTTTCATATGAACATGATTATTGCCATTTCTGAGTCTCTTCAAAAAAGATAGCACAGTGTTGTTTTCACAAAACGGCACATTAAACTAAGGACATAGAAATCACTGTTTTAGTTACATAAATTAAGAATGAATTGCTTATGGCACCAGTTATTGGGCAGCAGGTGTCACAAAGCCATATGAATGTGCAAATGAAAATCGAGCTGCTCAGAGTTTCATGAGTGGGTTTCCGAACATTGTAAAGATATATCTAGGCTTTAAATCTAGATATCACCTTATAAATGTCTTACAATTAAATTACATTTCTCAGAATTATGTACACTGAGTGCCTAGCAATAGGTGATTTCACATGATATAGCAGACCACTAATATACAAAATAGATGCGCAATACAACCCTTGGCATGAAAATCTACTGTGATGACGCATTTAGTATTGCACTAGGACATGCTGCATCAATCTAGCCATAGCCAATACGCTGAACTGCATGTGTGATGAATTAATTACTATAATTTCACTTTTAGATAAGATTCAGGGCAGAGCAGGAAGGAGGTTAGAGGCAGACAATCATAGGGCCCAGGGAAAGGTTGTGAGGGAAAACTTTCCCAGGCATAAATAGAGCATTAGTAAAGAGGCACTGGAAAGTGTTCCTTTCAGTCTGATAGCATGAAAATCAGGCTGGATGGAGAACAGAGTATTTTTGTTTACAGCGCATATGTGTCATATCTCTCCCATTGGGATAAACCCATATCTTGAGTCTCTTTTGGTCTGCCTCTCCTGTTTATTTCTGTGCTCACGTCAGTGGTGATGCTTCACTGCTCATCTGACTGCCTCCATCTGCCTACAAACAAGAAATATTTCTTAAAACATTTAAAGTTTATTTTTTCTTCTCTCTAGGAGATATATCAAGTTTTCTGTACACATAAATATACGGTAGAGCTCAGAAATCAGATGCACCAATGGCACTCTGGGGTCTACAACGTTTTCTTTTTTTTTTCCTACCTCGTATATATAGGACTTTGATTTGATCTCACATGCAGTTTTAGCCAGCTTAGCAATTCAGTTTTTCTTATTGTTTGTTTTCAGCTACAAGCATAAAGGAGTAGTAATACCTTAAATTCATCCTAAAAGCCAAAAACATTTCAGGGCTCATTGGATAAAAATAAGAGACACATGGGATAAATTAGTTGTATCACCCATTCTGTGATGCTGACAGCTTAAGAGTTTTCTCAGATTAGTGTCCTGTCAATGCCAAATGCATTAAGGAAAACTTAATTGTACAGAATTATTTATTTATTTATTATTTTGTCTGTAGGGGAAAAAATAAGAGCAGATGAGAATAAATCTGATCATCCTTAAGGCAGCTGATAATGCGCCTGAAGGACATCAAGGAAAACCTGAACTATTAATAAACTAATATGTACTGTATGCCCTATTTCATTTATTCAGCTTCTATGTTCTGCATGCACTATGCATTT
This sequence comes from Steatornis caripensis, assembly GCA_013398225.1. Classification (NCBI taxonomy): domain Eukaryota; kingdom Metazoa; phylum Chordata; class Aves; order Caprimulgiformes; family Steatornithidae; genus Steatornis; species Steatornis caripensis. Next base: position 302,411 of record VZSC01012442.1, on the reverse strand, counting down.
CTGCATTTATTCACTTTGTACTCAAATATGATTAAGTAAAAGAAGTCTAAAATCTAGATATTCTTTCCTGTCTCAGAGGGTTATTTCTAGAGAAATGTAGCAGTGGATAATTAATTATTTGCATAATATGTTCTGCCTTTATTAATAGGCTGCATGTGGCACGAGATTTATTTTTATTTTTTCATTTTCCTGATGAGAAACATAGGTAATCAAGACCACCTGATCTGACCTTACATGGTATATACTTGGTTATTCTTTTGTCTTCTGGGGTGAAACGTAAGACAGGGAAGTAACCAGTCTTTTAATCTGTTCTTTTATTTTACACTGACCTATCACTAAAAAAAAATCATTCTCGATTTGAATGCTTGAATGCATTTCTGTACTGTAAACATATGCACATGTGCACAGACATGCACACCTGTAATTACTGCCCTCTCTTTTGTGACAGTGTGCTCTTTCTGGTTAAGAATTAACAGATGCTGCTGACCTACTGATTTTTTTCTTAGCTGATTGCACACCCATTTATACATGCACACACACACACACACACACGGTCTGTAGATTTCATTATTTCATATAGCTTTCAAGAAAATGAGGCCTAAAATTTTCAAGCTGACAATAAACCATTTAATTGTCGTTAATTTTATGACATACCTGGTTTCTGCATTTGCAGCAGCTATAAAACATATGTTAACTTCCTAATAAAGTCTGAGTAATGCTTTAACTGCCACCTTTCCCACCCCCCACCTTTTTTTTTTCAGTGAGAAACAGTGCACAAGTTATTACCTAGAGAACAGTCGTTGTTGTCTCCTGTACAGATCCATATCATTCTCAAATTTGCATTCTGATGGAGAAGCAACAAATGTTACTTAAATCCCATGAAGTGTGTTAATTACACTGAGCTCCATGAAATTATGGGTGAGAGAGCCAAAAAGAATTCTACAATTGCATCTGGGGTCTCTTGAGCATATCTTGTCAGATTAATGTCTTTGTCACTCACATGATAACCTTAAAATTGCTTTTTTCCCTAAGTGATATTCCCTAAACCTCTGTGATATGGAAAATCTCACACAAAGCTAAATAACAGATGCAGTTTGTATTGTTTACATAAATAATGCTGGTACTTTTATGAAAATAAATCAAAATTGAATTTCATTAACAAGTACAGCTTGTTACTTTCCCTTAATTATTTTGCAGTCCTGTTCTGTGTTTATGCATACAAACTGCAGTGCTAGTCTGGGACAATACCTCTTTCTAGTGCATCCCTTGAACAAAAGTTAAAATCACGTAACTGCCTAGGATGTGATGCTGTACTTTTTTCTCCTTTTTTTTCTCCTAGTTCTTTGCATGCCCTAAACAACCATAGCTGCCTCATTATTTGAATCCAGAAGCTACTGTTCTGTGTAGTAGTAACAGAAATTGTCCCAGAAGATTTGACCACATGGGTATCATCTCCCCACAGCTGAGCTGAAGGTTTCTTAAAAACAGATAATACGGGAGATCTGCTGTGCCAGGGCTTGAGATGCATGCTTCTGCTCCCCAGCAGGGGACATACTCCACCCTCAGAAAACTGCAAGTCTTCTCACAAAGTCACAACTATGACTGGCGAAACTCAACCCATTGGAAATCTATATTAGATGTCAGACCCGTCTAAGAGACAAATCTAATCCTTTTGGCTGAAAAATAGCTCACAGCAGTCTGCTGCTCCCCGTTTACTGATATTTGGAAGAATGGTTTGGTTTGGCAATCAATGTCCTAGAGCCACCAAAGACCTTGATATTATCTTTTTTATTTAAGCCCATAAAGAGGATTACTGGAAAAAAAAAAAAAAGAGAGAAAAAAAAAGAAATTCTGTGATGTTATATGAGCACCACCAGTATTATTTATCTTTAGGTTTTTGCTTTCATAAAAAATAGGCTATGTTATTAAAACTCAGTAGTAAATTTTAATTATTCGTAATGTATACTAAAGAATTGTAAGCTTCACTTTTCTAAATGAGAGAGGCAATGCATAATCAGATGTGTTCTGTACAATAAGAAGCATATTTTAAAGCAAGCAAGTTCTTTTTATCTTACCAATATCTTAGAACTGGTAGATTATGAGCTCAAAAGGTAAGAACCTGGACAAAACGCACTAAAATCAAAATAATCATAGCAATATGCACTGGTTAAGAATGAAGCCAAAAATATTTGAAAATAAAAAGCACTTCATTTTCTACAACTTCATACTATAAACTGGGTTTTACATTGGTGAATGTCAAACTGTAAAACATGTCCATTTAGGTTTTGCAATGCTGCGCTTTTTCTTTGTGCTTACCATACACAGAATAAACACAGGATTCAAGGCATTGATAATAAAGCCCATGAACACAACACGGAATTGTTTTCCTCTACTGAGAATCTGGCACTTTACATTTAAGTGTTCTTTCAGAAACATAAAATTTTATAATGTTGCTTGAAAAGAGGATGGAGGGAATGAAAGAGTTATGCTTATGGAAGTCCATCCATCCAGTCTCTGCAAGGCTACCAGATTTATAAATAATGGAGAAAGGCCCTCAAGCTAGGGATGCCAAATTTAGTAGCATCTAATGAAAAGATAGGCGTAAAGTCCTGAAATCTTTTTTCAATTAACTTCAGCAGAAACAGGGATCTAGATTGAAAAGTCCTCAAGAAGCCATTGGTAGAGGTTTCTCTGACAATCTTTATATTCTTTGCACAAATAACTATTTCAAGTTCAAAAATTCAAGATCACAGTTAAAATGTCTGTTCTTGGTATGCATTTTAAAACCTGATCTGTTTACTCAAATCAAGGCTTTTCAAGCTTTGCTTAAAGTCATTGTAAGGAGGGCAGGGGAGAGACAAATCCTCATCATTACTTTTTAAAATGACTTAAAAGCGACCGACAGCTGAATAAAGGAATGTCTGGAAGGACCTGTGTGGAAGTCTGTCTACAAAGTAGATTGAAAAAGTGTTTTGTTCTAAATCCTAATCTCCTCTGTGGTCTCAAGAAGGCTAACACAAGAAGATTGCCACAGACATGAGTGATATTTGTCACCAGACATCTGCTAAGACACAAGTACTTTCCCTGCTGGGCGGCATGTAATGGAGGTTACTCAATATGCTGTTTACCACGAAAATTCAAATCCAGTTTTAAGAGATTTTCTAACTGTAGCTTTTAATGAAAAGTGCCGTCTGGATCAGTTATATCAGCAGGCTGACAGGAAATGAGTGTGATATCAAGACTCGAAAGTAATAGTTTTTAATCTGCATGATTCCCAGTTTTACTGTACAGGAAGTAAGTACAGTCATGCTAGCAGCCAGTGACAAGGAGAAAACAGATTAGTGAGAATATTTGTACACAAGACCATGACTGGTCACCCTGAAATCACAGAAACACAAGTTCCTTCTCTGAGTTCAGTCCTACTTAGTCTATGCTTCAACAGTTGTATCCCTGTGAAAGTAAATGCAGAAGTCATATATTCCCTAGTTTTAGTGCCTTTTGGGGAGATCAAGTACTGAAAAGCAGAAAAGGCCTTGAGAATAAATGTGGGAATGCTAAGAGGCTGGCCAGGGTTTGGGGAATGGGTGAATCGTTGATGCAAGCATTTAACCAAACCTTTTGAGTTTAGCCTGACACTAATCAGTGGAAGTAAGTGAAAAGTTATAACAGAAACTTTATATATGTAACCAATTTCTTATTCCTATCTTCTCTGCCCTACTGCAGAAAATATACCATCTATTACTGTATCCTCATAGGTGCCTGGGGACACTTGGATTGGGACCTGTGAGGAGGGCAGGCAAGGTGTTTCCCATAAACCTTCCTTACGCAGAAAACCCTGTATTGAGTCTCTGAAACTCCATTTTTCTTTCTGTGTCTTATTCTTTGATTTGTTCCTAGCAAGCTCTGATTCCCCAGCAGCCCGTGGTGCTAGGATCATTTCTGCCTGTACCCAGAATGAGACCCCATGGGCAGGGTGGGGCCAGTTAAATCACTCTGGTCATGAGTCCCTGGTACCGCTGTGACACCGCACCAGACACAAAAAAACCTCACACTTTTGTGCTCTTAACACAGGCTCTAGAAGGAGGTAGTCCCTTCCTTGCAATTATCGAGACTGGTATTTTTAATTTGCTTCTGTACCTTTCTATCTCCTTTGAAAAGCAAAACACTATAAATAAAACCAAAAAGCTATGCAAAACAACCTGCTATAGGCTTTTCTACCTACTACCTGTAAAGGCCCAGGTGGCAAATACCAGTTCTGTTACAAAAAGCATCTGAGTTACACAGTGCTGCATTAGTACATTCCATCAAATTACCTTCTGTAGCCACACAGATTTCACAAAATGACTAATACAGTGCAAACTGACAAATGTCCCAAAAACTAATTTTGCAAGCAAGGGGAAAAACATGTGTAAATCTCAGTGAAAGAAAGCCACAGTACTTCACAAAATTGCAGTGCTTTCCCCTTACTGCTTTTTTTTACTACTACCATGTAAAGAATTCAACTGATCATTCTTAATGTTACAAGTGCTAAGCATCAATGAAATACAGAAACAAATTCCCCGTATATACAGATACATTCTTTCAAACGGATTTGAATGTTTTACTTTAACACATTATAAATAATAATTTGATTGCAAATGTTCTCTATTTTACCTTTGTCTCTTTAACAAGTCTCATCATACCTAAAAGAAACAGAGCAAGGTGATGGAAAGGTTCAGGAGGTGTTTACAGTTTAGATACCTTCTGCTCTAAAATCACAGCTCTTCCAAATGAGCTGATGAAGTACTGTAACTCCACTAGCTCAGTCTGACAGCCATTACTCCCAGTTCTGCAAACACTGCATTAAATCTCTGTGTATCCTTGGTGACTGTTATTAGTAGGCCTGGGTGTATTTCACTAGACATTTGGAATTCAGCTAAGAAAATTCTCAATCAGAAAAAAAGTCATAATGGAGATAAAGATATAACAATCACCCTCTTTCTCAGAAGAAAGCAGAGTGCAAAATGATTCTTTCTGCCCAGAATTGTTTGATTTTTATAACCAGAAAACTGCTAAAAGAGCAATTCTGGTACCACTCCCCCCACCCCGCACCTTCCCCAGCAGTATGCCATTTTCCTGCATGTTTGGGCATCTGCTGATGCATGAGAACTGCAATTCACATAGAGTTTTAAATAGCACCCAGTGCTCAGATCCTTTAAAGCATCCATCTACCTCTTCCAATACCTTAACTCTAACATGAAAGCACTGCTTACACATTTAAGGCCAACACTCAGGTCTTACCTACTCTGACCAACATAAATTCATATCTGTAAGAAGGCAGCAAGACTCCTATATCTTAAAGTTACTTACATTCCCATAAGGAAAATTTTCTAGGATTGTCTATCCCTTGATTTAGAGGAAGTCCAGAGAGAATGGACTCTGATCTCTGAACATGTAAAATTAAATGGAATTAAGATGCATTAACATGCCTTGAAGTTTTGGATCACACTGCCTCAGTATCTAACTCAAACTATTATCGTCTTTTAAGTAGTACAATCCTGGATAAAAGTAGGTAAATAGAATTTACTTGCTATAATTTGCAAGACATATTTACATATATTTACCAGTGTTTTATATAAAATACCACCTTTCTGTATCAATATTCTGACTTACTATTATGTCAATAGTTGAGGGTTTTTTGAACAGTAAACCAGAGATGTTTGATTTTTTCTTAGTTACTTGGTGATCTCCTCTTAATTGACCTCGTGGTAATAATTAGCGTTTCTTGGATTTAACTTTATGGAGTTATTGACACCACTTTCTGTAGCCAGTTACACATGTGAGGTCATTCACAAACATGTTTATTGATATCTCTCTGCTGGCTGACACTGTTGTTCGCATTGAAAGTCCAAAGTCAGATTCTCTAGGGTACGTGTGTTTTTTTGTTCAACTGGTAGCCAATGCTGGCTAAAAATCTTACATCTCTAACAGCAACGTGATTCCCTAAGCTCTGCAGCAGGCAGGATTGCCTTTGGAGATATATGTCTAGACTGGGGTCAGGTGCTGTTGGCCCATTTCACTGCAAAACATACAGTGCTGAGTCACGGCTATTGTGCTAGCGCCTTAGAACCAGTGTGACGATCCCTTGAATTTTCTCTTGAGAACCAGTCTTGCTTCCTTGAGTCCTAGCAAAGTAAAAGGGTGAGCAAGATATTTTTTAATCTTTCCACTTAAACTTTATATCTAAACCCTTCAGCTTGAGCTGAATTCAGCCTGTTTTCCCTTATCTTCCCATGCAATTGAATACAGCGCTAACCAAACAGAAATCTGCTATGAAGTTTTCCTCTAAACAAACTCTACAAATGGCTTCTTATCCAGACAAGGCAACAGCCCTGCTATCCCTGTCTTGGTCTACTGATAACTCCAGATGAAACCATTCTGAAGAGCAGTGCTTTTTCTAGGAGACTTCAAGCAAATTTGAAATGAGGCCACAACATTTTTTTCAGTTGCTTGAGCCTTCAATTGAAATCAGAGATGAATAATAACTCCAGACCTCTGCACAGTCTAGTCTATCCTTGTTTCCACTTTTAAATATGTCCATGAAATTAATTCTGGCTCAAATAAGGAGGTCCTGCTTTTCTAGTTGCTAGATACTGGGAGAGGATTTTTGAATATTTTAACCATAAAAAGACCCTGTTTTTTTGCCTTCCATGAGCATTTCCTACCATTTAAAGTAAAGTATTAGGCTAGAGAAAGTGAGAGTGTAACCCCATATATCCTACTTATTTTCCTCTGTTCCTATACAGTTTATTCAAGATCTGGTCTTGCTTCCAGTGAAACCATCATCAAAACACAATTTGACTTCAGGGAAATAGGAATATACTTTTAAGTGGCTATTAATTCCTATGCTGCACATGCAAGATCATTTCCAGGATATCAGGAGTAACTTGTAACAACTATCTCTGCATATTCATATAATAAAAATAAATCATAGAATCATAGAATGGTAGGGGTTGGAAGGGACCTCTAGAGATCATCTAGTCCAACCCCCCAAATAAGTAAATCTTTGTTCCATAACATTGGTGTGATTATGAAACTTTTCCTGTGACAATAATGATAAATGGATGGGTTCGGAATATGTACTTTACACCTCAAATTTTTTCTTCTTAGAAAGGGTGCCAAGAGTATGCATATATTTATGAGTGGAGAGCACCAGACCTTCCCTTTTTTATTTTTACATGTAAACAAACGTTTTCCTTTCACCCACAGTGGTTTTAGTTATCTAGCTGATTTGAGGTTGTTCTTTTTTTTTTTCTCTCTCTCCTCTTTTTCTGTTAGTGATGGATAGAATGGGATGAGTAGCATCCTGCAACTGGCACATCTTTAGATTAAGTTCTCTAGAGAAAAATCAAAGGCAGATGAGAAGAAATGTTACATTTGACTCTGGCCAGAGCTCTGTGTAAAGACCTGTGGCTGATCAATACTGGCCCTATTAATTCTTATCCTGGATGGATGATCATTGCTTCTGTTCCCTCCCCAGAGCTAAATTACTCTGAAATAGCACAAAAACTGCTCACAGGAGTTAGTCCAAAGACATACAAAAATATTTTCTTCCACACTGTCAAGTATAGGTCATAGTTTCACAAACTGAATAGGAGAGAATTTGGTTTTATATTGCACCTTTCATAGGCTCCAAGTACCCCCAAAACAGTTTGCAATTTTGAATTATTGTAAGCACTGACTGTGCAGTGAGTATGTAAGCAACAGCTCAACAATGGTTTCACAGAAACCTACTTATTAGAACCTGTTTGCTGAGGGATGGAAAAGCTGTGCTGCCTTCCTTGTGGGATTCTGCACTTCCACCTGCATTGCCAACTAGCAATGGGCTGTAGGTGGTTCATTTAAAAATTTCATTGAACGGTGTAATGCATCACTTGCGCAGCAGTGCCCACGTTAGGCATGAGTGCGCATGCCAGTGAGCATGACAAAGGAACCATATTAAAGTAAACCTTTAAGTAAACATAAAGAACTAGAGCTTCAGCTGGTGAAAATTGGCATTGCTCCACTGAACACAACACGGTATTTTGGCACTGAGCCAGGCCTCTTTCACAATTGTGTTAAGTCGTTAGTCTTTATAATTGTGTGCAGTCCTATTAATTTTATTTAAATGGTTAATTTATCAATTATTTGGAGTTCAGTTTTGTGAAGAAGCAAACACGTTTAGGTAGGTTTTTCCTCTTAGCTCAGGTCTCAGGCAAGCTGAGAAGAAAACTAAAGAAGGGAAATCACATTCAGTTACAATTTCTTTTTTGCATTTTTTAGAATTCAGAGATCAGTATGAAGAGGAAAAAAGCAGCAGTGAGCACACACACGGAAGAAAAACATTTTATCCTAGTATCTACTTTACTATTATTTTTATTATAATACTTTATATATATTCATCAATACTGTCAATGCATACTTGGAGGATTGTTTACAAACACAGAATCCAAACATGCCTACAAGGTATTGTCATGGTATTGCAGTTAGTTGCAAGCTATTAATGTTCTTCTGAAAAAAAAGAGAGGCACATCTCTGCCCTAAACACTTTGATGATTTGAGCCTATATCTTTCTGGTTAAGTCTACGCTGCTCTTAAACAGTAGCAATCTACAAAACAAAGACAACTCTGTCCCAACAGCAAATAGATTCCAAGGGGTGCTCAACAGACAATGCAGATATATCCATGCATCTCTGGGTACTCCAGCTTTCAAAGAAAAAAATGTTATTACCTTGTTGGGAGAGTACAGAAAGATACTCCCTCCCTTCATTTTTTGAGGGTGTGGTGAGTTGACTGTGGCTGGTTGCCAGATAGCCACCCAGATGCTCTCCCAATCCCTGTCTTTAACAGGATAGGCGAATAAAATAATACAAAAAAGCACAGGAATCGAGAAAGGGAGATTTTTCACCAACTACCATCACAGGCAAAATAGATTTCACTTGGAAAAATTATTGTAACTTACGGTCAATTAAAATTAGAGTAGGATGGTGAGGAGCAAAGACAAAAACTAAAATAACTTCCCACTACTATCTTCTTCCCAGGCTCAACTCCATTCCTTCATTCTCAACTCCTCTATCCCTTCCTCCCTAACCTGAGCACTGCAGAGGGCTGAAGAATGGGGGTTGCGGTCAGGTCATGACTCTTGGCCTCTGCCTGTCCTTTCTCTTCATGTGCTTTCCCTGCTCTAGCATGGGGTCCCTTCCATGGGATTCTGCTCTTCAAGAACTGCTCTATCATGAACCCTCTCCATGGGGTATAGTACATCAGGAACAGACTGATGCAGTGTGGGTCCCCCACGGGCCGCATTTCCTGCCAGAAAATCTTCTCCAGCCTGGGATCCTGTCCACAGGCTGCAGCTTCTTTCAGGGCATGTCCACCTGCTCTGACATGGGATCCTTCATGGGCTGCAGTGTGAATATCTGCTCCCCTGTTCTCCTCTATGGGCTGCCCGGGAACCTGCTCCACCATTAACTTTTCCACAGGATGTAGAATAATCTCTGTTCTGATGCCTGGAGCACCTCCTCCTTCTTCTTACACCTTGGTGTCTGCAGGGCTATTTCTCACAGTTTTTCCCTCACCCCTCACAGTACTGCGCAGCATTTTGCCCTTTCTTAAATGTGTTTTCCCTGAGTTGCTGCCATCTTGGCTGAGTGGCTCAGCTCTGCTCTGCGCTGGGTGCACTGGAGCCATCTGGAACCAGTTGTCAGACATGGAGCAGCTCCTGGCCTCTGTTCACATAGATCCGCCCTGCCACCACCCACACAAACATGCCTAGTACTAAAACAGGTGAAAATAAGCCTAATACGGAGAGAAAACTTACGTGTCAGGCACTGATACATTAATCTTGTAAGAAAAAGAGTAACAGCTGTCCTTTCTTGTGTAAGACAAATTTCATGAAGAAACTTATATCTGCTTGGTAAAGGAAAATCTGCTCCAGAAAACAATTGTTTGACAAATTTTTATAGCTGTTCAAATAATTCAGGAAAAAACTTTCCATGCAGATGTTAATATTAGATCCAGAAAAAATACAGATACTGAAAGTGGTGGAATTTACCTCATGAAACTTTAGACATCTGCAGACCAGTAACTTACAGCGGGCCTGATCACTCCAGATACTCTATACAACTCAAGGAGGGAGAGAGAGATTCTTTTGGTGTGAAATTTTTCTGACCAAATATAGATGGCCACCTAAAGGTAGGATTCTTCCACTAAAAATGTTTATTACTCTCTGACAATAAAAAGAGCTTAGCTGCTTTGAGGGCTACAAAGACGATGAGGGGACTGGAGCATCTCTCTTATGAGGAAAGGCTGAGGGACCTGGGTCTGTTTAGCCTGCAGAAGACAAGACTGAGAGGGGATCCGATCAATGCTGACAAATATCTAAAAGGCGGATGTCAAGACAACAGGGACAGACTCCTTTCAGTGGTGCCCAGGGACAGGACAAGGGGCAACGGGCACAGACTGGAACAAATGAAGTTCCACCTGAACATGAGGAAGAACTTCTTTACTGTCAGAGTGACTGAGCACTGGAAAAGGCTGCCCAGAGAAGTTGTGGAGTCTCCTTCTCTGAAAATATTCAAAACTCACCTGGACACATTCCTGTACAACCTGCTCTAAGTGAACCTGCTTTAGCAGTGGGGTTGGACTAGAAGATCTCCAGCAATCCTTTCCAACCCCTACCATTCTGTGATTCTGTGATTTCTTGATATTTATACGTTAATAAAGACCGTAAGCTTGATGTGCTAAGACATGCTGAGCAAATGGAGCTGCCTCTTCAGTATGAGATGCTGAATTTAGTCATAGGCTGGTGGTAATTAGTAAGCTAGAGTGAAAGAGAATGAAATTCCAATCCTTGTTCCACAAATATTGCAAAAAATTTATATAAGCAGAACATTTTGAAGCAGATGACTTGAGAACATCTGGTTTGAATACCAAATGGCGTATTCGTTAACAGATGTTTCTGGTGATATAGGTTCAACTCCCTACAGCAGAGTGAAGTGAAAAGTCAGACAAGGTCTTCCAGGGGCAGAGGTGCATGCTCTAACCAGTAAATTCCTATGTAAAAATTGGAGAGGGCAAAAGAGTACAACATCTTCCACCAGTAGTTTCTATGAGGTTCAACCCAACAGGCGTGATTTGAGAAGTCAGATGAATCAGTCTCAAATGAGCATCTCAAGGAGTAAATTATCTAGTTGTTATATACTGACAGAGCTGAGATATAAACCAGGGCTTTATCTGTCCAGTGCTCCCTAGATCTAGGTAGTTTTGAGTAGACATTTAAGGTTCTTAAGCAATTTTAAAATGTAAATGTAGGGATTTCTAATGTTAGGCAACAGGTTTTGAATGTGTAGTCTGCAGTTCTTCAACCGGCATTTAAGATTGTTAACATATATATTCTAATTTCTGATGTGAACATGTGTTAGACATTTTCTGCCTTATACATATGTATATTATCTTTTTAATAAAAAACTTAGAATTAAGCAAGGTGAGGAAAATTTGGGAAATTAAGAGTTTTTAGCAAAAAAAGTTTGAAGGTCATTACCAGAGGAAAGTATACTGGCTTGTCTGGCATTGAACTGTATTTGAATAAAAGAGATCAGAATGAATCATTTTACTATACTCTTTCCTGGAATTACTTTAATTTCACAAGGAATGATGTATTGGTACGTGCCATTTCAGTGTGAAGTGTGTTGACAAGGTGAAGACCTAGGTACCGTTCTGTGCACCCTGTACACTCAGATTCCCCAGGTTACTGCTTCGTTATTCCTTCATGTGGCCAGCATCTAAGCAGAGCTGTAGGCAGAGATTCAGGGGTTTTAGCAAGCCATGATAATATGCCATCCTCAGCATGTCAAATGTGGTGCATAGCTCAGAGTTCCCCTTATATATATATCGCTTCTGCTGTGGTTATCATTTATAATTTTTACAGTGCCCAAAAGAGTATTCCTAGGCAGGAGTAATTCAGCAACCCGGTAGTTTCATTAGTGCAGAGTCAGGCTCTTGTATTCAACACATTTTACCTTGCACTTGCAACACTCTGCAGTTCACTGGGCAGGATGAATACTTATATGCACAAAAGGAAATGTGTTCCCTTTTTTAAACATTTCCTGCCCCATATTTCCATAATTCCTCACTGTGAACAGACTTAAGCCTTATCAAAAACTAACAAAAGCTCCTAAGCTCTAAGGCAAGACAGCTTTAACCTCCCATATCAGAAACATCTACAAACTATTTGCCAAGTTGTTGCTAACCACTCAAGTATGGGAGCAGGAATCCCTCCTTACAGATTACGACAATCACAATTCCTTTGCTACACGTATAAAGATGCGTGTCAGGCTTAAAGTATTTTGGATGCAGAAATCTCATCATTCCCTTTTGCAAACACATCTTCTCTTGGAAGATGCACTCATAGCTGCTTAGCATAGTCCAAAGTCTATAGAACTGCAGATACTTCCAGTTCCAGTACTGGGTTTTCATTGCTTTGTTTGAAGATTTTGGTTTGCGCTTATTTTAAAACCTTTTCCAACCTATTTTTCTAACTTTTATTGGTAGCACCTTCAAAAACTATCCTCTCCCAACCTGCCCTTTCCAGTGTTCTAAATATAAATGTAGAAATAAAGAAATGCATATTAATAAGTAAAGAAGCACAGGTATGCCTTGCAGACAGTAAGTTTTTTAAAGTCCTTCCTGAGTTCTTGAATCATTATCCCTGCATAATTTATACTGTGTTACTGTGTGCAAACACTGAACCTGGCCCACAAAGCAGAGATGTGAGCCAGTTCAAAAGACAGACCTTGGATTTTCACAGTAGGGGGGATAAGCTATTTATTTATGTATCAAATAATTATGAAAATGTCTGGTCATATTTTCTAATCAAAGGAAAGTGAAAGAAAGGCAGAGGATATGTAGTTCATTTTTGCTTTCTAGCTCTCTTGTTCAGAGCCAGGGATGCTGATACTATACCAGTTGAGCACTGAGTTCTCTTCATTGTTATTCTCCCATGCTTTTAAGACTTTCTCTGTGGAGAGAAAAAGAGAGAAGGATACTTGTTAAAGTGGCTGCTGGATTCATGTACTGAAGGAAAAAAAATTAAAAATTAGTTATTTTTGCTAATTGCATTGACTGAAAACACAGCATAGTATACAGCCTGGTCCTGAGTACAGGTACATAGTGTGAACTGTTTTACAGGACAGCTTCAGAAAGCAACAAAAAGCCCAGAGCAGACACCGAGGACAGTGAAGAAGGAGAAGGAGGCAGTGTTCCAGGTGTCAGAGCAGAGATTCCTCTGCAGCCCATGGTGAAGGTCATAGTGAGGCAGACTGTGCCCCTGCAAGCCCATGGAGATCTGTGGTGGAGCAGATATCCACCTGCAGCCCATGGAGCATGCCATGCCAGACCAGGCAGATGCCCAAAGGAAGCTGTGAAGCTTCCCCTTGGGAAGCTCTTGTTGGAGCAGGCTCCTGGCAGGGCCTGTGACCCAATGGGTGACCAACACTGGAAAAGTCTGCTCCTGAAGGGCAACACTCCGTGGGAGGGACCCATACTGGAGCAGTTCATGAAGAACTGCAGCCCACGGGAAGGACTCACATTGGAGAAATTCATGGAAGAACCCACAATGGAGCAGGGGAGGAATGTGAGGAGCCTTCCCCCTGAGGATGAGGAAGCGGCAGAGACGGGTGATGAATTGACTGCAACCCCCATTCCCCATCCCCCTACATGGCTGAGTGGAAGGAAGTAGAGAATTTGGGATTGAAGTTGAGCCTGGGAAGAAGGGTGGAATGGGGGAAAGTGTTTTTAAGATTTTGTTTTATTTCTCATTACCCTACTCTGATTAGATTGCTAATAAATTAAACTAATTTCCCCAAGTCAAGTCTGTTTTGCCCGTAACAGTAATTGCTGAGTGATATCCCCCTGTCCTTATCTCCACCCATGAACCTTTAGTTATATTTTCTTTCCCCTGTCCAGCTGAGGAGGGGAAGTGATAGAGCAGATTTGGTGGAGACCTGGAGTCCAGCCAGGGTCAACCCACCACACCAGCCAGGGTCAACAAACCGCAACCGAGTAATATTGCAAAAATATTTTTTTTTTCCTTCCTTGGAGAGTACTGAACTCTGTAAATAGACGTGAGCGTGATGAGATGTCTTTAGCTACCAGCTAAACGCCCATTCAGATGGTCACTTACTTCTGTCCTCAGCGTTGCCTACCAGTCACTGTTGTGGGCAAAACAGACTTGTCTTGGGAAGGAAAAAAATAAACACTGTCAAGTAAAATAGATTTGAGGAGTAACAAACAAAAACAAACATTAAAAACCACCTTTCCTCCTGGCTTTTTCAGGCTTAACTTCCCTCCTTTCTTGCAGACTCCTCTATCTGACCCTCACCCACCCTGAGTAGTACGTTGGGGTTGGGGACTGTGGTGTTAAGTCAGTGAGTAGCAGCTCTTCTCTGCCTGCTCTGGTGCCTGGAGCACCTCCCTCCCCCTCCTCCTTCTTTAACCTCAGTGTTCTCTCTGCTGTTTCTCACCCTTTCTTCCCCTCTGCTTGTCCAGTGTTTTGTGCTTTATTAAATACACATTCCCAGAGATGCCGCCATCTTGGCTGAGGGGCTCGACTGTGCCCTGTGATGGGTCTGTTGGAGCCGGCTGGAAATGGCTATGTTTGGCACGGGGTAGCCCCAGCCTCTCCTCACAGAGGCCTCCCTTGCAGTGTCACTCCCACTTCCCTCAAATCTTGCCACGTATACCCGATATACTGAGCAAGTACTGGATTTTTTTTTTTTTTCAGTTATGAAACCTGGAAGAAAACAGTCATGAAAATACTTGAATTGGGCTAAAAAAGGGAATTGTGTAAAGTTTTCTTAAGGGTATTAAAGATCACTAAATTTATGTTTGTCAAATAGAAACATTTTATTTGATCCGCAACAAAACATTTTGGTTTGCATTTATTTAGACCTTTACCTATTTTCCTCTTTCTAGTGTATTTTAAAGCAAAGTAATGATATTTTGAAACAAAATTTTAAAATTATGAGATTGAAAATTCAAAAATCTTGAGATTTTTAACACTATTGATTTGAAGCATTCAATTTTGGGAACGTCAAAATGAAATCTGTACGATTTCTTTTTTATTATTTTTCCTCTTTTACTATTTTTATCCCAGACTATGTAGGAGGAATTTTATAAAGATTTTTCCCCTCTGCTACATAGAAATGACTCATTCTGTGTTTTTCAGAATAGTAAAAGATATAAGTGTCTGTCTAAAGTCCACATTGCAAAATTGCCTTGCAGCTATAGAGAATCATTTTCACCTGAAAGTTGAGAAGAGTATCTGTGAGGAAACCAGAGAGGTTTCTACTGAATATAACTCAATTGCTTAGGATTTCAGTTTTGATGAATCAACATTTTCTACTAAAGATTTTTTTTGCTCGGAAAACATTCAGCTAATCTTACTGTTAAGTCATGTTATGTCCTTGCTACAAATTCATTGACTGTGTTTAATAAAGCTGGGTTTACCTTTTACGTGATGGAAACAGTTGAAGTTTGATAGTCATATATATAAAGTATCCAGCATTGAAATAAAGTCAAGCTTTTTCAAGAAGTTATTTTCAAGAGTGGTTTGTGGGTTGGGGGAATGTGTTGGATGCCAGGATCATAAAACAATTTCCACAGCTTCTACAGTTTGATATCCTTTGTTGACCATCCCAGTTCAGGTGCTGACGAACAGAAGGAAATGAAGACCAGCTTCTGACTTTAAGACATGGTAGCAGTGGGGTCAGATATGCATCTGAAGCATGGGTTTGTGCAAAATAAGCTTGTAAATTTCTGGTTCTAAATTTTGACTCTAGCAATTTGGCTATTTTCAAGACCAAAGAATTCACTTTTTTCCCCTCTGACAAACTAGAGGAAGAAAAAAGTAGAGTTTATAGTACAGGCATACTTACATAGTATATTTTTATTTCTGAAATATCTATCAAAATCTTTATCAAGTTGCTAGATTAAATCCACTTTTCTTGGCACAAAAATTTGGTCTCAACTTGTGATTTTGAATACTCATCTCTCTTCATCATCTCACTTTTAGGTTTTATCTTTTTTTTCTCTGAAATCTGCCTGGATATATTTTGTATCGCATCCAGATTTTCTTTATCTATTCCTCTTCTACAGTGTTTATGTCTGCAACGTGTCAGAAGGGGAGAGAGAAGAATGACATGTAAGAATATAGCAGTATTCAATTATTCTAATTATTATTCTTATTTATTAATTTATTAATTATTCAATTAAGCTTTTGAATGCACAGCCACATATTTGTGTTCAAACAGTTTCCATTGTCGTAGCCTGAAGTACACTACTTTAATAATTATTGGCTCATTTTCAGCCATTACCTGTTCTGGGATGGAATAGCAATGAGCAGTACTGCTTTTCCTAGTGGGCTCAGGAAAGCCTGCTCACAGTGTAAATAAGTCATCAACAGTCCACTGCAGGTACAGCCAGAATACTTTGTCAGGTGGATAGTTTCCTAGATGCAAACCAAATTATTTTATGCTTGGTTAGTTACACAGTATATTTCTATATTTACTTGTATTGTTATGCTGCATTTAGCTGACTAATGATTCAAGAACTTTATTTGCTAACTTCATCCAAAGTCCCCGCTCAAGGACTGCAATAATAGAAATAATTTCTATGGAATTAACAAAGGAAAAAAACAATTTCAGCCAGAGAAAGTTGAACACTGCTTACAAAACACATCATCATTTCTTAATAAAATCACTGTAAAGATCTAGCCAGAAGACTAGTCATTAGGTACAGCAGGATGTGTTGATGTACAACTTTCAGTAACACTTCAGGACAGATTTGCTGAGGTGAAGGTAAGATTCTGGGGCTGTAGCCAACTCATCAACATGTCCTTGGGCAGCGTGCAGAGATGTGACGTGGCAGTAACCTTACAGCTGAGCAGCTGTGCTGACCATATTGAAGATGGATCCAATCCTGATTTTATCAACGGATAGATACTGTGGGACAGTTTGCCCCAATCTCAATATGATGAAATTTAAGCCTATATTTAAGTCTTGTGATTTAGTTAAGGTCTATTCCACTCTGTGGCAATGCAGAATAACAACTGTCTTTGAAAAACATATGTTAAAAGATATATTAGTATAAATTATTATTTGAAAATCTCTACCTTCTTAAAAATTCATACCAAATGAAAAACACTAATTTTCTGATTTTCAATCTTGATCATGTTTCTTCTATATGATAATCTGTTCTTAACAAGTAAACAAATAGTTTTATGTAGTGATAATTAACAATGGAAAGGAAGACAGTACCAGGACATTATCTTTCACAAGAACATTGACTGGGGCTGTAGGAAAGAAAGGGTAAAAAAAATCTTTTCTTGGGAAATGAGAAAGTATTAGTGCCTGTACTAGCTTAAAGAAAACATGTACAAAGCATTATTATGACACAGTCTACTGGACAAATGAATCTGTATCTCTATTTACACACAGTTAAGACCATAAAAGTGTCCTGTCTTTAGAAGATGGCATTTTATAAAAAATGTTTCATGACCCTTAACTGAAAACTATATATGTTAAAATGGTAAACTAAGCACACCAAATTCATTAAAGTAGCAAGTGAAGAAATAGAACACAGCATGTAAATCCTCTGCATGATTCTTCACCGGATGAGTTTAATGCCGTCATAGTACCTCATCTGTGTAGAGTGACAGCCATGTTAGATTGACACAAGTGGAAAAGGAAGAGAACCTTATGCAGCCCAGCTGGCATAAGGTAAAATACCTGGTTGGATCTTAATTCTTTAATATAAATTAGTTGAACTTCATGATTCATATTGGAGGGAAGGGATTGTCCTTAACAAAACTTAAAACCACTGCAAATGGTCCCATATGGAAGCAAGTTGACTTGACCAGTGAGCAGTTGACATATATCAATATAAAAGAAGTTGTCAAATTTAATGAATGGCTTAAAAAGTGACATTCATTCGCTCTGATTGTACAGCCTGGATTTGACCACAAAATAACAGAGGGTATCACATAAAATAAAAAGTGATTTATGGTGTGCCTCAACTTCTGCAAGCAGAGAACACCAAGAGACCAGTCAAGTGATAGAGAAAATGAGTTTTCTCACTTGAATTTGAAAAACATGCACCTGACAGTTTTCAAGGGCTGTTTTTAGGACAGCCACAGATTTAAAAGTTAGCTGAGGTTTATTTGAGACCTGATCAGAGCATTCTGTTCTAAAGGGAAAAAAAAAATTACGGAGTTTTCTCAAGGGACCTTATAATTTCTGTTTTTTTTTTTTTTCTTTAAATGCTTGTCCCTATTCAGCACCATTGTAGTCCTGTAAAAAGTAAGAACAGACTAGAAAATGTCTTGATCTTGAACTTATGTTTGAGGGAATAATCTCAAAGAACACAACAGAAGATTCTTCTTTTAATAAGGAATATAAAAACAGTCCTTCATTTATTATCCCAAGTCTGTGTTTATTGTTCCATGTTTCCATAAAAGAAAGTGACTCTTGTGTCCAAACCTTCCCTACCGTTTACTGTTCTAACAAAATTTACTTTTTATTTTGATAGAAGGTATCACCTTATCTGCACTGCAAGGAACCCATAACTGAAGGGCTATGTGCATTGTTATCAATCTAAGTAAGCCAAACAGATACCAGTTGGGCAGATTTGCATGGAGACGATCATAAAACCCAGCTTAAATAATTTAAAAGCATTCTAACCTATCTGCTCCTCAGGGTTCCACTCCACTTCCTTACATTTTTATTGCTGAGAATTAATCCCTGTTTCGCTTTCCTATTCCTTTGAATAGATAATGGATTGGATAAAATATCAAAAAATGTCTAGCTTTTACAAAAAATCATCCCTAGAAAAGTAAAGTAACCTCCTCTGAAAAGAACAGCAGAATTTTGATGAATGAACACTGAATATGTTTAAAAAAAAATATTAGTTCAGAATCGGATTACTGGGAGCAGAGTTAGACCACATCTATATATTTCTAAAAGTACACTGTGTTGTTAATTATTGATATTATGGGTCTTACATATAAAAACTAAAAGCATACTAAATTCTGAAAAATGCTCCTACAGTGACAATGTTTTCAGCATAGATGTAGTTTCTAAAAGTCTTTGAAGATGTTGTCTTTGTTAGTAAAAGGAAGCAGCCAGACAAGGGTTTTTCTTAACGTTATTTCTTTTTAACATTTCCAGTTCGTCCTTACTTTTTGCCTGTCCTAACGCATAAATTTCAATCCATTTGATGGTATGTCTCTTTTCACTAGAATGGTGCAGTCTTCTGAGAGGTATAACTGATAGGGCAGGATGCAGCTGCTTGGACTGAAATCAGTACAAAATGGATTGACCATACTACATTAAATCTTGGTTCATCAGCTTGCGTCATCCGTAAGGCTTTCTCACTGATGCATTAGAAATTATGAAATCTCTTGAATTCTTTGACCCTTTGAATTCCAAAATTCTAGCTGAAATAAAGTTTTCATGACTTTTGCTTTAAGTAGCTGCTTTTCTGGATGTCTCTGTCTAAATAAAACTCCTTGATATGGGATATTAGAAAAGCATTTTGCTTTTATTTTGCTATTCATATG
>VZSC01012442.1:244829-282664 GCA_013398225.1 Steatornis caripensis | reverse complement strand
CTATTCATATGGCTTTATTCCATTTCTCATGCTTGGAATTATATATCTAATATGTTATGTGGTTATGTTTTGAAATTAAATTTCCTACTAACTAAAGATCTAAAGTAATTGTCTGCCAGTTCTTTGGCTACTGAAAAGTTAAAGGTTGAAATGTTAAGACTACTGAACTTCTGGGAGATTTTATCTTCATTGAAACAAAATTTCCTGGACTGAATCCCAGGTGTGATTGTAATTACATTTTAAAGTAGTTAAAATCTCTCTCTAAGTTATATTCATTATATTTTTCTTAGTGTACCCTATATACATATTTAACCATACACACAGAATAATAGTCTCACTGCTACCATATTTTGCCTTCCTCTTTTAATGAGAATATTCTCTCTTTTGAATGCGAAGTTTGAAATCATATGAATACAATAAGAATTCCTATAACAGCGATCTATCTACTCCAGTGTTTTGCATTGATTTATAGCATTCACTGTACCACACACATTTGCCTATGTTAAGATTACATAGGGTAAAGTCAGAGCATATAGGGTGTCTCTAACTTGGTTTCAAAGCAGCCTGCAATAATTAAGCCTGCCATAAAAATCAAGGTACTACATGGCCTACTTCTGAGGCAAGATTTATCTATATCTATGTTTTCAGAGTAATCTATCTTTTGCTCCCATTTAAGTTCCATAAGTAGTATTATGCTTATAGGAGTTTCCTTTGAATTTGAAACTAAAAATTGAATAGTAATATGCCATTGTCAAAATTTAGTATTTGCATTATGTCTCTACTTCAGATTCTATATGTTGTGATTAAAAAATGTAATCGCATAAAAATGTATAAACTATGAAGAGATAAAGAAAACAAAAGAATATTAATCCCTTTTCATTGGTGGAAATTGAAAGAAAGACGTAAGGGGGGGAGGATTACCAATACTCATCTACTCTCATTGGTAAGTTTGAGCATAAATTGATCATCCAGATCCCTGAGAAAGTGCACTCAGAACTCCAATTCTGTCTCCCCTACCATAAACAACTGAGGTATTATACACAAAGTAAATATTAACGACAACTTCCTACCATCTCAAAGAAAGCTAGTATTAGACATGACCATACAATTATTTCACAGACAGCTCTAGAGACTGAGGAAGAATTTAGGTATCTTGATCCTCAGTGAATTGGTAGACAAGAGACAGGCACCCATTCTCACTTGTGGGCATGTATGGGCATGGCTCAAATGGTTGCTTAGGGAAGAAGGAGACACCTAATAAAACTATGCACCTATATGGCCAGATAGAGTAATTAAGTAGGTTGTACCACTGTATGGGACAGAGGAGTTTCAGGTGGTTACAGGCTAGGTTAGGGTAGGTAAATAAAGGCTTGATTTAGGGGGATTGTATCTAGCACTTACTTACAAACACAGCAAATTCCTACAATCATTAAATGGAATCATGAAATGTTTTCAGACATGTACTCACCAAAGGGAAAATTTCCTTGGCAACCTGAGCAATCGGCCTGTGACTGTCATCAGATCTGGCTCTTTTTCACATACTATATTGTATTCTTTGAATTAATAAAGTAGTAAAATGAGTCAGAGTCAGAGTGAAATATTTACACTGAAAGAAAATGTCATGTAAGTAACAAGGCATTATTTGCTATAGTCTGAGGTCAGCATGCATCTTGCTGAAACAGCTCAGACTGTTTTATAACTGCCTGTTACCTGGTGTATTTCTATTTTACAATGATATCAATGCACTGCATTGATATGACAATGATTCTTAAACAGCTTTTAT
Source organism: Steatornis caripensis (assembly GCA_013398225.1). NCBI lineage: Eukaryota > Metazoa > Chordata > Aves > Caprimulgiformes > Steatornithidae > Steatornis > Steatornis caripensis. Next base: position 280,881 of record VZSC01012442.1, on the reverse strand, counting down.
AGTTCTAAGCATATACCTCTCCAAGGTTTCCACTTACAGGGAAACTTAATTATTCTATGGAATTAAGAAAGATCTAAGTTATCTTATCCAGTGAAAGTTCAATAGCACTTGCAAGGCAGTTCTTGGCAGCATCAATTTACAAAATACAAGTAGTGCAAAATCAGCTTCCATTTGTTAGGATAGATAAAGCAACAGTTAACACATTGAAAAGATTAAGTGACTATATTGTCCAACATTCAGTAATTACAGGTACTTGAAAAAAAAAGAAAAAGAAAAAGAAAATATCACAAAGTGAATGTGGCCTCCTTAGCTAAAGAGTATTTTTCTGAGGCAGTGGAGGTTGGAAGGGAAGATATAAACTAAGAACTCATCTATCTATAAGCTTGTTAGTGACTATTTTGCCAGAAGATATTTTTCATCATATAGCTATAGCATAGATCATTTTAATTTTAAACAAACACTAAACAGAAAATAAATTGACTAGAACTGTTGAATGGCTGCACTGATTACAAGTTAGCATTCTGACTTACACCTATGTGTTTGGGGAGTATGAAGGGGCAAATCTTCCACATTGTTTCTAATACCGAACTCTTGCAAGCTGCTTTTTATCCATGTATAAACCCTCCATGACTGTAACAAGGTAAAATTGGTCAGACCTGCATTGGGCAAAACCAAAGAAACCAATTCTCTAATAGTTTCCTTAGCTAGAAGATGGTCTAAAGGAGCCTGTGACACTGGAAAATGTAAATAAGATGTAATAAAGATTGAAAGGGAGAAGAAAAAATATATGCAGACATCTAATAAATAGGGAGTATCTTCCAGTTTGTGCAGGCTGCTATAGCTATATGGTAACAAGGCCTTTTTGCAACCTGCTTTTCCTTATATTTAGCAGGCATGCACATGCAAAGAGAGTCTCTATTTGAATATTTGTGTTGCTCATGGGTATTGCCTCCCTCTGCCACTGATCATAGCTATAAACATTCAACATTCTTATTAGTGTTATAATGTACCAGAGGTATATGTGTATATATGGAGATATTAACAGATTTTTTACCCTGTTCGTTCAAAGAGAATTTGAACAAAAGATTTTGAGTATCTAACACAAGAGAGCGAAATACATCAAGGAACTTTGGGATAAAACAACTGGTCAGTTATTTGAACCACAATGCTATAATGGTTAGACATGATGAAAACTTCACCCTTGCATAGAAAGGAGCTTAAACAAGACTCAAAGACACTTTATGTCGAAGATGTCATACAAATATTTTTAGCCCAACACAATGTAAGTAATATGTTTTATGAGATACTAATTAAATAGCAGCATTAAGAGTAGATACCTTGGAGAATCTCTCACTTGGTAGATTTACTCATTCTGACTTGAAGCTGTTATTTTGCTAGCATTCTTAGTTCACAAATTTGGAGCCCTTGTGAAGAATTTTTGCTTCTAGGTCCTGTTTAATCAGAATAGATGGATTGTTTCACTGAAAGCTTGAAACCGAAGGCTAAGTCAAGGGTCACTAAACCAAAAAAGATATAAAAGAAATACAGGAAAGCCATGACAGTGTTAATCATCAAGCTTGAGCACTGGTTAGAGTTGTTCGACCGTTGTCAAGTTTGTCAATGGTATTATGAAGAAGAACTAGAAGGAAGAACTGCAACAATGAAGATTAAGTTTTGTAGATGTTAAGAAGAACAAAAATCTAGGTATGGGAGAGAAATTTCATGTATGTATTTGAAAGCTAGAATGAAAATAACGTGTAGAAATCCTTGAAAACAAAGTCTAGAATTTAAAGTATTTTATATACAATGTGACAGATAAGGAAAGCGCCATGAAAGAACTTAGTTTCATGGACAAAAGAACACCACACAAAAATGATGTCTGAAATAGCATTCTGCAGCCATAAATAAGATTTTAACTCAAAAGGATCTGCAACATGTAGCCTTAGTTTTGACACGAAAATCTCAATGGATGTCCAACAGAGAAAGGCAATTTTTTTTCTTCCAGTGGCCAACCTATGTTAATGGAGCATTCCCATTTTCTACTCCTTATCCTTTTAACCATGTAAGTTAAGGAACCTTCTGAATCATATAACCTTCCAACTGGGACTGTTCTTTTTAAATTAATTTCCCAGAACCTGCTGTAGCACAAGAGCTATTGATGTTCATAGCATAGCAGCACAGATCCTTTCTGTCTACTTCAGTCTGGCAGCTGAGATGATTAGCAAATATATGGCAGGAGTTGCACTGGCAAGTTATGCTTTTCTTGGCCACAGAAAAGGAATGACAAACAGACTGCTAGAAAAGTTAGTCTCTTTTTTTCCTCCCCTCTTCCCTTCATAAATCCATCATAGGAGTATTCAGGTTTTTGTCTATTGTGAGAAAAAGATAAGAATTAAACTTCTGCTTTTAGAGCACAACTACTAGCTGTTACTATTTAAAAATATGCTAAAAGATAATAAGTAGAGCATTATAGTTAGCTTAAAAGAATTAAACAAAGAACAAAAATATAGAATTTTAATTTATTTTGAGTTTGTAAGTTTGAAGTGAAATCAAAAGAAATTTTTAAAGAAGAATGCTTTAAAAGATGAAAATGTTTCATCTGGAAAGCACTGAAGCATAACATTTATTGTACAGTGATTTTTTTCCTTCATGAAAGGAGAATTCATTGAAATATACAATAATAATTTGGTGCTATTGTAACTACTCGTCTGTGGATGGAAATGTTACTGCAAGGAAGATGAGTATGGTCAAGTGCTGCTAGGGTGAGATGGGGTCAACACTGTGTGCTGCTGCACTCAAGGACAGCAGCTAAGGAACTTCTCTGATGGAGAAGAAGCAGGAGAATTACAGAGAGAAAATGGCGAGCCACAGGGAAGGAGAAAGTGCAGAGACTTGTGAGAAAACTTGTGCAGAGATTTGTGAGAAAATGTATGCAGAGAGTAAATTAGAGCCAGAAGAAAAAGGTCTGAAGGGGCAGAAGAGCAGCCAAGGCTGCAGATATGAGATTCAATTAAGCTCAAGAACAAAACTGTGTCAGTAGGAAAATGAGAGGATGGATTTATACTGGAAGATGTCAGTCAGGTCACAGGATTTGTTTTACACAGAAAACGTATTCTTGCCTACATATGCAAAATATCTGCTGCTCTGGGTCAAAGTATTTTGCAGGCAGATCTTTTTGTAGTAATACAGTAACATTTTAAACCGCAGGTTTTGAGTTGACACCTCCTTTGGAGATTTTTGTTTGACCATGCAGCCTCCCTGTGAGCTGTACTCCAGACAGATAGGTCTATTGGACACTACCAATCTACCTTAATGATTATGGGAGGACAGGAACAATTTTAAATGCTTAGGCTGAAAAACAATGAAATAGGGATATAATACTGATATGCGGTTTTAATGTTACTAAGTAAAGAATCTAAGTCTCCCTAATTAATCAGTTCCAAATAACAATACTCAAATAGTTCAAAAATCTACAAAAAAATTGATTACACAAAATGTAAAAAAAAAAGTTAATAGAAATACTTCCACTAGAGCTGATAGAAATGTCTTGCATGGTAAAATTCTCCCTGAAGAATGTGGTTTCCAATAGATATTTTTCAATAAAATATTGTCATATATAATACATTTTGATGGAAACATTTGAAAAAGAAAATTAGGTTTTGTTGCAAATTGAAGTTTCAATTTATTTTTCCAATTTTAAAAAAGTTTTGATTTGCTAGTTATATCTTATAGCATTTATTATTGTTGAACATAATAGTAATAATTAAAAAATAATATCATTTACTTTGGGGACTGGGAGTTTATCCTTTCTTCTTTATCTTGGTTTCGTAACACGCAAGGCATATGGAGTCACAGTGTGTGGCTGTGATTGTTTCTCTATTCCAAGCCCAATTGCACCAGTACTGCAGCCTGTTAGTGGGTTTCAGCTGCATTTCACTAACCTCTTGAATGGCCCTATCGTTTACAAAAATAGGCTGCCGTGAAAAGGAAAGACTGTGACTGAAGCATTCACAACTTTACCTCTCAGGATTTTCTTAGCTTCTCATGCAGTTTCTGCAGTCTCAGCCAGAATCTCTGTAGGAGGAGGGTTTCAGTGAAATGAAAGTGAACTATACAAGCTATGGGAAGTCCTGTCTTTCCTGCACACAGCGTTTTCATGTGGTCTGAAACCATTATCCATCCTCTGCATTTTCCCTTACTGAAGAGAAATGCATCTCATACCTCCTCAACTACATTCCCACACTTTCTTTGTTCATCTTTTAAGAAAGCAAAGCAGACCTACATGCAGATTTTTGATTCTCTCTGTATGCTGTGGTTAGAAAGTCCCTGTCATTCCTGTCTCCTGGAGAACCTAAAGCCCGTTTATCTCATGCATATTAACCTCTCTATATTTTTTGATATTTTTTTTCTCATTATTTTGTGATGAGATGAGATGTTCATGTCCTAACCATCTGCCTCTGATCTCTGCAGTTCACTAATCAGGGTATTTCAGGTGCAGCTATAGCACAGTGAGGTCTCTAAGCCCACTTAGCAATATGCAGAAGGATGGCATTTCACACTGCTGCAGGCTTGCAGCATTGAATCCACTTCCTGATTGCTTCACACTCCTGACCTGACGTGTGAGTGAGTCATCTGTGATATACCTCTTACTGGAGAGGATGGGATGTCTGAAGGAGGAGGATTGTGTGTTTGAAGGGCTTCATATTCAAAAGGAACTCAAAGCAAAAGTTTGCAACACTTTACCATGGCTTGCTTCTTCCATATCATGAGATTTACCTCCCCCATCAGATGTGCTGATATAACCCTTTTCCTAGTACATAGCATGATAAAAGTCTTCCTTTTCAACATGAACTGAAAAACCAGAGCAAGAAAGAGAGGAACAGAAAACTGGCTGATATGAAGGAAGAGCTGATGCTTCACTACCTGTGGTACCTACTGCAGTCACAAAACATCTTGACTTCATTAAAGAAAAAGACGGCCAAGCATCCCGTATCTATAAGGGACCAGAATTCTTTAGTTCCGTATCTCATGGAGTTCTCTCTCATTTTCACCCTTCTCCTTTTCATCTGAGTACTTTTTAAAACAGTATCAATTTAAGGAAGCGTTTCAGGATTCTTCAGGCTGATTTTGCTATGCTGTAGCACAATCTGAGAAAATTTGACAGAAAGCTGTAGAAACACATTTTCAAAAAAAAAAAAGCAAAAGAAAGGAAGGTAAAAAGACATTAGGGTACTTCTGAAATTACAGAAGTCTATAAAATTGGTCCTTTGTTTATTAGCTGTTAGCAATGCATCCGTGTTACTAAAAAAATTCTAAACTCACATGAATGGTTTCCTTAGAATTTCAGTATTTTGCTTAAGTGTTGGAAACACTGAATATATTGGAATCTCTTTTTGAGAATATAAAACCAAGAAAACAGGGACTACTAAAGTCTAAGTGACTTTGTACTAAGAGAAATGTAAAATGGTAGTTCAACATGAATAAGGTGAATAGTATGTGTAAAATTCAATAATTTTATTTGAATTAATTAGTAATTAAAGGTATAAATGTTTGAGTATATTTTGATATGTGCTTCTTTAAGGCCAAAAGATATTTTTATTTTTATACTATCTCACAGCTTTCAAACAGCATCGATTTCAATCATTAATGGTATGGATCCAAAGTGGTACAGAAACAATATATGATAATCAATTTTCTGTTATTTGAATACTTCTATCACCTATTTCCACAACCACATCCATCCTTATCCATTGACATTTTAATAAAACTGAGAGAATGCATTTTACAAATGATCTGTGTAGTAACTGCTCCTTCATTTTATTACCTGTTGCAGTAGTTTTACGACAAGCTGTGGTTTGCAGAGGATGCCCTGAGATACATCAAGCTAATTGCATCTGATTACAACTTACAGTTTTCAGTGAGTCTTGGAAAGTTGGAGCATGAGTCAGATCCACAACAGCTCTATGCCACATACAGCTACATCAAATGGTACTATAAGAGTATTCAGTCTTTTATGGCTAGAAATGGACATACCTTAAATGTTTAAATTCCCTTATGTTAAAATGTCTTCAGTTGTTTAACCCAAACAATATGATGATCCTGACACCTACCAACACATACCATTTGCACCCTCTCACATTCTTAGATCACTTTTATGGGTACTCCAGGCACCTGAAAAGGAAAAGCAAAATAAGCAACACCACATTCAGCTCTATTCTTGATGACTTTTTTGTCAAGAAAAGGTCCTCTGTCTTGTTCAGCATGGTAGTTCACACTTCCTCTGTTGCCTTTAGCTTTCAAAAAGTAATACAGATAATTACTTTCAGTTTCTAAATTCTTAACATCAAATTGGAATCCTGAAATCACTTAAATAATTGTGCATGTACTGCTACTGGAATCTCTCACAAGTGTTTTCTATGGAAAAATACAAGCAAACCTTTTGCTGCAGGTAAAAACAGGTGTTGTAACAACATAAGGGGTGGTGTGAAGAGGCGGGAGGAAACGCAGTGCCTGCGTTCTGTAGTATAAAATCTTTTTGTGCAATGGTAGTCCATTGAGGAAGATGAGTATCCCTTCAGTAAAAGTGGCAAAGTACCCATATATGCATACGTGACTCTGTCACTTTCCTCACCTCATGGAAGTTGTACAATCTTTCCAAAATGAAATAATTGTGACAGGCTACCTGCCAGGATGCAGTTTCTTGTCCAAACTGAAGGTGAGTGAACACTGCTTTCCTGCCGTGCACGCAAAACTGATTTGTACAGTTGCTTTGATTTAATGTTGCTTTGGATTTACGACAGGAAAAGATGGTGCTCATACTGTGCATTAACATGAATGAAAAGTTTGCTGTATTGGCGTAATCTTTCATCTACAAAGAATTCTAAATAACCTACCAACACAGCACAACATAAGCATTAATGCACTGTTAAAAAGGCTTTCATAAAAGAATATGTGGATAAAGAATGAAAGATTGTATTATAGATGACAAACAACAGTGCTGCTTATTTTTCCAACACCCACTCCTGACCACCACAAGGCAGTATTCACACATTACATCCAAATGCAGGCATCATATATGGCTCTACAGCTCTACTGAAAATTAACTGAGTATGGCCCATGAGGTAAATTAGTTCATTGAAAGCCTAGATTTTCAAAATTTGATTCATTTAATTTCTGCTTATTTTTATACACTCCTTGCAATTTTTCTCTTTGTTTTATATAAACATGCGTATGTATAGCAATTGCAAAATTTCAGTAGTGTTTTCCTTACAATTGCTATAGCTGAACTTTTAGAAACATACTAAAGATAAACAAATAATCTGTATTAGGGGAAAATAATCCTATACTAAGAATTTCAGGTTATTTTCTCGTAGTGGTTTCAAGGTGTTATAAACAGCAACAGAGCAAAAAAACCCCAAGCCTGAAAATGAGAAATACACTGACAGAACCTTTTAAAGTAATGTCACAGCAGGATGTGGGGCTACACTACTGCCTAATAGTAGTTAATCGGAATAAATAATATGTTTTTAATCATCAAGTGGCTTTTAATTAACCTGCAATAACTGCCTTATTAATTCTCAATTAAATCATTATTTGAAACTCTTAATTTAAATGTGAATGAATATATTTTCTACTATCTCCTGTAAGTTATCTCACTACTTGTGAATAATTGTGGGTTAAAGTTTGGCATTTGCTCTCCCTCATCCTCAATGAACATCAAGGAGAGGTTTGAAAAGCTTCATGCTGTTTGTTAATTAAAGTAAACCAGAAGAGCAAAAGACAGGGAATTCAGAAAACAAAATAACCCAATTACCATATACTCCAACAGTGCAATATGATTTATTTACACTTAATCTCACACTTAAAAAATACTCAGGGCCAGATCCTCAGCTAGATTAAACTGACTATATTGACTTCAATTAATTTATTTAATAAGTTGTTATTATTTGTTTTGGTTTGATTTTTTTTTCTTTGATGGCTAAATACAGGCAATCTGCTGGGTTTTGCCTAGAAATCAGAAGCAAAAAGCAATCCCTGTTTCAGGCAGCTTATGGTCATGGGTACAGAAAAGTGGGGATAATATTTTGTTTCTGTGGTGTGATGCTCACCCTTGTATAAAAAGAATATTTTTTACTAATAATCTGAATCAAAGCAATGACCTGTAACTGGGAGTTAAAAGGCAGAGGAAAATCTGTTGGTAAGGAGAAAGGCATGAGAATGTAGAGCCCTAGACACTAAAGCACACTGCATGCCAAAAATAGTTTAAGACGATCTTCTTGTAATGAAATGTGATAAGCTTTTCAATGGTTCATCAAAAAGACTGACTTTTACTTATGAAGGGGAATCTTCTGAGGCATCCCCAGCGGACGAGGACAACTTCAGTGATGATTCAGAGCCTCTTGTTATGAAACATCTCCTTTGTGGAACCTGCCCTTCTCTTTTGATTAAAGAAGATACCTTTGGAGACTAGCTTTTCTGTTGTAAATTCCTGTCTGTGCCAATACCTCTCTTTAGCTTCCCTCAAATAGCCAAAGAACTTCCTACACAAGATAAATGCTGGAGTGGTCCAAAATGGCATGAAACTGAATTTCAAGACAGTGCACAGCCTTCTTCCTTAAATTGCTTAGATCCCAGCCAACATAAATAAATAAAAATTTTCAGGCACTGAGTAAAAATTAAGTTCTCATTGTATTCTGAAAATATAATAAGGATATTGCATAACTTATACCACAGATTTCACTGGAAGAAATGTATTAATCAGCTCTGATAATGCATCTGCATAATGGAATCTATTTCTTCCATTCACAGGACATGAACTCATCACAGGAATTTACATTCTACATAAGGTGAAGTTAATATTTGCACCCAAACTGGAAAGTATTGTAGTTATATTCTATCCATGTATTATCAAGCCTTTGTTTTCACATTTCTATTAATTTTCTCACTTTGTTGATATTTTTTTCTTTATTTTTTCTAGTCTGATAAATTCCCTTCTTTCACCTTCCATCCAAGATATTCCCGCAAATTACTTCCCTGGCAGCATAGCGTATTTGGTCCTGTAACAACCATTTACACATCAGAAAATCGCCTACTTCTAAATTGAAATTCCTACTAGTTCTTTACACAGAGAGACCAAAATAGGTTAGAAACATAGAAATTTTTTTAATGGCCATGGATTAAACAAAAATGATTCAACATTTTGCCTCATGGGTATTTATTGAAACAGTGATGAAATTAGACACTGATTTTAAAAAATCTGAAAGCTGTGCCCTTCTCCTGCCTCCCCAATTTCTTTCTCCTCCTTCCACATTGTCCCCCTCNTTTTTAATGGCCATGGATTAAACAAAAATGATTCAACATTTTGCCTCATGGGTATTTATTGAAACAGTGATGAAATTAGACACTGATTTTAAAAAATCTGAAAGCTGTGCCCTTCTTCTGCCTCCCCAATTTCTTTCTCTTCCTTCCACATTGTCCCCCTTAGTGAAGGCAGTGAGGTACTGCACTATTTAGATTCAATCCAGAACAGCACCCTTCCTTCTTTAAAATAAGAGGTAGAGGGGTAAACGATAATAGAGGTGTCCCTAAGTGTCAGAAGGTGTACTTTTAAGCCTTCTGTTTTCATCTATATTATATCCATTTTTATTTCTACTGTGTTACTGCTGCAGCAAATACATTTTAAAATCTTTTTTTTTTCTTGTTTCTTTCTATTGGAAGCTTTTCCAAAGTCTCTTGCTTTCAGGCACCAGCTGCAACCACTGAATACTAAACTCCCAATCAGAACTACTCAGTTCTCTGAGGTGATGGGGTTAGAGGAGATACAGAACCTCACCAGAAGAAGCCTGTCTTTTAATTTCCATCAAGGGATACTTTGAAACAAGTTCAGGTATTTTACTACCAGCATATCTCTGCACTAATGTAGCATTTCACAGAGTTTCCGCAATAACTATCGTTGGGTCTTCTCATAAGAGCCCTGTAATAGTCATAAATATTCCTCAGGAGAGCCAGATAGACTCTGAAAGGCATATAATAGCTATCATAAATGAATAATAAAATGCAGAAAGGACAAGCCACCATGAAAATGGCAAATGAATATGATGACGTGTGTGTTGTACAGGAGTTAATTGTCTGAGTTTTATATTTACAGAAAATCCCAGCTGTTTTCTGTTGTGTCAGCAATATTTATGGATGAGGAAGCATCCTCTGGAAGGTTAAGACTTTTTGCAGAAAGAGTGGAGTACTTACACAGTGAAAAGCTTGCACCACTGTTCCGTGTGTACTCCTTACGCATCTTCCTAAATTGTTTGCTGCAATGACAAATTCTGGAAGTTACAGTCCAAGCATTGTCTTTGTCCTGCCAAATAGTGCAGATAAATTTTACTTGTGCATAAAAACTAAATCAAAGATTTCAAAAATAAGTTAGTGCATGTGGATATCAATGCTGAAGTTCAAAGCCACCCTTTCAGCTTTTTCAAGCCTCCCTTTGCCAGGAATTTGACTGAGCAAGAATACTGTCCTTGTCAGATGCCATGCTCTCGTAGTGAGTGTAAAAATGCGATTACTATGATTTGGAAGTAGTCCTTTACTGCCTGCATAACTTCATGAATTTCAGTCCAACAATATAAGGTGTAACATACCTCTCGAGAAGTGGTACTACTCCATAAGTAGTCATGTTAAAATAAAACCTATTGTATTTGTGATGAAGTCTTTAATTATGCTGTCATAATCAGGCTTTAAAATTCTTCTTATGGGGATATTATGACTACATAATTTTGAAAAGACAGCTAAAACATGAATGAACATACAGCTATATACAGAAAATATATACAGAAAAGTAGAAAGGGAAGAAAATTTATATGACATTAGCGTACAGATCTGAATAGGAGAAATTTTGAAATCTGAGACCTAAAAAAGTTAATCTCTTTGTCTGTGTATTGACCAATATAGGAGCTTCTGTTTTAAAACAGCCATGTATGTCAGCATAAAAACACCGACAGTAAAGCACATTGCAAAGTGGAAATACACTGACTATGTGACTAGAGAGTAAGGGGAAGCTTGGTTAATAGTGGTTCAATATTATCCAAAATACTTTACATCCTCAATACAATCCTTTTCTAGTTTTGCACAAAATAAAATTTTCTTAAGGCATGTCAATCAGCTCAGAAATGACAGAGATTTTCCTTTTTCCTTGGCATTTCCAGAATCCCCTTAACATGTATTAGTAAATTGAGAAGACACTATAACCATTTGAAGTATAGGAAGGCTGTAGAGAGAAAGCATTGTGATTTCTTCAAGTACTGTTCCTGACATGTTTCACTTAGATTACTTTATGAGCATGAGTCTCTTTAAATAGACAATGTCACAAAAGGACTGAATGAAATAGCCTAGTTCAAGATTCCTAAGATGGTTGCTTCTGAAGGGGAAGGTCTTGAAATGAGAAAACCTGCTCCTTTGATTGTGGAGTGGGGTTTTTTTCCCTATTTTTCCTATTTGTGATTATTACTTTCTCTTGAGTATTGTATGTCTTAAAAAATAAGGGTAATTGAAGTCAAATCTCTGTTTAATTATGTGTGTAATTTACTAATTTTTAGATATGTTTAACCTCATGCTGTGTCTCTGGCTTGCTTTATGAAATCGAATGCACAGTTGTACAGAGGTGATTTGTGTTGGATGTGAATTATTTTTTTAATGGTACATTAAGCCATGACACTACACTAATCGCAAGTTACATGGACCTGTTTTATGCACTCAAGATTATAGTGGATAGCCATTTTGTTTTCTGAGCCATAGATTTTGATTTTCCTCTTCAAAATTCCATTTTGTTTTCTTCGATTGACAGAGAAGTTAACAGAGAAAAAAAATCAGACAGAGATGCGTTGCAGGAACCTGTGAGCTTATGAATTCCCACAGTTCTTACTAAAGAGAATAACTTAACTCCTTACAAAATTGGACTCTAAGATGGACAAGAATGAGTCTCCATAATAATATGTAACACAGAACTGCCACAAAAATGAGTCTGAATTTACAGTTACTTGCCTTTTCATAAAGTAACTGCCCAGCTCCTGATGCCACCATGTCCTCTCTAGCACTAACAAAGAAGCACTACAGAGGCTGCAAATTTCTTGTCCTACTTCTAATTAACCATACTGGAGGAAAAGCCACTAGGATCATAGAACCATACAGAGTCATAGAATGGTTTGGACTGGAAGGAACCTTTAAGATCATCTAGTTACAAGCCCCCTGCCATGGGCAGGGACACATTCCACTTAAACAGGTTGCTCAAAGCCGCACCCAACCTAGCCTGGAACACTTCCAGGGAGGGGGCATCCACAACTTCCCTGGGAAACCTATTCCAGTGTCTCACCAACCTCATTGTGAAGAACTTCTTCCTAATATCTAATCTAAATCCACCTTCTTTCATTTAAAACCATTATTCATTGTCCTATCACTACATGCCCTTGTAAAAAGTCCATCTCCATCTCTCATGCAGGCCCCTGTTCAGGTACTGGAATGCTGCTATAAAGTTTCCCCAGAGCTGTTCTCCATCTGTTCTGTTCTCCAGGCTGAACAATCACAACTCACTCAGCTTGTCTTTATAGGAGAGGTGCTCCAGCCCCCTGATCATCTTGGTGGCCCTCCTCTGGACTTGGTCCAACAGGCCCATGTCTTTCTTAGATGTTACAATTTAAAGTATAAAAAGAAAAGTCTTAAGTTAGATGCCTGTAAGGATATCTGATTTTCAAGGATAACAAAGATATAGGAGAAAACCTTGAGGCTTCCATATAGGGTATTTCCTGTCATCTCTTCTGACCTCCTTGTTTATAACCATGTGAAATCTCCAGCTGTAGAGTGGAGATTAGCGTAGAGAATATGATGCTGTCTTCTTGCTCTGCATTTTTGTATGCTGGTGAAATTGCGGGCTACATAATTAGACCAGTTTAACACAGGTATCAGATCTGTATCTTCCACATTGAGTCTCTAAATTATACACCTTGATTCAATGGGGAAAAATCTATGGAGGGAAAAGACAATTATTAGCATGTTTGACAAACATTAGACAACAACATTTGAAATTTTCAGTCAACATTTATCTTATGACATCATATCAGAAAATTTTGCTAAAGTATCTACAAACAACATTTTTAAAAGTCAAAACCCCAAGCTTAGGCAACAAAATTCTTACTTAGCTTTAAGGTTTACCGTGCATGAAAGAACTCCTGTTGAGGTAATTCAGAATCTAGGCAAGGTGATCATAAAACCAAAATATACTTATTATGCTAGCAAACAGTCTTTCTCTGGAATTATAACTACTGTTATCCATCTGCAGACATGCTCTTCTTTTATTTTGGGGCATTATGTTTAAATAATATAAAACTACATTATTACTTATGTTCAGAAAGCTCAGTAAATGAAATCTGTTCTTTCTATGAACATTCTAGAAATGCCTATATAATCTGCAGAGGATGGTTTCTGAAGAAACAGACATCTGGAGATCCCACAGGCACCATCCATATGTCTGGAACGGGTTATGATGTAGAGCACATACTCCTCCTTAATAAATTCCTGTGTATGTCATTTCTATTTGAGAAGGAGAAAGTATGTCATAGTTTCATTTTATTCCACTGTTTACAACTTGCTTGGAAATCTTAAAACAAAAACTTTTTTTTTACAAGCAATAAAATAATAAGAAAGAATTTGTGTGTATTTGCATGTATGTTGTCCTCTCCTTCTTTGATTTGGAAAATCCCTGCATTTGTGAATCAGATAAATTAGTGAAGTCTGTATGTAAAAAATTCTAGACAGACATTATTTTAAGAGATAGATCTTGAAGGAATGGGCTTAAAGAAAAATGTCTTCATTTGCAAGCGATATGTTATGCCACTCTATGCACTAAATGACCACACCAATATTGAAATTTTTGATTTTTCTTCTACTTTGGTTCAGGACCTAAATGTTTGATTTAGGAAATCTGTAACTTACCCAAATATATTAGTGATGTTGACATACTCTATGTAGTGTTTATTCGATACTTGCTCCTTAATTCCCTATTGTCAAAGGTTTTAAAATCCATGCTAAATCCATGGTAGGGAAGTATGTTGGAATCTGCATTGCCTTGTTTCAAAAAGATTCAGTTTGATGGTCTTAGATCTTTCAGGAAAAAAGTAAATTCTGAAATGACTGTAGGATGCTCTACGTAAAAGAAGAAAACCTTTGTTCTGTGGAATAATCTGAGAACACTGCATCTGTTAGCCATAGATTCAAAAGATGATGGCTCTTGCTTTTTCTGGAAAAAAAAATGTCTGTCCATTATGTTAAAGAGATACAGTCTCTGACAATGGGGTTTTATAGTTCGTACAGATTGTGACTATCTACTATTAGATAACATGTTTTATTATTTGATGGACAGGAAAAAATAAAGCAAAACTAATTATATGTGCAAATCTAGGACCTCACAGACTTCTTTCAAGTACAAGTAGTAAGGGAACATCAATGACCAGAATTTTGTTGTGATACATTTCGTTTGGCTCTTATTCATCCTGTTGATTTACATTTTTAGTGAATTTCACAGTTATGCCTTAGACTGAAGAGTAGCTGTGCTTCTCACTTATTCCAAAACAGGCATATTTTGTGTGCAACAGAAGTCAACAGAGTTGGTGTTGGTTTTCGTTTGTTTGGTTTTTTTTCTCCAAGTTGTATTTTGCATGAAGCTCTAGATGCATATGCATTATTCACATCCTAGATATGTAGATATTTGTCAGACAAGGGAAGGGGAATGTATTTCCAAAGGCTAATTTTTGTCTATAAAGGTTATTTTCCCTAGAGTCCCTTGTAACGAGTAGAGTAAGAAAGTATGATAGTAGCTTCCAGAGAACACTTCAGAGTAGGAGATTAATTAATCTCAGAGGGAGAGATTAACCACACTAGACTATAGTCACACTTGGTGAATGGCTCCCACTCTGGTCATTCACCCAGATTATGTCAATTGCACAGAAATAACCTCTCCTCTTCCTCATTTATTATCCCACCAAAGCCTGTCATCTGCAAAATCGCTAATAAATATTTTTACATTGTTATCATAGATGTAGGGATGGACTGAGATTTGGTCCTAAGAGGGTGGTCCCTACTACTCCGATACCTATGCAGTGTCTGCACATATTTGCTACTTAATATATTTATCCTGTGAAGTTACGTTTAGTTTCCAGATCAAGTTTTGGAGGGTCGTTCGCACCCATCTTCTTCAAGGTTAGCCTAGGGCAAACTAACTGCATCCACACTAAGCAGACCTTGACACTGACTTTGCTTTTAGTCCCACATAGTGTTTCTTTGAACAAAAGACATAATTACATCATTATTGTTTTTATTTGGGGGATTTTTTCTGTTGAAAATGTAACTAATTATGTGAAGGCTTTATTGCCGCCTGTTAGAGCCATCTTCTTATAGCTTGAAATGTGCTGCATGTCCTGGCATCATAGTATGTTCAGTAACCTGTGGATCAAAAGCATATTCAGAAATTGGATAATTGTGTAGAGCACACAGTAACAAGTCTACTGATGTCTTAACCCTTCAGCTTTTCAGAAGCTAGCTGTCAAAAAAGCTGTTCCCAGAACCACTTTCAGGTCATATTTCAGGAGGAGCTATTTTGTTCTCCTCAAGTGGAACTTTATAGTTATGCAGTACTATCAGGAGACTAGATACGACAATGATGAGGGGAACTGAATTATCTGAAAGTGCAAATGTATCCATTAAGAATTACATTTAAGTTTATTTGGAAAGACAGACTTTAAATTACATGTTGTGGACATTTTAATTCTAAGTAATGGTAAATCTTCAAAATATTGTGTGGCACTATGAAAAAACAATTTAAAAATTAAGTTTTGTAATACAATAAGTGATCTATTTGGTAGATATTCTTGAAGAGCTAGATAGTAGATGATTCTGACTGTTGTCTGATCTCAACTGTTTTATATTAACAAAAGATATTAAAAATAAGA
The DNA here is from genome assembly GCA_013398225.1 of Steatornis caripensis. NCBI lineage: Eukaryota > Metazoa > Chordata > Aves > Caprimulgiformes > Steatornithidae > Steatornis > Steatornis caripensis. The sequence continues at coordinate 264,889 of VZSC01012442.1, read as the reverse complement.
CTGTCTCATGCAAAATTTATTTAGCATCGAAACATTTATCAGTGGTCTGTCTTATCAAAGTAAATGCAAAAAAAAAGTGAGTCTTACAATTCTGAATGGAAAGGAACTGTTCATGTAGCAGTTCCTCTCTTTGATAATGACCCTGATTAAGAAAAAGTTTGACCCTCGTTGCTTAATGGAAGGTCTTGTTTTCTCTAGGAGTGTAAGCAACTTTACATACATACCACCTCCTTTCTCCTATGCTCTATATCCCTCTGAAAAACACAACCATCACTTATGGGGAAAAATTTGTTGAAACAGAAGCTTAGTAAGTATTCAAGCAAGACACATGCCCTCTGCAGGAGACAATGCTCCTGTGACAGAGATACAGATAATGGATCTCTTATCTTTGTTACATCTAGAGTTGAATGAAAACTATAATATTGTTATTCAAATCAACTCTACATGTTTAGTTTTGTTGGTGCAACAAACAACTGTACACATCAAAAAGCAAAGAGCCTTTTAGCCTCATTCTGGACACAGAGGTATGTGTGAAGAAAACCTAAAAGCATGTAATCTCAAAGAAAAATTTGATATATATTGTTCAAACTGCATCAGGATCATGCTGAGAGAAAAAAAAAAAAAGTAGTTTAGAGGAAAATTTTTCTTTGTATCCTGAAATTTAAGACAGCTAAACCAGAGGAAACTTTGCTTCTGTAAAGGATCTAATGTGATAAATTTATTGTTCCAGCTGCTTCTGGCTGAAGCACAGATAAAAGCAGAAACATCCACAAAGCCTTTAATCAAATCATATAATCTCAGCTGCATTACACACACAGAGGTGTGTCACTACAGTAATTCTTTAACAAGAAGGAATGCTACTGAAATGTGTGCACTTACAATTTTTGTAGATGGCAGCTATTGTCTTTTACATGTTCCAATGACATCAGGAGCATGGATCTCACAAAGCCACCAATGACTTCATTACCAAGATATAAAGGCATGTACAAGAGCCCAATGTCTCTCATTAATCCAAAGAATAATATGAGATGTGTATCAATTAATAAGCACAAGCAATTAAGGGTAAAAGAAATAATAAATATCTATAGGATGTTATTTCTGTAAGTTTCAATGGGTCAAGTGTTTTGTTAATGAAAAAACTTAAAGAAACTCACAGACTGAAAAATGCAAAGTCCTACCACAGCAATTGCTTATTATTTTCAAGATGGATTTCAACCTGCAATAGATGATTGTTGATTAATCTTTTTGTGCTATCTTCCAGTACTATTTTCTTAGAATGGGTAAAAATACAGAACTTACGTAATCATTTTAGAAATCAACAAAAAAAAAAAAATTCTGTCCTCCTAGACAAGTTTGGAGTGTAAACAGTATGTAATAAACAGTTTTATCCCTGACAGAATCTTTCACCTAAGAAAGCCAGATATCATTGCGTGAAACTTGGAGAGCACACAATGACAAACTTTCATAGCTCTCTGGCAAAACACAGGTGACATTTAACTGATATTTTCCTCTTTCTAAAGAAAGGCACACCCTCAAAAGAATAATTTTTTTCCTTGATATAAAATCTTTATGAAATAGCAGCTGAGTGTCTTGTTGTGACTGCCTAAGTTAACACAGTTTTAGGTTTGTGATTCATACCATCACTAATGGGGAATTTTTTTAAAAATTATATTTCTATGTGTTCTTTCATAACTGATCTTTAATTTTGCTGAAACATCAATCTGGCCTTCTTAATTTACAGTCCAAAGTGATTACGAAATCTTTTTTCTTGAAGTGGTGAGAAATTCCTCTACTCTTACCCAGAAATATTTGGCCCCTTTAAATACAGCTCATCTCACTGTTGTGTTGTATGTTTTTTAATATATGTAGAATGATCCACTTTGGCCTTAGAAGACCAAAAACTTGTCTTTTTTCTGGCTCTTAACAGTGATTTGATCAGTGATCTTGATCAAATGCCTTAGAACTCAAAGTAGCAAAACACAAACCCACATTTTTAAGATTTGTAAAACAAAGACATCATCTACCTGGACATCTACAAAGCAGTTGACACTGTCATACACAAAATCCTTGTCTCTAAATCCGAGAGACATTGACTTGATGGATGGATCACTTGCTGGATAAGGAATTGGCTGGATGGTTGCACTCAAAGAGTTGCCATCAATGGCTCAATGTCCAACATTGAACAGCAGCGACAAGTGGCATTCTTCAGGGGTTGGTATTGGAACTGGCGATGTTTAACATCTTTGTCAGTGACATTGAACAGTGGAATTGAATGCACGTTCAAGCAAGTTTGCTGGCAACACCAGGTTGTGTGGTGTCATTGACATACTGGAAGGAAGGAATGCCATCCAGAGGGGCCTTGACAGGTTTATGTGGTGGGCCTGTGCAAACTCCATGATGTTCAACAAGGGAAAGTGCAAGGTTCTGCACATGGGTTGGGGTAATTCCAAGCAGAGGTATTGGCTGGGCAGAGAACGAATTGACAGCAGCCCTGAGGAGAAGGAGTTGGGGATGCTGGTTGATGGGAAGCTCAACATGAGCTGGCAATGCGTGCTCATAGCCCAGAATGCCAACCATATCCTAGGCTGCATCAAATAAAGCGTGACCAGCAGTTCGAGCGAGGTGATTCTCCCCCTCTACTCCGCTCTCATGAGACCACACCTGGAGAACTGCATTAAACTCTGGGGTGCCTAACATAAGACTCACATTTTAACTATTTTTTCATTTCGTGAAAAGTTTCCTTATTTTGTTGAATATTTGTTTTGAAACTTATTTAATAAAAATGAAGTAGTTAAATGTCAGAATTCCCTAAAGAAATTCCCATGCTACTTTTTTTTTCCATTAAGCTCCAGAGTTAAGGAATGTCATTAGTATTAGTATTCACAAACAAGGGGGTTGCAAAGACGAAATCTGTATAAAATAGATATTCATCAGAGAAAGTTCCTAGGGCTGCTGGTATTCTGATAAATCATCTTTCTTTTGTTTCTGAGAAATTCTAAAAAGTTAAAATATTAATAATTAAAGGAAAAAAACCCCTCCAAACCATAAAATCCAACAAACCAGCAACAAACAAAGGAAAGCAGCTATAAGAGTCATTGGGGACTGATTTGGAAATGTTTCCTGATACTTTTAAGTGCTAAAACTTCTGTGTATATGTGTACATAACACTGATGCCTCAGGGAACTCAGCTGTTGGGGTAAGTTTTTAATAATCTATTTCGGATACACAGGGAAGCATTCTTCAGTCTTCCTGCTTCTATCTTGCAAGACCTTTTATGCCAAGAGGGGTCACGGGTGTCCTTGCAGATGTGACATTCTAGATTTGACCTTTCAGAAGAACAATAGTATGAAATATTTGGAACAGATGACAGGAAATATGAAGTTTCTTCTCCACAATGTAATTAAAATCCCATATTTCTTCAAACTGAATAACCCTATTGTTTACAATCTATATGTTGATCTTGCTCACCATTCATAAAATAAAGCTGGACTTGTGAGGCAAATTATCTGGAAGCTTTTAATGAAAATATTAATGAATTTTATGTCTTAAAAAGTAAAGATGTGGGAAAATAGATTACAGTAAGTAAAGGCTTTATAGATTATGCGCTTCACAGATAAAAACTATAAAAAGATTATATAGATCATGCTTCAGAAACTAACATATACAACTCCACAGTGATTTTATCAGTTTGTTTTTAAGGAAACTATGAAAGCCTTTTAATATTATTAAAGTTCAGGTCTGAAAATTGCATTGTCTTTCCAGTAACAAGGCTTTGTACTGAGAGAGACCTGGTGAAATCTCCTGCATCTGTTCTTACTGCATGATCACAGATTGTTAAATTCTAGCTTGCTTCATAAGCTAAATAGGGAGTAGACCCAAAATTCTTGCATTATGAATGTTTAGGTCATCATACTACAGGATTTCACTTAACATAAATCTTGCTTCATGGTTGCTTGGATTATCATGACACTTTGGCTCTGTGTAGGTACCTCATATAAAATTTGGGGGCCTGTTCATAAAAGTAAATAAACAATTCTTGTTTAGATCAGCCATGTGTGTTCAGGATACCATTGTTTTCTTTGGCAGTAAAAAGAAATTGGTTTCATGGACACACTTTTTTTTTTCCTCCAAGTTGGCACACAGAATAGAGCAATTTTCAAATGTGTTTCTTAAATCAAAAATAATTGTAAAAATAACCCCAAATCACCCTCTTAATTTCTTTTCTGCAAGGATTTTGACCTTGGTAGCATTTGTTCAAAAACCGCAATGGTATGGGTTCTTACTCCTTTTACACTACAGTTCAGAAATTAAGGCATAGAGGAGACCTGTGTTTAATACTTTGCTATGTCTTCAGGAACATGATCTCACCTGATCCATCTTACGCGTATGTAGAACTATCAGTGTATTAAGAAAATGTGCAAAATCACTGCAACATGTGTTGAGTACTGGATGTGGGCATTACTCTACAGTGGAGATCTAGAGTGTGCCTCTGAGGGATTCACACCTTAAAATGGCTCTAGAACTAATATTTTCTGTCTTCCAGGTGATAACTGTAGCCATGGTCATAGAAACTCTGATGCATGGGAAGAAGTAGAGAAAAAAAGAATGGAAAGAAGGGCATTCTTTTTGTCCACACTGTAGAAGCTCCATGCAATAATTAAATGTTCATTAATCCAGGTAATGACTGTGTTTGAAAAAGCGAGTAATGATAGATTCTGTAGATTATGATGTGATGGCACTCTGACCAAATATGGTAGAGTTGTCTCAAGAGGAACTAGATGTAAATCTACACAAACTAGAAGAGATTCATGTTTGAACACCTATGCATCCAAAACTACTAGAGAGATTTTTCTTTTATGAATTATGATTTAGACCTGAATGTATTGATCTACCTACTCTTACATAATTTGTGTTAAAACATAAAACATGGGTTTATTGGTTCAGAATGAAGGTCCTGACCCTAGATGAGGAAGCCATCATGGGAGTGGCCAAAAATAAATGTTAAGGAGAGTACAAAAACAGGGAAAGCACGCACAAAACTTCCTACTGGTGTTTTCCAGGCTCTAGTGTTTTATGCATCTGGGACATTTCTGAGAATGTTTGGTAACCTGTCAGGGCTCTGAGGGCACTCACAGGTTTCGCTGTCCCTGCCCAACCTCCTGCAGTGGGTTACCCATAACCCAGAAACCCATTTCAGCCTCCCAGGGCCATCAGCCCCTACCCAAGTGATGTTGCAGCAGGGTCGGCCTCCAGCTCCCAACAGTCCTGCCTGCCCATAGGACCCCCACGAGCTCGGCACACCCAAGGGCCATGTCCTGTCCCAAACTCATCTTGTCCCCATCCCCAAGGAGGTGCCCGTTGCCTGAGTCTGGGACTACCCTGGTGCCCCTCAGCTGCCCTGATCCTGGCTGGGGACAGTAGGATGGGCCCAGGATGCCAGGCCCTGCCCTGACAGACCCTGTGGGGAGTCCTCTTGGCTCCCACACCCCTAGCAATCAGCTTGCTCTGCACACTCACAAAACCTTTCACATATTTAGCTTTCAAAACTCAGTCTCATTACTTCTCCCACAGAAACTTCGGGCATTCATGGCATCCTCTGGAAAGAAGTTCTGACTCAAAAATCCATTATGTGACTTCTCTTTTGAATCTAGCTTCAGCTAGCTTGATTTGTTACCCCTTTACTCATATACCAGTGGGAAAATGAGCTTTTAACACCTTTTTATCCTTTCCATGACACTCAGGATTTTATACATCTTTATTACACCTCTCTTCCCTATCATTTATTTTGCAAAATAAAGATGTTTGCTTTTTCTTTAGTCAAACTTCTGTTAAAACCCAATTCACGCCTTTGATCATCTTTGTTGCTTTCTGAACTTTTCACAGTCTTCTATAACTCTCCTGCAATGGAAAGACAAGAAGTACAGAGTATTTAAGATCTTGACAACAAATAGAAATAGTGGCATAAATAGTTTAATTCCTTATTCCATTTTTAATATTTCCTAACAGTTGAGTGATTTTTGTTTTGTTTCTTCTTTTGACAATATTGAGGTATGTGCCTTTATTTTCTTAGAATAGGTCATAATCCTAACATCCTGAGCAGCAACAGTCGGCTTTTCCTCAGTATTTGCCTAAGAATTAGGCATCTTGCCATCCAGATTGTTTGTTTTGAGGATACCTCAGAGCTGGAAGCACCAAATACCTTATGAAGTGAGGTGAAATAGGAAAAATGAAGGACATTGGACATCACCCAATATATAGATGCAGAAATTTACATTTTTATCTGAACTTCTAATTTGAATAAAGAGCAAATTTAATAAATTTAGAAATTTTTTAATAAAATGAAGTTTTTATCAGCAAACAACTTTTCATTGTACCTAAAATATTTCTTTTTAAATATCTTGAATTCAAGGAATTTCTACCAAATCAGACAGAACTCTGTGAGGAAAACCTGCCAGGATTATTATCTACTGTTGATGATTGAGAATCCAAGACTCTGAAGAGTATGGTATTTTAGATATGATGTGTTTTTCCCCTGTGAATGAAATCTCATTATCCATGGTGCCAGGGCAGTTTGTTGTAGCAAGGTTTTCAGAGACTTTGATCCCAATTGCTGAGCTCCAGCTCTAAACAGAGTTCAGCTTTTGGATCTGTAGGAAGAGCCTAGCAGCCTTGAGAGGTTTCTACCAAGTCTGGGCTCTTAAGTTTCCCAGGTTTCTTGGCATGGAAATGTTTAAATTAACAGTAGTGAAAATTTCACATGGCTAGCAGTGCAGTCAACCTGACAAGAATGTTAATTCCACTCTAGCAGCTGCTGGAGATCAATGACATGTGACCACAGGAAGCCCCATTGGGCAGATTGTCCTTTGACCAAAGATTCTCTGCTGAACGAGGCGGGTGACCTGGTGACGCTGGACACGGAGAAGGCAGAGTTATTGAATACCTTCTTTGCTTCAGTGTTCACTGCTAGGACTGGCCCTCAGGACTCCCAGACTCTGGAGATAAGAGAGGAAGCACGGACAAATGAAGACTTGCCCTTGGTCAATGAGGATTGGGTTAGAGAGCAGCTAGGCAAACTGAACACGCACAAATCGATGGGTCCCGATGGGATGCATCCACGTGTGCTGAGGGAGCTGGCGGAGGTAATTGCTAGGCCACTCTCCATCATCTTTGAAAAGTCGTGGAGAACAGGAGAGGTGCCTGAAGATTGGAGGAAAGCCAATGTCACTCCAATCTTCAAAAAGGGCAAGAAGGAAGACCCGGGAAACTACAGGCCAGTCAGTCTCACCTCCATCCCTGGAAAGGTGATGGAACGGCTCATTCTGGAACTCATCTCCAAGCACATGGAAGAGGAGAAGACTATCCGGAGTAGTCAACATGGATTCACCAAGGGTAAATCCTGCTTGACCAATCTGATAGCCTTCTATGATGGCATGACTGGCTCGGTGGACGAGGGGAGAGCAGTGGACGTTGTCTACCTTGACTTCAGTAAGGCTTTTGACACTGTCTCCCACAACATCCTCATAGGAAAGCTCAGGAAGAGTGGCTTAGATGAGCGCACAGTGAGGTGGGTCAAAAACTGGCTGAATGGCAGAGCGCAGAGGGTAGTGATCGGTGGTGCGGAGTCTGGTTGGAGGCCTGTGACCAGCGGTGTTCCCCAGGGGTCAGTGCTGGGTCCAGTCCTGTTCAACGTATTCATCAATGATTTGGACGAAGGGACAGAGTGTACCCTCAGCAAGTTTGCTGATGATACAAAGCTGGGGGGAGCGGCTGACTCACCGGAAGGCTGTGCTGCCATTCAGCGTGACCTGGACAGGCTGGAGAGTTGGGCGGAGAGGAACCTGATGAAGTTCAACAAGGGCAAGTGTAGGGTCTTGCACCTGGGGAGGAACAACCCCATGTGCCGGTACAGGCTGGGGGTTGACTTGCTGGAGAGCAGCTCTGCGGAGAAGGACCTGGGAGTGCTGGTGGACAACAGGCTCACCATGAGCCAGCAGTGTGCCCTTGCGGCCAGGAAGGCCAATGGCATCCTGGGGTGCATTAAGAAGAGTGTGGCCAGCAGGTCGAGGGAGGTGATCCTCCCCCTCTACTCTGCCCTGGTGAGGCCGCATCTGGAGTACTGTGTCCAGTTCTGGGCTCCCCAGTTCAAGAGAGACAGGGAACTACTGGAGAGAGTCCAGCGGAGGGCCACAAAGTTGATTAGGGGAGTGGAGCATCTCTCTTATGAGGAAAGGCTGAGAGAGCTGGGTCTGTTCAGCCTGGAAAAGAGAAGGCTGAGAGGAGATCTGATCAATGCTTACAAATATCTAAAGGGTGGATGTCAAGAGGACGGGGTCAGACTCTTCTCAGTGGTGCCCAGCGACAGGACAAGGGGCAATGGGCACAAACTGGAACACAGGAAGTTCCACCTGAACATGAGGAGGAACTTCTTTACTGTGAGGGTGACAGAGCACTGGAACAGGCTGCCCAGAGAGGTTGTGGAGTCTCCTTCTCTGGAGATATTCAAAACCCGCCTGGATGCATTCCTGTGCAACCTGCTCTAGGCTAACCTGCTTTAGCAGGGGGGTTGGACTAGATGATCTCTAGAGGTCCCTTCCAACCCCTACCATTCTATGATTCTATGATTCTATGATTCCGAGATGTCCCAACTCCTGAGCCAACTCATTCCCTAGCCTCTTGATCCCATCAAGAATGTGATTTTTGTTTAGCAGCTGCAGGTTCCAGTGCATTTATTTTACTTGTTGAGAATAGAAGATGATAGGGGAAAATGCCTTTTTTTCTTCTTCAGAATTTCTGTTCATGGGAAATTTAACAAATTTGGTTTCCGCATGATTTGGTTCAAAACCAAATACAGAAATATCATTATGTAGGTTTTATTACACAAAATAGAATATCTGAATTTTGGACAGTTGTTACACCAACTATTCCCATCTGCCCTGAAACAGGAATGTAGCAAAAGTAGGCTCTAAGGACAAAAGAGAGTGGCTGGTGCTCAGGATGAATTGGCTGTTAAAGAAAGGGTTTTTTTTAAAAAGAACAATCAAACTTTTAAAACAGACTTTGACACAGATTCTTTTTGTATTCTTTTCATTAAAAATAAAGACAAAATATTCTTGATTGAAAAGCTATCTCCAGAACAATAGCAAGAAAGCAATATAGTTGTTTCACACAGCCATCTGGTCTTCCCAAGGCTCCAGCAGTTAGACCCTGTTAACCCTGATCTCGGTTTATTTTTTTTATTTAACTTTCTGATGTTGGTGGAAAGTGCTTACACATGCAGTATCAAGCCATTTTGTATAAATCTGTACTAATACTCTTAAAACCACACAGCACTCAGAATCCAGGATTAAGGCTTTAAACCAGATGAAATACATATTGGGATTCCCAATAAGTTTTCTTTCTTTTTATAATGCAAATGTGTTAATGCTCTGACCTCAAAACTGAAAGACTAAAGCCAGATAGCTATCAAGAATCTTGCAAAGCACTGTTCAACTAGCACACGCCCTCAGAAAAACAGGACTTTCCTATCCTAAATAAAAACAGATATCAGACATATATCTCAATAACAGTACTTTGTTTCCATTCTAATCAAAATTTGAGATAAGACTATTGTACTACTTTCAGATTTCTGCCTGTTAAAAAAAATTGCCATTCCACAAACTACAGTATTTTTTAAAGCTGTAGCTTCTTGAAAGAAAATATATTCATAATTTAACATAAAATGCTGAAAAATACTGAGGCAATTTTTTGGCCTGCAAGCAGTTTATAATAAATAAATAATAAATAGTAGCAACAATAAATAGTTAAACAGTATCTTCTATTTTTGTGGGTTTTAAGTATGTATCTTGTGTCTTTCACAAATATATAATTTTTAGTATTTCTTTCATTAAGGTAATAATTCAAATTGTAAAAAATCATGTGATGTACTCAAAACTAGCACTTACAGTGCTATTCACAGTTCTGTGCTCAGCCCAATAAAACACGGCTTCTTGTATGTCAAACATTCCAGATGCTTAGAAGCAACTGGTCTTCAAATAAAGAATATCAATTTTGTTAATCTTTCTTTCCTGTTTTCTGTTGTTTTCAACACCACACACACAAATAAAATGCTATATACACCCCTAAGTGAAATAAATATCATACATTTTTGTATGTACAGGAAAGAATAAAGATAATACAGAAGTTGTGAAAGGTGCCCTGATTTGGTGGCTTTGTTTCTTAAGCACAAAGTAGCATGTGAGTGATTTATCAGTAGTACAGTACAGTGCCGTAGTACAAACATTCAGTCTCACCCTATTTTCCCTTTTGAAGGTTTTTGAAATGTTTGATCATCAAAAGACAGGGCAAGCCTGTAGAATTGGCATCTTTGGTCTATGCATGCCGCCTCTTCCCATTGTGGTCAATTTGTATACCTGGAGGCTGGTAAAAAGCAGAGTACTGTATGGGTCTATCCTCCAGTCTGTTGTGTTTAACATCTTTATCAGAGGCCTACAGGAGATGAAAGAGTTTGAAACTCTCACAGAGTTTGCAGAAGTCACTAAGTTGGGGGGAACCAATCAATACACACAAGGGCATGACTGCTGTACAGAGGGACTAGGCACAGGCTGGAGGAATGGGCCAACCTTACGAAAATCAACAAGGACAAATGTAAAGTCCCGCACCTAGGAAGAACTCCTTGCAGGTTGGAGACTGACTGGCCAGGGTGCAGCTCTGCTGAAAAGGACATGGCAGGCTCAGTGGACCACATGCTCAATGTGAGCTAGCAGTGTGCTGTAGACGCAAGATGATGAACAGGAGGAACCTAAGGTCTATGAACAGGAACATGGCCACTAGGTCAAGAGAAGTGATTGTTCTCCTCTACTTGGTCCTCATTAGACCACATGTAGAACACTGTGACCAGTTTCCCCGTGCCATCTCCTCCCACACCTGTCAAGGAAAAGGAAAACATCATGCAACTGGAGTGAGTTCAGCTTCTTCATCAAGAAAGTTGAGCCAGGTTCTTCACAGTAATGCAGACGGGAAGGACAAGAAATAACAGGCATAAATTGAGTAAAACACATAAATTGAATATTACATACTGGCTATAAGGATAAAGCTTTTTACCATGAGGACAGTCAAGTGGTGCGAGTTTCCCAGTGAGACTGTGTGGTTTCCATCCTTGGAGATTTTCAAGATCCAACTGGATAAAACCTTGAGCAATCTGGTCTGATCCCACAGCTGAAGCTGGTTTGATGTTGAACTACAGATTACCTGAAGTACCTTCCAGCCTGCAATGTTCTATGTTTCTGTGATTCTATTAATTTTTTTATACATTTTTAAAAAGCTCTTTACCAGTCAGAGTAACTGTCCACTTTGTCCAGTATCCTGTTTCTCACAGGAATCAATGGTGGCTGCCTACACGGAAGTATAAGAACATGGCAAGTGTAGTAGTATGGCAGTTCCAAGCAAGAATTCATGATCAGACTTTGTGCTGAACTCTCTCTTGGTTAACATTACACCTATCTGATTCACCCTATCAACCTAAAACTTTTTGCCATTCTTCTACAGTATCAAATGGTTAAAGAAGGCCTCAAATTAAAGATAGGACAGAATATGAGGGCAGAACAATACTACATTTGTCTAGTTTCTTATTCTTTTCCTATGTATCCACACACATAATTTAGAGCAAAGAGATACTGGGCTAAATGGACTCTCAGTCTGACCTTCTATAGGCATTCATACAGAGAGCATCTGGCTTTGCAGGTAGCTATCATCTTTCATATTTGTACAACTTTTAGATTCTCAGTACCACCAAAGCAGTCAAAAATTAATCAAGACAATGACTGAAAACCATAAGCACATGCACTCATCCCTCAGGGAGCAAAAAAGTTATTTTCTTAAAGCAACAATGGGATTCAAAGTTTTATCTCGGCTAAGTAAAGTGCAAAAAAACAGGAAAAAATAAATTAATAGTGATAAAATTGATAGCCGAGTTTTACCATTCAGCCAGATGCACATCTATAAAGATCCAGCCAATTTTTTCTTGTAATCTTGCCAGGGAAGGGAAAAAAAATACATTACCAGAATTTAACATACTCTATGATTTTGAGAATAACCCTTCAAGCTGTCGGTCTTGTTGCCAAAACTACTGTGCAACAGTATTAAGCAACAGGATCATGGACTCATTTCAAGTCCAGGTGCTGAAAAATTGGAAATGCATGAGCTCCTTGTTGTGAAACAATCATTCCCTCTGAGGCTGTCTGTGTCCTCATCACTCCATGAACTGTGTTCTTGGTGAATGTGCATTTATTTGCCTTGTAGCTAGCGTTCACATGCAAATTTCTGAGAAAAGAGAACTATCTCCTCCTTTCTTTACAGGATGCTGTTCTTATAAGAAATAGAGCACCATAAAACAGTTGAACTGGAGGGTTTAGTGCTTACGGTAAGAGTGCTAAAGGAAAGTTAGAGAGCAGATAACCTCTAATCCATGCACAGACCATACGCTAGTATCAAGTAACAGAAGATAAAACCCTTCACATTCAAAAAGAAAGTAAGAACACTGACAGTCAAATAAGGCTTAGGGATTTATAATAACCTATGATTCATGCAAATAGGTTTTCCAACATCTGAAAATTTTAATTATTGTGGGATTTTTAATAGATCTGACAAATCAATTTTAAAAAGAATTAAGGATGGGTAAGCGGTATGCCAACCACTTCTGTAGCAAAGCTTAGATTCATTTTCAGTAATTAAAGCTATGTTCATGCAGCATGTGATTCATCTCATCCAGCTTCAGCTGTCTAAAAGTTACTTGTCTAAGTCAAAGTTGGATCCCTTTACACTACTGAGGAAAAATAGACACCTTGAGATGAGATAAATCACATTTCAGGGATGCTTGTTTCTTTCTCTTGACAATAAAGTAGAACTAAAAAAGTAGAACTAAAGTAGAACTAAACCAATGAGCTGAAATTCAGACATCTGTGATTTCAGAAGTATATTGTTGGCTATTTGTTGTCTTCGTTTCTCAATGCTGTTGCTTTTATGTATCTGTCTATGAGATGTAAAGAGTGCAATACGGTTTGGGGCAGAAAAAATATGGGTCTGCAGAGGCAAGGAATACTTTAAGATAATATTGCCAGTAAATAAGGAATCTTATTCTAACTTTTAGATATACACATTAGGTGAGATAAATCTATTCACAGTACCTCACTTCAGTGAAGCTGAAAAACAATGCACTTAATTAATTTCATTATCTATTCAAAACATCTGTTTTCTATTGTTAAGTGAAAATTACCACATAGTGGATGGTGAGAATGCTTTAACAAGTTCAGACAGCAGATCTGTGCCAGAGCCGAATACTGACAGTGAGTTATGATTGCACTGGGCAGTACAGGGCAGTGCTAGAGCTATTCCATTCACAAGGCACAGCTCAGTGCTGTGCTGAGAGAGTAGTCCAGAAAGGGTTTTCTGTATCCTGTATCTTGTACAGAAATAGGGCAAAGAAATAAAGCTGAGTGAATTAGTATGTCATGTATATCATGACAGTCATCTAAAAATAGAAACCAGGTCTGTTTACAAGAGGGAGGTAATATTTTTATTAGATCAACAGATACAACTAGTAGAAAAATGACAAGCTTTTAGGCATGTAAGCACTCTGTATGAGAGCTTTGTTTTTCCAACTATATGAATTTTGAAAAGCTATAAACAACTGAAGACATAATTTATAATAGAAAATGTAATGAAAATGTAACTGGGCAGCTCTACTATAACTATCTATTATTTACTACAATGAATTTTTACATACATGCAATATATATTCATTATTCTTAGCTTTGCTAACATACCTTCCAAGGAAGAAAAGAATATTAGTGTTGTAAAAACTTGGCTTCCAATCACTCACGAGGAATAATATCTTTTCATTTAAAACCATACAACTTTTATAAATAAGAACACAGTCCAAGCGCAAGGAAAGAAAATTATGACACTAAAGTAATGTCTACCACAAACTAGACATCGGGCAATGGCAAACCACAGATGAGTGAGAACCCCAATGTATTACTTATTGCTAATTCATGAAAGGAACAAAAAAAGCTCCCACAATTTTAAGTTCATTATGTTATTGATAGTAAATTATCTGAGCAGTTTCTCTGGATGACTGTGTTGGGAGTAAATGACAACACTTTGGCAGGGGAGAGCTGCAGGGGTGGCCTCTGTGAGGAGAGGCTGGTTCCAGCCAGCTGCAGCAGTCCCACTGCAGGACACAGCTGAGCTACTCAGCCAACGTGGTGACACATCTGGAAAAATGTATTGAAGAAAGGGCAAAATGCTACACAGGCAGTGAGGAGAGAGGAAGAAAGTGTGAGGAAAGAGACCTGCAGACAGCAAGGTGAGAGAAGGAGGAGAAGGTGCTCCAAGCACTAAGGCAGAGATTTCCCTGCAGCCCATAGAGGACCATGGTGATTCAGGTTGTCCCCCTGCAGTCCATGGAGGACAATGATGGAGCAGATATCCACACTGCAGCCCATGGAGGACCCCACACCAAAGCAGGTAGATATTACCTGAATGAAGCTGCAGCCTGTGGAGAGCCCAGTCTGGAGCAAAGGAAAGGTGTGAGGAGGAAGGAGCAGCATAGAGGAGCTGTTACGGTCTGACTCCAACTGCCATTCCACATCGCGCTGCACTGCTTGTGGAGCCTCAGCTGGAGGGGGCTGGGGGAAGAGCAGAAAATATTGTTTTAATTTTTGTCTTTGTCTCTCACCATACAACTCTATTTTGAATTGGCAATAAAATAATTTTCCCCGAGTTGAGTCTGTTCTGCCCATAACAGTAATTGGTGAGTGGTCTCCCTTCCTGTCTTGACCTATGAGCTTTATCGCTCCTATTATCTCCCCGTGTTCTATTGAAGAGGGGGAATGAGTGAGTGGCTGGGTGGGGCTGCTGGCCAAGGCTAACCCACCACAATAACTTACAACACATAAAGGCAACATTAAAAAACTTCATCCAAATTTCCAAACACTGACGTACATTATTTGTCTTGGCGCAGAGCAATAGACAAAACTAATTTACCACTACTAAGACACTTTACAACACAACTTGACCTGAAATTAACTGTACAGAAAAGTTATAAATTGCCATTATAACAGGATGAATTATTCATCTGTCTATAAGTAGAAACAACAGAGCAGGTGCAAGTAGGTTAGGTGAGATACATTAGGCTCCTAAGTACATATTTTGCATAGAATTTACATGTACTTCGCCTTCTTTATCCAACTGCTTTTTTTCAGTTGCAATGATAAACCTTCAGAGTTTATTATCCTAGAAGGAAGAAGATTTATTTTTCACGTTATGTCTTAGAAATCCAGGAATCTCATACAGGAAAAACTCTGTATGTGTTCCTCTGTAACTTTAGGAAAGGACCATATTAAATAGTTTAACTTGCATCTAGCATTGTGCTAACTCAAATCCATTTCCTGGTTTCCAGTAAATCCTCAATCAACCTCTTTCTAAGGCCCTCTGTATTGCTCTTCAGAAATCTCTTCAAAGAACTTCTCTATCGCCTTTGACAAGGCAAAGGAATTCAAGGTGAGTTTAGCCTCTAAATGCTTTAAAAAGCCTGGTCACACGTATATTCTTAGAAATAGAGATATCAGCATGCAGGTTGAAAAGAATTTTGTACTACACTGAGACTTCTATTTAGAAGTCCAGAGTGGGAGTCACTCATCCCATTAAGGATATTCTCAATGTGTATTATGTTTCAGAGGCATTGTAAAACTACAGTCACAGATACTGTTCTGTATTTGGTACAACTACTGACTTTTCTAAGCTGTTTATATTTTTAACAATCTATGTAAATCCTTTCCTAAATTTATCGTTGATTCTTGAATATATTTTTAAAGTTTTGTTCTTTTTAAAAAATTTCTTCATTAAAATAAATTGAGAAATACACCTACATACTATCTTCACTGCATACTTATAAGGAAAAATGATCAAACAAATATTCATGTAGTGTCAGAAGACATTGAAGGAAATTGTGAAAAGGATTGTCATGATTGTAGCTTGAAGCATTCCAAATACAAACGTAAACTATTAATCATAGTAGAAAGGAAGATATAAAAAACAAGTTGTTAGTGAGAGACTGACAAAAGACTAGATCAAGACTTTCAGGCTGAATGTTCCTTCCAGGCAGTATAGCAGAAACTATAAAATGCCAAACATAATATGAAAAAAAGCATCTTTCACTGCAAAAGCCAAGACCTAATCTTGGAAACATAAAAGTGAACAAAGAATATTTTAAACATTTTAAAATCAAAATGAAAATCACCCTTTCAATCCTGATCAAAAAGAACATGTTCTTAGTGCTTTCAGATACTAGTCTGTGTTTCATGATCAACTTCACTTAGAGCTGTAGGTGTTCATCAACTCAGAAATCAAAGCACAATTGTTTCAGTGTTGGCACAAGATGGAGGCATACAAAATTACTGTGCATCATTTTCTCCATCTGTAAAATATGGACTATAACTTTTCACCTCACAAGAGGTTTTGTGGCAGTTAAATCATTATTAGTTTTAATAATATCTATATCTGGAAATTTCTACTTCTATTCTCAAGCTACTGTATGAACATTGTTTTATAATTATGTCATCCTTTCACTGAAAGTGCCGTTTTACCGTTTCATTCATCTGTGGTTTTCCTATTGACATATTCATCGTCATTAAGTTCTTTTATAATGGGGACTGTTTTCTGTGTTATTTTGTGTTATTCTGTGTTTGATTGACAGGATATTTACAAAGGCAATAAAAAATAATAAAATATTAAGAATTAATAACTATAACAACACATGAAAATTAATGGCAATGGGACTTATATGCAGATGCTGATTGAAGCAATTGGGCTACAATTAGAGTCTAGAGTATTTATATTGTTTTTGGGAAATATCACTAGTTACATAATATGTCCTTGGTACAAATAAACATGACCCCTGTGTTTTTGACCCTCTTATTACTTAAAAACTTCTATAGATCTTTGTGTCATCACTTTTTATACTCATTACCCTGATAGATCTAAAAGTCACAGACAATTCTAATCTTATCAATCAATCCTCCTAGCAGAGCTTAGCCTCTTAAGCCTCATAAATTTAGCAGTGCACAAGTCAGACTTAGTTACGTATGGATGCCATAGATTTCATTTATATCAATCTGTCTGTAAACGATAAATGGATCACATACTGTCTTTACGGTGTCTGTTCATGATTTCCTAGAAATACTTTTGCATAGGTTTGCTATTATCAAACCTAATAGAATAGACTATTGGTGAACTTTTCATAAGACCTTGGATTTGAAAGATTCAAACTCTGATTAATCCCATCTTTGCTTTCAGAGATAACCATTAAAAATGTCAATACCAATCAGTTTGGTCATGATGTCACATGAAACTAAGAGAGAGTAAGAAGAAGCAAGGAGCGGGCATCTACATTTCTGTATAACTATAATGTCCCTATCACTGCATAATTTATTTTTAAGCATCTAAAGAATTTTGTATCACTTTGTAAGTCCTTAGGCATTAGAAAAAAATGTGTCTCTCTATGAGTGTCTTTGCGCATGTTCATGCATGCATGTAACTAAATAGGACACATTCTTGGTGCTTTGGAACCTATTGGTTTGAAATTATTTTATTTAGAATTGTGTAAGGAAGTAATTTCATGTAAATATAGCTAAAATAAACAGGACTAGCAGAGAGTTCTTTCTCAGAAGTTAAGATTCCCATACCATTTTCCCAGAGATTTTTAAACATTACAAAACACTACTGTGATGAGAACTCCCTGTGAGTATTGCTTATCAGTATTTCCCTGGAAGAGGAAAAGAAACTAAAATCAGGATCTTAAATTAATAGTAGGAACACATATCATAGCCTATTGACCCATTTCTGACTGATGAGGTGCTTAAACTGTTTCATCTCTTTCTTTGCCAGTTGTGTTTCAGGGTCCACTTTGAGCATGATAAGAAAATATCAAGTTTGCCACCAGAAAAGATTCCATTCCTTTGTATTATATTTCCCTGTGTGGTAAGTCTTGACAAAGAAATTAGAAGTATTATCAGAGGTGGCCATATCTCCAGCACCTTTATTACTTACAGCCAGAGGGATCTCAGAGAAAAGTGTTTCGTAACGAATGATACTACTAATGGCAGGTCACACATGGAGTGCAGGATATTTCAATCTCATAATGTTTCATGTTTAAAGATATGAACAGATTTTTTAAAAAAAATCCTTTTTGCAAAAGTTTGATGTTTCTAAGTTTAATTTTCGTTCAGTAATGGAACAAAACTAAGACTTTTAAACAATGTACTAAATAGACTTGTCTTCTGAGGTGGAGAGACTAACGTATCCAAGACAGACTTGCCACTAGCTCTGTGTTTAGATGCTGGAGTGAGAGGCAGAAGGGCCAAGTTGAACCACTCAATGAGTGTCATAAGAATGTCTGTCTTTAGTGTGTCTTTCATATATCAGCAAATGGGAAAACCTCAGGAATGTAAAAGCCATTTTTTTGACACATACTCTCTGGCTTGCTTCTCCAGTTCAGAGACTAAAATATACACTCATATTTGAATAGATTCATAATAATTGTATATTTTACTTGATTTTTGAAAGAAAGTAAAGATCAGAACCTACTCTTCCAATTCCTTTTCAATTCTAAATAATGATTGCTCAGGGCTGAACTTCTCTCGAGTTTCACCATTTTTCATGTGAAAAACCCTCCTAATGGAATCTTATCTAGACTGATGAATACTGCTGGAAAAAACAATACAAAGTGCTGCCAAGTCATTCACAACAGCCTCTCCCAATGAGTATGTGTGTGCAGTGTTGAGGTAAATCATACAAGATTGGGTATTACATATGCCATCATCCTTCTTGAAAGCTTATATTTAGATTCCAGATTTTCAGTACATTCAGAATATATGAACAAAAGCACGAGCTGAGTCAAAGCAAACTAGTTGTGATTCATTGACAAAACATTTGCTGAGGTGAGAAACTCCTTACCTGAAGCTGTGTTGACATACATGTATCTCTGAGAAGTGGATGTTGACCTTTTAGCTCATTGGCAACAGAGGTCTTACTGCTACTCTTGACAGCCTTGGATTTTCAGATAGAAGATAAGGTTTATAATACTTCTTATGATTTTAAAACACGAAGATGTTACAGTTGCCCCTCCTTAGGCTACATTTGAAGGCTGAAAATTTCAACATGAATGGCTACGGATTTCCTCAGTGCAAAGAACAGGCATGTTCAAATAGTACTGATGTGTAAACCTCTGCACTGTCTCCATGTCACCTACTATGTGCAGATCAGCTTACTCCTGAATATCTTTTAAAGACTCAAGCAAGTTAGAATCATAACAGATCTCTACAACAGTATTGGAAACTGACTGAAAACATTTTAAGGTAGAATAAGACAAAAAGTAGGAAGTTCTTTGAATCATTTATACTATCATTAGTACTCTAGACTGTCAACAGACCCAAAACAGCTTTTAACTAATTAATTTTAACTAATTTCTTCCTAATATCTAATGTAAATTTACTTTCTTTCAGTTTAAAACCATTACCCCTCATTCTATCACTATAATACCCTTGTAAAAAGTCCCTCTCAGCTCTCTTGTAGGTCCCCTTCAGGTACTGGAAGACTCTCCAGAGCTTAGCTGATAAACTCTGATCAATCTCTGTTTCACTTCAGTGTGTATTACAAAACACTTATGTGATTAGACCTATGGTCAAACATTTTGTTTGATGTTTTGTTTGAATTTACTGAGTATTTGTTTGTTTTATGGGGAAAGATTACTATACTCGGTAAATAAGGGGACTCAACACTCAAGCTGTTATTATTGGTCTTCAGTATGTTCATTTCATCTCTTAGAAATTGTGACTCGTGTTTTGTACATCTCCATAACAAAAGCACCGCTTATACTATCAGCTAACTGACATTTCCAAAGACATTTTCTCTTATACATGTTATGAAGTAAATTAGACATAATAGATACAATATAAACTATAATAAATTAATATAATATAAACCATAGCAAAATGTTTTGAAAA
>VZSC01012442.1:233980-244669 GCA_013398225.1 Steatornis caripensis | reverse complement strand
CATATCATAATATATTATATATATATTACATATTTATACCACATATTTTAAAATTGTTTTATTTTCATTTAGATTCATTTCACAACAAAAGGCATTTACAAAAGTATATTCCTATTTCAAACTTAAGTTGGCCTAACTAGAACTTTTTTCCCAGACTGAAGTAGTTTGGGTCTTTTGTATATTGTGCATTTGCATGCTGATTGCTGTACATTTTACTGGATCCAAAATAATATATTGTGTGTGAAGACAATCCATATATCTGACCTTGTACAGAAGGTGGAATATTGACTCAAGTACACAACTGTCACTACTCCCTGCTAGTATGGTTATTGAGCCAAAGAGCACGGTCATTATAGGGCAAATGGACAAGAAAAGAATATTGTCTAAAGGCTTGTCTATAGTATGGATTTTTTTTCTACAGGTATGATTGCACCAATATACAGTATATTTACTTAGTTTAAAACACAATCTACCCCTGTATAGCTTTGATTGATTTCTAACTGGACTGAACAGTGTAAAAGTGGAAACCTCTATTTCACTAAAGAAGAATTCACTAAGAGACTAAGAGAAGCTCATTGCTAATAGAAAGTCAGTAGTAGAAAAATCTTTTCTGTTGGAAAAGACATACTTAATTTAAGTACTCCTTCTCTCACAGAAAATGTTCTGTAGCAAGACCAAACATCCAGTATGACAACTGTCACATTCTAAGGAAACTGAGAAGTACATCAGAGTCTGAATTCTTCATGTGACATCCTTCTTAGACATGTTTCTACTGAGCAGTCGGTCTGCATTGCTGTACACGCACAGGTCCTAGTCCACATACATCAACTCCCTTTCACAGAAACCAAGGAAAAAGAAGTGAAAGTGGCCCAATACAGGTCCATGTCTCATCTAAAAATGCAGTTTACAGTACAGCTCGACTCAGCAAGTGCTTAAGGGAGTTAGGTTCAGATGTCCGAATGCACAGTTTATGTAGTTTATCTCCATATGAGATCGTTTACAAAGCACCTGTGCAGATATTAGCCAAACTCAGGGAAATTCTTGCAATAGGGAGACATGTGACCAGCTCAATTGTAGAGACATCCGAATCTAATGTAACCATATAACAGACTTCTTTAGTAATCAATAGAAACAAATAAATACTTTTAATATGATTTAAAAATATATTTTCAAAGAGATCAACTGAATCTTTCCCTGAAAGTGCCCATGTGTTCCCTCTAACAGCAATTGGAAACAAAGATGTTTAGTTTGTACCTAGATATAGGTTAAAGGAATCCCACTCTTAAAGTGTTATTTAGACACCCAAATCAGTACAGAAGAGATCAACATTGTCACTAGAATTTGTCAAAGATGAATAAGGTCCAGAATGATGTAGTGATTTGCTGTGAAAAACAAAGGCTAAAATCTGACATCTTATAATTGGAGACTGTGGCAAAGCACTCCATGACCAGACCATTTTCTCAGTAAAGAAGAAGAAAGGCATATCTTCATGAGTTTCAAAAATAGGAGGGATTGTCATTACTTACATTACAGCCTCCGTATTTTCTAGTAATGAATTTCACTTTCTTTTATGTGATTCATCTAGATTAGGCACCTTCAAATTATTTAGGAGTGACTAGAGAACCTGAGTACAGATAACAGTCTGTTCTGACGGATCACGTAACTATGAAGCTCAGTCAATCATAAATCAATCTAATGCTTGACCTTTGCTCTAAAATGTGTCATAGAACCATAGAATCATAGAATGGTTTGGGTTGGAAGGGACTTTTAAGATCATCTAGTTCCAATTCCCCTACCATGGGCAGGGACACCTTTCACCAGACCAGGCTGCTCAAAGCCCTGTCCAGCCTGTCCTTGAACAGCTCCACAGAGGGGGCATCCACAACTTCTCTGGGAAACCTGCTCCAGTGTCTCACCACCCTCATTGTGTAGAATTTCTTCCTAATATCTAATCTAAATCTACTCTCTTTCAGTTTAAAACTGTTGCCTCTATTTTGCATTCATCAGGGCCTCTGTAATAAAATAGTTAAGAAACCGTCCACATTTTTCTTATAGGTCCTTTTTCAGGTTTGGACATGTTAGGCATTAGGCCTAGGAGAGAAATGTGTTGCAAATAAAGTAAATATTTTGTATTAAATCTTGCCTCAACTTGTACTAGAACTTTGGCAAAGTTGCATTCTTTTTTCATTTACCTTTGGTGAATGCTTATGGACTCAAATTTTACTAGTGTGGACAGTTTGAAAGATCCATCACACCAATGTTTGTGGCTACTAAGCTTCAAGTTCCAAAGTTTTAGTTTGTATCATGCAGGCCAGAACCCTATTAAAATTTAGAAACAGCCTGAATAAATTCCTTCAGGCTGCAATTTGCACAACTAAAAAAACTCCCAGAACTAATCTTTTGTCTCATCATAATTAAGCAATGTCATGTCACCATTGACTGTATATCCACGATTTAGGTTTAAAACCAGGAAAGGAAAAAGAAGATAAAGAAAGAGGGAGAAGGAGAAGGAGAAGGAGAAGGAGAAGGAGAAGGAGAAGGAGAAGGAGAAGGAGAAGGAGAAGGAGAAGGAGAAGAAGGAAAATGAGCTTTCGCCAGCTTTCTTGCCCTCCTCTGGACACATTCAAGGAAATTCACATCCTTCTTAAATTATGAGGCCCAGAACTGCAAGCAGTATTCAAGGTGAGGTCACACCAGCCGGATAATCACCTCTTTTGACTGACTAGTTATACTGTGTTTAATGCACCCCAGGATGTGATTTTCTCTCTTGGCTGACAGGGCCCACTGCTGACTCACATTGAGCCTACTGTCAACCACCACCTTCAGGACCCTTTCTGTAGGGCTGTTCTCCAGCCACTTCTCTCCCAATTTTGACTTGTGCTTAGCATTACTCTGTCCTAGGTGCAGAATCTGGCATTTTGAATTGTTAAATTTCATCCCATTAATCATAGCTCTATGCTCTAATCCACCTAGATCCCTCCACAAGCCCTTTTGCTCCTCAAGAGAGCCAACATTACCTCCCAGCTATCATCAGCAAACTTGCCAATGGTGCATTCAACTCCTGCATCCAGATCATTGATAAACATATTGAACGGAACTGGCCCTAGAATTGAACTCTAAGGAATACTGCTGGTATCCGGCCGCCAGCTATATGTAGCCCTGTTCACCACAACACTTTGAGGTCTGCTCTTCAGCCAGTTCTTCATCCAGCACACCATGAACCCACTCATCCTGCAGTTGGACATCTTGTCCAGAAGGATGCCCCCATCTCTCCCCTCTTTCCCAGGCTCACCTTCACTCCCAACTCTTCTACCTCCTCCCTCTGAGCAGTGCAGGTGGCTAGTAAATGGAGCTTGTAATCAGTCCATAACGTTTTGTCTCTGCTGCCCCTTTCTCCTCTGCTCCAGCTTGGGATCCCTCTCACAGGGTACAGTCCTTGATAAACTTCTGATCATCTAGAGCATACTCTAGTGCAACTCTGGGGAGTGGTTAAACATTCCTTACAGTCCTCTAGCAAAGTTAATGTATCCATGACAGCTGCATGGTTTCTTGACCTTCCTGTTGAGTCTCATAGTACTTATGTCAGAAACTGGTGGTTATTCAGCACGTCATCTTATTTAATATGAAAAGTCTTTTCTGTTGTCCTAAACTAATCCTTTTTTCTTCTAGATCAGTTGAAATTCTGAAAATAGTGTGTGTATTTTCTGCATAAGGACTGAGATATATCTCCTCTGGGATGCGTTTGCCAGCAACCTAGGTTAAATTTTTCAGTGGGTCATTTGTCCCGCTCGTTCTAGGTACCTAGTTTACAAATGTTCCTCCAAATTTTTCCCTGGAGGTACTTCTCAATGTCCATTTCATAGAGAGAAAATTTAGGCAAGATTTTCAGATTAGAGGCACAGCTTTCAGATAGGAAGATAAGGTAACTACAAACCTTCCTTAAAAAATTATAGAGAGGCATGAGATCATTAAGTGAGAGAGAGAGATGATTTTCCTCTATGTTTTTACAATTTGACATTAGGAACAATGAAAGACAATACATAAAAATACTTTCCTGAAGGTTGTTGAAGCCTGTGAAAGTGAAGTTAGTTCAGTCTTTAAGGGAGTAATATCACGTGTCCCTTGTGTATGCTAATGATTTTGGTACTTATAAATAAAATGAACAGTGCAGTGCAGAATAATTGCTGATTTCCAAAAACTTCATAAAGATTTTTATTACGTATAGTTACCCTATGTGCTTGGATGAGTGCTTTAAAGTCTCCCTCAGTAGGCATTGATACAGTAGACCATAACAGCACTAAAAAAACCATTATAGTCTATTATGTCAATGAGCTGTGCATGAAGAATTTTCTTAGTAGTATTTATTGGCACAATACACCATGACAACTGTAGAATGTATGATTATGCTATTGATGGAGGAATCATAACAGTTACATTAAGATCTCATGAAAATTAAGCAGCAGTGCCCCATACATTTCAACCAAAATCGTAATAGCTCTAAAGGGTCTCCTATGATCGCCATGGATGAAATGGAGAATAATTGTCACCGTAATCAGACCAGGGCTTTTAGTATGAGATCTTCTTTATTCTCTTCTATATTTTTTCTATTAATGCTTAAAATTATAGAAAGAACCTTATTATAATGTGGAACAAGTTTTCATGTAAAACTCCAAAAGCCGTGAGACTCAGACAGGCTTTTCTCTCCGTATTTAACTCATTTCATTCCACCTTGTAGTATTACAGGGGTCTTATTGACCATATGTGCCATAATCCTCCCTAAATACAAAAGCTGTGTAAAAATAATCCAACAAAAGCCAGGAACTACAGACTTAAGGCTTCTTATTTCATCCCTAATACAATCCACGTGTCTGGAGATTGCATTTGATGTTCTTTGTTTCTGGGCATATTGGCTAGTAAAACACTGAGTTGAGTCAGGATGAGACCCTGTTGTGCCTCTCCTTTTTCTCTGCTTTGTGTAGAGGATTGTGCATAGAGTTTTCACAAAGGTATTGCTAATTAGCAAAGTATAAACTCACCATAGGCTGCCAACACAAACTCCTTCAATACAATCTGGTTTCAAATGGATTGTCAAGGTCTCAATGTTCAGTCTCTCCACAGATGCAGTATGAGGAGTTCCTTAAAAAATGTAGGGCTCCCAAATCTCTAGTTACCTCTGAAGCTTTCTGAAATCCGTATTGCTGTAGGCGAAAGGCAACAAACATAAAATGGTTATATGGTTCTTACTCATAGCCAGAGCAAGAGTCATTAGGGATGTTATTCTTTATAACAACTCTGATAGAAGACTGCTGTAAAGGACAAATTTCACGGGTTTCTGTCAATATGAAATTATATTCAGTGAGATTAAAGTTAAGAAAATTAATCACTTACCTGACAGCTTGAAGTTCCTCAAGTGTACAGAAATAGCACATCAAAAAGTCTTGTCATGTTGGAGTAAACACCAGTGATTTTGTCAAAGTGAATGTTTCCTTTCAGAGAACGAAAAAAAAAAATCAATAAACACTAATTGGCATTTTCATTCTACTCATATAAGGCTTCATGAGAAACAGTGAGGTAGAATTATGCTTCTACTTTTGGGTTTGGGTGGGTTTTTTTGTTTTGGTGGGGTTGAATTTTGTTTGGGGTTTTTTGCATGGACAGTTTATCATTTTTTTTTCCCCCTTCTCTAAGGGAATGATATTTCACACTAAGATTTAGTTTTTCTTTGCCTTCTGCTATCTAAGGTCATTTACATATCTGCAAAGTGGGTGAAAAATGATTTCATAGTTTGGTTGGTTGCAATTTGTGAGCAGTCTGTGCATGAGTTAAAACATACTTTAAAAAATAAAAGTTCAATAACTTTTTAAAATTATAAATTCTACATCAGAAAATGGGAAAAGGCTATGAAGCAGAGAAAATTTCACTTCTCCATTCATGTTACTAAGGTTAATCTGGGAATAAATTTAGTCCCTAAACTGATACAATAAGTGATATTTTCTTTTGATACATTAAAAGATCTCTGTACTGAAACCATTGCTGAAGGCCTCTATTTATTAACTAGAAGAGAGTGCCTTGTTAATACAGCCATCGGTTTTCTAAATGGAAGTTGCAAGCTCCATAGAACCAGGCTTGTAGAAGTAGTTCAACTAATTTTAACAATGGAGTGTAAAAAAGAAACAGCGGAGGAACAGAACTTTTTTGTAATATGGTTGTTTTATAAAACACACTTTTCCAGAAGTAGTCCAAAATTAATTGAAGCTACATCTGTCATTTGATAAATAATTTGGTTTGTCATTAACATCTTTTTTGATAACAAAACTTCTAAACCAAAATTAATCTAAACTTTAAAATTAATTCCTTCTGAGCAAAATCAAGCTGTATATAATTTATAGTGCTAGTCAAAATAACACCCAGCATTTGAAAAAGTGAAATACAATCCAAAAACTAAAATAAAAAGAAAATAATTCTTTCAGTGATGGCCTCCTCTCCATCTTCTTAATCATAGGCCCTAAATGGACTTTTCAAAGACTGACAATAGTCCTATATAACGCCTTTTGTAGAACATTAAATAGGATCAAAATACTATATTAAAGAATGACAAAGATAAAAGTAGTAATTACAGTTTAATCTTCTCAATTACAAAGCTTCTACTTGCTTATTTCCACTTACTGCACTTATTGCCCACAACACTACTGTTTCCTACACCATCACAGTGAAAATAAATGTAATATCTATGCAGTTGGTATTTGGACATTTTTTTTTTAAATACTTACAGCTTTCACATTGTTCACAAAAGGGGAAGAAGATAGTTCTTTACTGTTTGTGACTCCTTAAATAGTCCTTGAAGAAAATGTAATGCAAATTTTGTTCTATTTTTATGTCACTGTGCTCATAATAAGCGAACAAATTATTGATTTTCAGTGAGAAGATTATTTAAAACTCTTACTTTATGCTTTCTGGATCAGTATGGATCAGCATGGAGAAGACACTTATTTAAAATACGTAAGTTGCTATGTCCCTGCAGTAACTGCTGAGTTCACAGTGCCATGGTACTGTCATTTGATATCACTGTCCTGGTCCTTATACTTAAAACAATTGAAAAGTCTATAAGATTTTTAACTAAAATTTTATAATAATGCAGTTTAAAATTACTATATTTTCAGGTCATTAAGTAAATATTGTCTCGCATTCCATTGTTCTGCCTTGTTGAAGACAATCCTGCATCACTATTTCAAATACTGTTGTAATTTTCTTGACTTGGTCTGTTGTGACAGTTGCATTCCTATGGAAAATGGAATGTTAGCCTCCCATGTCAGCCGAAAGAGGATGATTCATGAGTACAGCAGAATTAACTGTCTCATTTACTTTGCTTCAGCTGTGGGACTCACTGCTGCAAGAATTAAAATCACATTACTTTCAGAAATACCAACAACTCGTTCTGCAAAAGAAGAAGAAAAGACAACAAAAAAAAAGTATGTACATCAAGTTGAAAAAGACAATGAGATAGGAAATAAATCTATAGTTTATGTTCGGCAAGGTACTTAAAATATTACTAATAAATAGAATATCAATTAGATGTAAACTCACTGACATTAATTTGTATTATGCATGTGGATTCAGAAACATTAATACCTCTGAAAATAAAAAAGGGAGACCTAATTTCTTCCTGTCATCTGAATGCTAGCAAATAGAAATTTATAGTGTGTACTCAGACTACCTTACCTCTGTCTCCCAGAATAGTAAATTAACTGTAAATAATCTACCTGTATTCAAGAGTTAAATGGAAGAGGGATTCAGTCCCAGAGCAAGGAAAAGATCTTTTGCCTTTCTTCCATATTTCCATTTGAAATCATTGTCCTTGGAATGATATGCAGCTCAGTAAGAAAAGAATAGGGAAGGAAATTGTAGATCTTGCTATGGAGAAGATAAGAGTTTTGAGAGAGACAATTGTGGCTGTAGGCTTAGTGATGAGTGAGAGCATTATTCCCTTGAAACTGAATTGACTGATTGTAAAAGCAGGTCTGAGCTTGCAAACATTGAAATATATATCTTTTCATTAATGTTGTTAGCCAAACATGTACTCAACACAAACACTACTAACCCTTGTTCAGTACAATACAAGAGCAGAATGTACATACACTTGTGTGGGGCATGTTGGGACATAGTTTGAAGAAAGCAGAGGTAGACCTGTGCCAGATTCTTCACCATTTTTAGTTTTATTTTTCAATATACTTCTGGAATTTTCTGAAAGATGACAAGATACTACGGGGAAGTTTAACTCTTAGCTTCAAATTAATACATTGTTAGTCATCCTGACATGCCACTTAAGAATATATAAGGTGTACTGTCTGTCCAAGTGTTTCTCCAGAACGTTCTAAGTCTCCAATATATCCTCTCAGATGGTACTTGTTATGTAATCTGGGCTACAAATCAAGAGTTTGAAGGTGTCATTCATCTAAAGGTTAAGATATTTTGTCTTGCTCAATACAGTTAATGAAGTCAAGAGAATAAGTAATCTAAATGGTCACAAAGGTGAGATTCAGAAATGTGTTTACTGCCAACTGAGTATGGAAGGATGTATCTTCTTTAGGCCATATGTCATCTCCACTGACCCCTTCAGGATGTCTCAGATAACTCTAGAAGAACTAAGTGTCTATACTTGGACAGGAAGTCCCATTCTAGGTCTTCACCTACTACAATGATGGCATAGACACCTAGTTCAGACATCTACATACACCTTAAGCATAGCTGTCTCAATCTAGCCTGAATTCCACACACAATGTTTCTACAGAAAATGCTCTAGTCCATATAGGGTGGGGAAGAAGAAGAGAGGTGTCTAAGGAGATTAAGTTTCCGTTAACACTAGACTAAGCAGGGCATATATCAGAACCTGCATTCAAGCAGAGGAACAAAATTTCTCCCCTGAACATGAGAAATCCTCCAGTTCTAAAGTTTTGGGAACTCAGGTCTGTATAACGGTTTTTTGTTCTTCTCACACTTTGTACCTCAAAAAACTTAAAACATTAGTCCCTTTGTCAAATTAAATAAATTTATTTTATTTTGTATAATTTCAAGAATGATGCAAAGAAAAGGCAGACTGGACTTACGTGTTTAAAAACCTAGAAGTCTTTAAATTAAGACAGCTATGGATCACTGAATGCACACAAATCCTTGTGAAGAATACTGAATCAAGGCAGTCCAAGTAGGCAATGAAGTCTGACAGGAAGTATCACAGTACTGAAGACAGAACATAGGAAAATCGTTTCATCCATGTCTGTCTCTACACAGCCAAGCCTGGACAACCTGTTGTGTGGACTGAAGCTGTCTTCCTGGTCTCATCAGGCAGTGTAGAAACTTACCTTGATGTGGTCTCACCTGGAAAACAAGAGGAATTATTCAGACACTTAAAGAGAAAGAGGTACCAACCCTTCCTGTTTCTCCCGTTATTTCCCAGTACATAAAGGCAATCTGATCACTACACTGATCCGATCATCTTACAAGTACTGTTTTCTGAGACACAAGTATTCCAATTTATGTAAGGACAGAGCACCTCAGAAAACACATATGATATCCTGGAGACATATGACACAAGGGCGATGCAATAAAATCCCTGAATATCCCTTTGCATGGAAGAGCAGAAGGAAGGACCTATTTCTCAAGATAGACAGACTCTGAAATCCCAGACCACAGAGGATGATAAAGCTTACAAATGTCTTCCTCTCCAGCAGTTTGTCTGCCTTGCTACGTAGTCTTCCAGTCACCTTCACAGACTCACACCTTCCCTTCTTCTAGTCCTATACTCTCAGGTCCACCACACCTGCACTTCTGTCTCTAAATCCTCTCAATAAAGAAAATTCTTATGATGTGGCCACCTACTCTGAACATTTTAACTATATTTACTGCTAATTCACAGTATAGATTAGTGAAATAAATGCTATGCTAGGTGAGCACATTGCAGAACTAATGCAAAGCTAAGGACGCTCGTCAGAATAATGTTTTAGCTGGTATATAACATTCACATACCAAGTTGTAGTGTCTGCAAATTTAACTCAAGATAGAACTGTTTCAACTGGAAAATCAGAAGCATTTCTTAGAAATTTTACAACAGAAGGATGCAATATGCATGAGTGTCACAATCACCAGTACACAGAGGATGTGCTTGTCATATGAGTGAGGACTATCTCTTTTACTTCTGGTCTTTCGTGCAATTCAATATAAAGACATATTAATGTGCACCCAAATGTTATAGGGAATTGTCTGTTACAAGGAAGTCTGTCTCTACCTCTAGCTAATAAAAAAGAAATGCTAGCAAAGGCAATCTTCTGTTCCATTCACTCTGCAAGAGGTGGGATCTGTTTCATTTTTACTGACACTCTCTCTTCTCACCGAAGAAGCATTTGTATGAACAAAAGTATTTTGAAACTGTTGTGTGTCTCTCAAATTAGATTTCCACCCAGTAAGATACCGAAGAATAACATCACACCATAGAGTTCCTCTCCATTTTTTCTTACCTCCTGTTCCTATGAAAGGATAGTTTCAAATTAACACAGGTGAAGGTCATGAGTCACTTCTTTCATGTAGTATTATCTGTCAGGAGAGAAAATTTTCAGATAATGCAGTCTATGTGTATGCAGTATAATATGTGTAGTTTGTGACCATTGAGGTTGCACTTATGCTGAGAGTTGATTTTTT
>VZSC01012442.1:177693-224121 GCA_013398225.1 Steatornis caripensis | reverse complement strand
AGAGCTGGGTCTGTTCAGCCTGGAAAAGAGAAGGCTGAGAGGATGTCATCAATGCTTATAAATACCTACAGGGCAGGTGTCAAGAGGATGGGGCCAGGCTCTTTTCAGTGGAGTCCAGCGACAGGGCAAGGGGCAGTGGGCACGAACTGGGGCACAGGGAGTTCCACCTGAACATGAGGAAGAACTTCTTTACTGTAAGGGGAAAAGAGCACTGGAACAGGCTGCCCAGAGAGGTTGTGGAGTCTCCTTCTCTGGAGATATTCAAAACTCACCTGGACGCACTACTGTGCAACCTGCTGTAGGCACACCTACTTTAGCAGTGGGGTTTGACTAGACAATCTCCAGAGGTCCCTTCCAACCCCTACCATTCTGTGATTCTGTGATTCTCGTCAACCAACACTCCCAAATCCCTCTCCTCAGGGCTGCTCCCAATCTATTATCCGTGCAGCCTGTACTTGTGCCTGGGATCTCCTTAATAAGAACTTTTAACTTCACAAGAATACAATAATATTTTGCCTTTCCTCTTTTCCTGGTGAAAAAAACGGTGAGGACATTGAGCCACTTGTGGCATGACCTGTCATAGAAATTCCAGAAGAATTTAATGGGTTTATCTACTTGGAAATGAAAGCAAAGTTTACTAAAATACAAGTATTTCAATCATTCAACACCAAAGTTAGTGTGACTTCATTTTCTAAAGAATTACTCAGTATTCTGTTTATTCTTGTAAAACAAACATTCATCTTATGCATTTTTTCACTGATTCATACTTGCCAAGTGCTCTACTTTGAACCTTCTCTTGATAGGTATCTATGTGCATTTACTAATTATTTCTTATTACTTCATTGTTGTACGTCAACTGAGAAGGTAATTCAGTACTTTTTGTGATTGACTCATTCTCCTCTGATATTCATCTATATTTATTTATGTTATATTTTCCATTCTTCTCCTAATAAATATTTTTAGAACAGCCACTGTTGACCTAGATTCTTATTGCTTTTGTTCTGCTCCATTTCTTTTATTAATATGTCCCCCTCCATCCATTTAGGGTGCTTTATAAGGGTGTTTTTTATAATAACTTTTATTATTCATTATAGTTTTTTGAATATTTCTTTTAGATTTCCTTTATGAGCATGTACCAGGGGTAAGGTCATGCTTTATGAAAACTATTGGTATTGCTAATGATCATTGATATTATAATCACTATTATATATATACATAAATTGCTACAGATATTTATTCAAAAGGCACTGATACTTTTTGTCATATACAGGAAGATTTTTTTTAATATAAATATGTTAAAAAATGTTCTAGCTTATGTGCTTCTGTGTTTGGTATTTCTCAATCAGTTTGCGTAGTTTTCCTGTATGTGAAAGTATTAATATTGCATGATATCTGTCTCACCATCTCCAAGAAAATACGTTACACATCAAATAGTCTGCAACAATAATATAGTCGTTTGCAACCCATGTCAACAAATAGTGCCTAAATCCAGCACTAATGTATTCCTAGGGGCATGAATGTCAGAGCTAGAGCACAGGCAGTCTTTTATTCTGTAAAGCAAATGCTTTTAAGCATATCTTTCATTCTTTTTTACATAATTAACAGAAACAAAGCAACATGAAATCCTGAACATTCTGTAACACTAATTAAAGGTAATAGACACAAGATAACAAATGAGTAATTCAAGACCATTGTTGTGATTTTGACTAGTGGTGTTGTCCCTCTAATTAATACCATGTCATGTTTTCCTGCTTCATGTATCCAGCTGTTGTGCCAAGTACTCTTCATCCATTCAGTCGCTTCCCTCAGGGGTTAACAATTTTATTTTCAGTGTATTTTGAATGATAGTGTTCATATTCTGAATTCAAAGGGCATTTTCTTCTTGCTTTGAGCATTATATGAATTTTTTTTTTTTCAAAGCAAAAGAATACTAGTGGTTTTACTGAAGTTATATACATTTTGCTAAATCTTTGGGCTAATTTTATTTAGATACTAGCAAGTACTATGGTCAGAGGCACAAATTACAAAATTTACAGTCATACATGGAAAACAGTTCCAAGAGCAGTGTTTCATCAGCTAGTAAAGTATCACCTTTCTTACACATGTAACATTCTAGTTTTACATGAAGTGGTGGAGTCTTTGTCCATGAAGCTGCATGAGAAAGTAAGTGTCCAAGGACATAAACACTCAATGTGATAAAAACGCAACAGTATATAGATATCTCAGAAGCATCATAAGATGGAAGTAACAGGAATTTGAGGAGTTAGGTTGCAGAGGGCAAAGTGGAAATAAGATCATATCATTATACTAACAAATTTAATGTAATCTCAATATGAAAGCTTATAAATATAATTCCCAGCAAAAGAGAAAATTCTGACCCTCATATTATACTTGCATGGAAGGAAAAGTATGTTCAGGATAATGTTTTCAGTAGGACAATGCAAAATACTACACATTCTGAACTGAGAAACCTCTGTTTAACAGTGATTTCAAATAGCGTATACTATTTTAGACAAGCTTCTAAGATTGAATCCAACCTACGAATAACATTTTAAGCATATTTGTATATCTACTTACCACAGACTACAGTATTAACCACAAAGACATTCTCAGGCTGTTACAGACTAACGAAAAACATTTTCATTTGTGTCGGTGCAACACATGTGCAAGCACTCGTACATACTCATTACTCTCCTTTCTGCAGCATTGCCAAGTGTTGAATTTTTTTTTAAATACTTCAATGTTTTTGCTTCTGGAAGAATTTGTAGTATGATGAGGCAAATTGATGAAGTGTGGGAGCTGTTAACACTAGGATGATACAGTTCTAGTCTACATCGGTAGAGCTGTGCAGTCTTCACTAAGTTATGCAGCCTGGGAATAAGCACTGACCTGCCCAGCTTGAGCTGGGTGAAGGATGGATTTTCATGGGGGAGGAAACCTCTTTAGACATGTTCATTAGCTCTGCAAATTGTCAACTTCTCATAACTTCAGTGCTGTAGTTCTATTGCCCAAACAGTTTTATATCATGTTGTTGATTCAACAGTGGAAAGGCAGTGCATGTTATAGAGAGCAGTATCCAACTGAGTAACAACACAGTTTGTCTTGTTGTGCTTTAGAAAGTTCAAGATAAAAGAAAAAGGCACCTGGAGGAAGGGGACAGACAGGTAGAGGTACAAGAGGAGGACAGACAGCTGAGGGGAATGAAACAGCAGAACAAGGACACCCAGAGGGAGAGTCTGGTCCACACAATTCTAGGCATCACACTGATGTGAAATATCAAAGTAGACTTCCCTTTATACAATACTGCAGCAAGTCTCCCAGTATTCCTGGCTTTTAAGGTGGCATTGTCAGATTGGAAAGAATGTTAGGACTTGTATATCAACTTTTAGTCTACTCTGTGAGTGCATGTGGATGTGTGTATGTATAGAAATAGATATCTTTGTCTCTCTTTGTCTAAATACGTACATACATATATATACCTGTGCATGCCTAATCAGCTTTTTCAGAGCTTCTGCAGAGAACAATTCCCAATATGAGAGGCATCTAAGAAATTAGAAAGGCACCTCTCTCTCTCTTCATTGATTGTGGCGAGGCTAGTTGGCTAGTTTTAACTAAATACCAAAACCTTTCGTAGTTCAAATTAGCTGTGAGCACATAAACTGAGCTCAAACTCCTAACTAGACAAAGTTGTACATCTGTATATGTATTTAAACAGTTGTGAAAGAAAAGTTCTGAATTTCTGCTCAATAGCTAGGAATAATTATTATAAATTAATGAATTTGCACTGGTGTAAAAAATAAACCATAATTCAGAAGCAGAAGTTAGCTTTTCCATTCTTATACTGTTGTTCACAAATAGATTTCTTTTTGTTGCATACAATGTAAAAGAAGATTGGTCACAGTGTTTTTTAGAATTAGTTACTGGAAATTAGATTAATTTCTGGTACAGTTATTTTTTTCCACTTATAAGTCTTTGTAATAAAGCTTTTTTTTCTATTTCTGAATATAATATAGAAGTCCAAGTGTACTTCTTCCATAACACACATGAAAAAGTGAACCTACAACGAAGTCATTGTATCATAGGAAGAAGTGCAGGCTATAGTTGAAACTGGACCATGATAATATTCGTATCAATTCTTCCTTACAATACATCTGATTTTGTGATGATGGCTGTAGTAGAAATCATCAACTGCTATAGATTTTTAACGTGTACATGTATAAATTATAGTTTAAAAGAAAAATTAAAAAATGGAAACTGAGCAGAAAGAACAAGGTAAAACTTCCTGCTTGAACTGACCATTTCTACAATCATCTTAAAAAAAAAAAGTCATAATTGATAGCAGGGGTTCTGCCTTCTGTTCTTTTTATCAAGTCTATTTTAGACACCCTTATATGTGAGCTCCACAGAGACCTGTGTCCTTTTCTGAGCGCTGAGAGGGATGAAAGGAAGCGATAGGTTTTTAGTGGCTTGACACAGACAACCTTGAAGAACACAGAAAAAAAAATCAAAAAAACAAATAATGCATCTGGTGCACATAAAAAACCCTCCCAAAAGCATTGGAAAGTTTGAAAATTCACTGAGATTTTAACTTGATGCTTACCAG
Organism: Steatornis caripensis; assembly: GCA_013398225.1. Classification (NCBI taxonomy): domain Eukaryota; kingdom Metazoa; phylum Chordata; class Aves; order Caprimulgiformes; family Steatornithidae; genus Steatornis; species Steatornis caripensis. Next base: position 219,518 of record VZSC01012442.1, on the reverse strand, counting down.
AGAATGCCAACCAATTGTTGACAGCATAATGCAATAGGGAGAACAATGTGTTTCTGTCACAGATCTGCATTAGAAGTAAAGCTTTGCAATAGTTTTGTATCAAAATCTGGCATAAGACAAAACAGCTATAGCATGCAACTGAGTGCAATGCAGATAATTCCAAACCAGCTTCCGGAGTGTCCAAAAGTCCACATAATGCAGAGCTGCAGCAGACAGCAATGAGAAATTGTGTCCTCAAAGCAGAATAGTGTTGTATCTGCAGTAACTAGCTTAGCCTCTTACAGCTCAGAGAGAATATCAGAAATGTGCTAGATTAAATATGAAGGTGAAAATTTAATTTTTAATTTTTGTAATTAAATTTATGTATTTAATTTTTGTAATTGAAAGATACAAATATTTTATCTGAAAACTGAAAATGCTTCTCAGATTGAAATATTTCATTCAAAGATGTTTAACACTTGAACTAGAATTTTGAGTCACCAGAATAATTCAGATGTCACAAAGCTGCATTTTTCCATTTTGGCTTGTCTATGTTGCCCCATTGTATTCCCATGAGCACTTTATTGTGTAAAGCTATGACAATGAAAGGCAAAGATGAGATGAAGCAAAACTGAAGATGCAATAAAAATACGAGTGAATGATGGCTTGAGACACCTGTATTTAACCTGCGGTAGCTGGTCAGAAAAGTGAATGCCACACCCTCACATAAACAATGTTTTTTCCTTAGATTTTATTGTAATTCTTTTATGTTCTTTTTTTTTAATAGCTCACCATAAAAACATAACCTAAAATAAATATGTTATGCAAAGCTACTGAGGGATCAAAACAAAATGGAAGTTGTTTATATAACAACTGCGGCAAAANCACATAAACAATGTTTTTTCCTTAGATTTTATTGTAATTCTTTTATGTTCTTTTTTTTTAATAGCTCACCATAAAAACATAACCTAAAATAAATATGTTATGCAAAGCTACTGAGGGATCAAAACAAAATGGAAGTTGTTTATATAACAACTGTGGCAAAATTGAGAATGCATGTTGACTCTAATGTACCAGAGCAGGAGACAATTCTTTTACGTGTGCAGAGAGGCTTGAAAAATTTTTTGAGTTAAATATTCAAGCATTTACAAAACAACAAATGAGGCTAGATTTAAGAAACTTCTGAAGCTATTATTGTCAGTTCTGCCCCTCAAATTACCCCAAATCTTCTCTGTTCCATATATGAGCATCAGTGCCCTGCACGTTGATAGGGACAAAAATAGCTTCATTTCCTACAATTTTTTTTCATTTTCATTCTTTCCCACCCCACCACAACCAGATGGGGAAATCTTAAACCCAAAGGAAACGGTGGAGAACAGAAGTTTCTGCAGAAACTTAAACTGCAGCCGCTCATGTTTTTCTAACTGGGTTTTCTGCCACCAGGTTACAAACTCTTAGACAAGTAGAAATCAGTTTTATGGATTTGGGTGTATGTTTATGTTTACAGTTCATCAGGCTTGCTAATAACTTCTGTGAAATATTTCTCAATACCTTAACTTTTTGCAGGCTAAGAAACTGGGTCTAGAAGAGTGAATTCTGCATACAGAATCACAATGACTTAGGTAGAGGATCACTGCTAGAACTTGCAAATACTCAGTTTACAAACGAGGATTCATTATATAGCAGCACAGAAATGTCTCCTGGAGCAAATTTCTCTATATATACTTATCTTCAATAGGCAAATTGTCAGGAAAATTTCCCAAAAAGGTATAAAGCAAGATATAGAACTGAATGCTTTTCTTAAAGATGAATCCCCCCCGCCCCCACCTCTGCTCATTTAAAGTTTCTATTGCGTATAGTTTTATTTGTATTCTACAGTTAAAAAAAATCAGGGAAGAGAATTTTTCCCATCAGAACTACTTTCATATTGAAGATTTAAACATACTAGTAATCTGATTAGCAATAAAAGAAAATCCATTAAGCCAGTCACACCAGTAAACAATAAAAAAGTAAAGAATAAATAATTGTGACAAAGAAAAAAATAATAGGTCTTCATGGAAACAAAAAAAAATACAAAAAATCAACATGTGGAATCAGGTTGTCTTTGTCCTCTGCTAGACTATTCCAGAGTCCATTACAGTTGATTAGTTTTACCTTAGCTTTTGATGGCAGACTTTTGATTGAACCATGTTTAAATGTTCCAAAGGACTGCTGTTCTCTCTGGCCCTATCTATTGCCTGGATATCTGTGGCCCTGATGTGAATTCTTTATCAATGTTGTGGGGTAGAAAGAGATACAGAAGCCAACTTGTGATGTCAAAGGGACCCCCACACTCAAAGGGAGACTCCCCAGTTATCTTCCAACTGATTCTGATGGTTTCTTTTTCCTTCATGGAATAAGAGCCGCAAGGACATGCAGAATCTGTATTTTTAAGAAGAATTCAAGCATTGCAGAAACTGCTGTTTCCTTTAATCTTAATTTTCTTTTTTAACACTTTGGAAATTTTTGTTTCAGTCAATGAATTTGTGCTTAAACCTAAACTTGCAGAAGTTTGAGTATACAGACTCTTTCTGATAATATTCCATCTCACCAGTCCAAGAAAAGATTCTGGTAAAAACACATTGTAATTATATAACTCCAACAAATTCTTTACCATTAAGATAAGGACATTCACAACCGAGTACAAAAAGTATATGACTGCTGACAGATATGCTAAACCTGTAGATCTATTGATCAAAATCTTGGTCATTTATTTCTGGGAAAGGACGGAGATGTTGAGAAAAGTGTTACAGAGAAAAATACAACTTATCTATCCTCATGACAGACTGACTCAGAGAAAACCCTGTGAAGGGAATCTTGCAGAGATCTCCATCTCCAGCACAGCCATCTGTGCTTCTTTTTATTTACAGCTATTTCTGTTTTACTCACTGCAGTGTAGTTTCTTAGCCCGTTATTTTATCAATAGCAAGGGTCTTCAAATTTTCCCATCATGTGGACCATGTTTCCAGAAGGTGATTGTCTAATGGACACTGTCCATAGCTGTGATCAGTAACAACACTACGACAACTGTAGAAATTTCTTAAAGAGATAAGCCATGTTAACTAAGCTCATCGTATGCAATTGAGCTACAAGTATTTTGTCCTTATGGAACAAGTTAGTCATACTGTCTGTTTCTGTTCATTGTTTAATCTCTCACTCCCATCTGCTCTATCTCCTTCTCTTTCTTTGCACCCCATATCCTGAATCTTCACCATCCAATCTCTGTTTTCCCTTTCACTTTCTCAGTATCTTTTGTTTTTTCTCTTCAGTTGCAGCAGTGGAATAAAAATACCTTTGTTTCCCTCCTATCAATTCTTCCATGTTATCCCAGAGCTTCTGAGAAATAAACTACCTGAATAGATGGAGCAGGAAAAGGCTTCAAGGAGAACCTTCTGACCATGCAGCTCTCTGGATAAATGTGCTTTAAAAAACATTTTATCTGAGTGTTTATTTAAAGATATTATAGCATCTTATTAAGGAAACTAAGCCATCAAATCTGCATTTTCATTACTCTCTTAGTGATTTTACATCTTCACGGATTAAGTATGTTCAAACTATAGGTAAGTACTGTGGTAACTCTAAGTATATAACTAACTCACTCAAGACAAATACAGTAATGATTCTCTTGCAGTTGAAAATTAGCTTCTCCTGAGGAAAAAATCAGAGCAGTAGTCTAGCTCAGTTACTCTGGAGGAACTAATTTCTCTTCACTGGTGTGACAGGAACCTTGTCAGATTAGCTGTCTAAGCTAGACACTAGGTTCATGAAACTGGTTCTGCCCAAAGCATGAATGAGCTCATGAGTTCAGATCCTAGAGCTACAGGTTGTGCACTATATGAAAGCAGAAGTATGAAAGCAGAGGGACTCAGGACATGTGCTTCCATCCTAAGGAAGGGATTATCATTTAAATTCACAGACTATTAAAATGAGGTAAACACAAAGGATTTCATAAATTACAGAACTGTGTTTCAGAAAAACTCCCCAATGATTTTGCTATGGATTTGTCAGAGACTGACCACGGTAGAAGAAATTTAAACAAAGCAGAAAAGATGTCATGCAAGCCCATTGCAGGGGATTATTAAGCAACAGAGAGAGCACCAAAACAACTGCAGTGTGAATGATGAAGAATTCCTTGATGCATGCTCAACTCAGCTCTGTGGTGCATGTAGAGTAGGCCTGGCATATTTTCATCATTGCATCTTCTTCATGCTGTCTCTGCAAACTCTAGCTTCAGGGCCTGTCCCTGTGAATTCCAGCCTTAAGCAGCACATCTCCTGTGAACACAAACATTTAAAAAACTGGTGAAGAAAGTATCAAATATATCTTATGAACAATTACAGAAACAAAAATATGTTAAAGCAGCTGTTATGTATAGATCAATATTTACAGAATCCTTGTATTAAACAGAAAGGCTGCATTTATGACTACAGATGTGTAACAACAAAACTCTATTCAAATATCTTTCAATTTAAAATGCTGTTCTTTTCTGTCTAATTTAATTGTATGAGACTAGCCAGGGAACAATAAATTGTTGATCACTTTCTTTGAAAGAAAAGTGCTTTTCCACAGCGGCTGTATACCAGGTCCTTTGTAATCATTCCCACTCATTTGTAACACTGTATGTAACCATGTTCTGGTAATTATTTACACATGACTATATTATATGGTAGTACATATTCTATAGGAGTAATTGGACAAAAATTTGTCCTCAGTTACATCTATGCCACTTTAGTCAAAGAAATTTCACCTGGGTAAATATGAGAAGAATCTCATTTAGTGTATTTGTTATTGCGGTCAATGTCGTTATTAAGCAAATCAAGAGCTTTATACTTAATTTGACTTTTATGTTAAACAGTTTTCTGAAAGACTCTTTTATTCCCATTTTCCTTTGGGTAGTTCTGTGGTTGCTAGTCACAAAGTATTCCTGCTTTCCTTCTTGCTGTCTTGCCTTGAGGTCCAATCGATTTACTATGCAGGCATCTATACCCACAGGAAAGTCAGTAAGGACAAGGATATGATTAGAGGACAAATAATTTGTGTGGAATCAGAGACATACATATCTCTGAGGAAGCTCTGAAAACCACTATATGCATTGCTATTGTGTCCAACAGAGGTGTGAATCCTCAGACCTGTCCATCAAGCACAGGCTGTAGTATCTAGAAAGACGTAGTTATTTAATACTCATTATAGGTGCACCTCTTGATGTACAGGTATGCAAGACAAGAAAACATCATATCTATAGTTTTCTGGTGAAAGAATATTTTGTGTAACACCAGAAAAATTTAAAATTTACTATAGAAAGAGAAGAGAAAGTGTGGGAAGTGTGATTTAGAAGCATAGAATCATTGAAACATATTGGTTGGAAAAGACTTTTAATGTAATTGAGTCCAACTGTTAGCCTAATACTGCCAAGTCCACCACTAAACCGTATCCCTAAGCACCACATCTACAGGTCTTTTAAATACCTCCAGGGATGGTGACTCCACCGCTTCCCTGGGCAACCTATTCCAATTCTTGAGAACCCTTTTGGCAAAGAAATTTTTCCTAATATCCAACCTAAACCTCCCCTGGCACAACTTGAGGCCATTTCCCCTGATCCTATTACTTGTTACTTGGCAGAAGAGACCAAGAACCACCTTTTTACAACCTCCTTTCAGGTAGTTGTAGAGAGTGATAAGGTCTCCTCCAGCCTCCTTTCCTCCAGACTAATTTGTAATTTTTTTCATAAATTAGGAGAATTATGTCTAGAAAAACATTTAGCCTCTTATTTCTATGCAACACATAGAATTTAATATACTTATTCCTGTACAGATACCAAAAATTAGATTTATCTACTCTATCTTTTTCAGAAATGAATAATTTTTTTGAACTATGGCTAAAAAGAGTTGGAGATCTCACCTTTGGAGTTTATTCTGATGTATACATCTTCAAAAGCTGTAACTTAAGAAGTCTTGAGAGAATTATTTACAGGGATGAGAGCACGTGGGAGCTCTCTGAGAACTCCAGGCAGAAAAATGTGTTCATAGGGAAGAGGGCTTTTGTCAGCATCTGTCGTCAAGTGAGGGAAGCTAAGATGTGCTGGGTCATATTTACATAAGTGTTGTATGACATTTTGTAGTTTGGGATATTTTGGTCAAAACTTCATGAAATGAGATGGGAAAGGCAAAAAAAAAGAACTAACATCTCCACTCAGTAATGTAGTGGTAAGGCCTTAGTAGTAAGGACTCAGCTCTGGTCCGATATATCATGATTCCTCTCCCTGGTGTACTTCAGAAACTTTTTTCAGATAAATAAAGGAACAGAAGCACTGTAACTTGTAGTACAGCAGTAACAAGGAATAGTGCTGAAAAATAGGAGTTGGTTATCTAAGCAAGAGTGAATGCAGCATGGAGGCAGTTATGACAATGAAAACTTGAGAGATAATAACAAAACTAAGGAGCCTAGACCAGGCCCTACATCAACAGCATCCATATAGAACATCAACTCTCTTCATATGTTCATAGGCATTCTCTTTCCTAGGAGAGGGAGCCAAACCTCTGAAAGGTGCTCTTGTAGAGAGAATTGATGTGCCCACCCAATAGCTGAATGGTGTCCTCATGTCCTGGATACTAAACAGAGAAAGAGATCTCACCAGCAGGAAAGATCAGCAGCACCTTTTCCTCACCAGACATATTGCTGCCAAGATAAACCACAGGTGACAGCTTTGCATACTGTCAACTTCTATTCATCTTTCCAAATTTGTTTTTATTTTACTATATGCCTTTTCTCCTCAGAAACGTTTGTTTTTTTGAATGCAGGACTCTCATTTCTTGTAGAGAAAGAAATGGTTTCCCTCTTGAAAAAACAAAAACATGCTACTCTATCTTCATGCATTTCTTGGTGAGGACTGGAGGTGAAGTTTTTCTAGTATAGACTCCCAGAAAAAGGCTTTATATACTGAACAACATGTAGCAGAACTGTTGAAATGCTTATATTTTCTTTTTGTATTTTCATTAATTTGTCTAGTGTTACCTTCAGGCTTTGGTTCTTGTTAAGAATTTATCTGCTAGTTTAAAGAACCTCTTGACACTTTATACCGTCTACTTGTGTAGGAATTTATAAAGAAGGATGCTACTGCTCTTTGACTGGTAATACATATATTTCACACCCAGGATGATCTTCCAGGTTGAAGGGCTGAGGAAGATTACACAGTCATTTACAATTTAAATTACACAGAATGCTGTTACAGAGAGTCAACCTACAATAATTAGATGAGGAAGCATGAGGTTGCCACAGAGATGCAGGTCATATTCCACATACATTTGCTGTTGCAGTAAAGGTGGGCTTAAGCATTCCCCATTTCCAGCAGCTAGTTCCTGCTTTCTCACTGCTATTTACCATTCTTTCAGTCATGTCAGTACCAGTTTTTGTGGTACTGAAATATAGCTGGAATTCACTTAATAACCCCGGTTAAAAAAGATGAGATTAGCACAGATATAAACTCAGTCATTGGGAGGAGGCAGATTTCTCAACTAAGTTAAATTCCCAAATTAATATTATGTGAGGTGACACTACAAGATGTAGATTCATGTTCCAGTGGCACTGAAGATTTCAGGATCACATTGCCACCTGAACACTTCAAATTTTCCTGTGAGACATACTTAGCAATGAAAGTGCAAAAAGAACAAAGTACATTATTACAGATTGCATAATATGCTATCATGGTGGGTTGACCTGGACTGGCTACCGGATGCCCACCCAGTTGCTCTCTCATTTCCTTTCTTCAAGAGGAGAAAATAAGATTTAAAAGTTTATGGATCAAGATGAGGACAGGGAGATCACTCGCCAATTACCGTCACAGGCAAAACAGACTCGACTTGGGGAAAATGAATTTAATTCATTTCCAATTAAAAACAGTGTTGCATGGTGAGAAACAAAGACAGAAACTAAAGAACTCCCCCCTCCTTCCTCCATTTTCCCCTTTTCTTCTCATATGAGCAGCAGAGGGGGATGAAAAACAGCTTAGTCCATAACAGTTCCTCTTCTACTTCTCCTCACACATTTCCCCTGCTCTTCTGTGGGCTCTCCATGGGCTGCAATTCCTTCAGGGAATATCCGTCTGCTTTGGTGAGGGGTCATCCACAGGCTGCAGTGTGGATATCTGCTCCAGTGTAGTCCTCTCCATGTGTGGCAGAAGGACAGTCTGGGTCACCACAGTCACCTCCAGGGGCTGCAGAGGAATCTCTGTTCCAGTGCTTGGAGCACCTCCTTCTCCTCCTTCTTCTCTGACCTTGGTGTCTGCAGGGCTGTTTCTCATACTTTTTTACTCACTCCTCACACTGCTGTGCAGCATTTTGTGCTTTCTTAAACAGACTTTCACCAAGGTGCACTCACTTTGGCTGAGGGGCTTGGCCGTGACCCGGGTGAGCCTGTTTGCACTTGGCTGGAACAGGCTGTGTCCNTCACACTGCTGTGCAGCATTTTGTGCTTTCTTAAACAGACTTTCACCAAGGTGCACTCACTTTGGCTGAGGGGCTTGGCCGTGACCCGGGTGAGCCTGTTTGCACTCGGCTGGAACAGGCTGTGTCCAGCACCACGCAGCCCCGGCCTCTCCTCACAGAGGCCACCCTTGCAGCTCCTGCTGCCAGCACTTTACCATCATACAGCTATCCATAAGTTAGTGGAACTGCAAAAAAATTAAAAAAGGGGAAAAAAGGAAAAATAGATGAAAAATTGGTTTTGGGAGATTTTCGTTGTTACTGCAAATTGATGCTTAGATTATACTGTCAAACATACTCAAAATGGAGAACTAAGACTAAATATCTGACAAATCTGGACTTGCTTCACATGTTCTTTCACTCCATCTTGTCAGTAATGTCATCCATTTTGTTTCTTGTTCAGTGCTAATACACCATTCATTCTTCATAAAAAGGATTCCTTTCCCCCTCGTAAGATTTAATGGGTGTTATGCAGAATTGTAGTCCCTGTTCTATGTGATGCTGGCTTGTGTTAGCTGGTGGGTGTGAGTCCCAGAGAGCCACTGCGTGATCTGTGTTCTAACAGTCATCAGTAGGTCATCAGCAAGATTAATATATCTGGCTTTTGCAATTAAATTCTGCCTCTTGATTGCAATAGGCACTATTATTTTAATGCAATCACAAGACTGGAGGAATAATGATTATGACATTTCCTCCGGACTTTGTAAGACAAGTTGTTTATTAATTATTTACACTAGTACACATTTAACCTCTTTCCAGTATTAAGTTTCATACATTGTAACTCTTCAAATTACCTGGCGTAAATTGAGGACTTTATCTAAGGGCAGTAGGAAAGTGGCTGCCACCTATAATTTTGATTTTTGTAATTTTCTAGACTTTAGATTTCAACTTCAGCTTTGCAAAAACATATTCTTCCTTCTTCCCACTTTTAATGTGTTTTGCATTTTCAATTCCTTTTACCATAAAAATATATTTTGCACTACACAGCTCTTATTTTCACCTTTATGGATCAATTAGGTTGTGTTTCTTCTGTGTTCCCAGACAAGTGCCAGTGAGGTAATTTCCAAGTGAAGACAGTAGTTAAGAGTGTTTGGCATTTTCCTGAAGTGTACCTAAAAAGAAAAAGACACAGAAAACCTTAGCAGAGATGAAGCTGGGTTGAATCTGATCTGTCTACACTCAAGAATTTTGAAGATAATGAAGGAAGAAAACTGAAGTTAGGAATTTACTATAGATTATCCCAATGAAGAATTATGTCAGTCTCTGAATTAAGCAAACAGCATAAAAATAAGATGACTTCTGGTACAGTAAAATAAATAAAGTAATCAGGAAAATTCCAGGGCTCAAATGAAGATGATAACACATAAGAAATTTATTCCAATCTAATCTACTCCAATATTCACCAGGACCAACACAAAAGAGGCCTCAGCCTGGCTGATAATTGTACTTGAGCTGTAAGAGTTGGCCAATTTAATACACTGGGACTATTTATTAGAGCTGGGTGGAATTTGTCAGTGAATTTTCAAGAAACTGTGTATTGCCAAAACTGTAGTTCCAGTCCAATGATTATTTAATTATCCATACAGAAAGGAACAAACTAGTATAAATGAACAGAGGATGATGACCCCAAAATAGCTAATAAAAATCTGGCTAAGGTGTTCACTGGGTTGTGGAAAAAATGCAGGAAAAAATGTCTTTAACTTGAAGTTTTCTCATTGCAGATTAATGCCCAGATACTTTGATTATTGAACGATTTAAGGTGAATCTCTGTTTCACCATAAAATCCAGTCTGCACTGGAAGAGTTTCATGAATTGACATTCCTAATGAAAGATTTTTCGCTGTGAAACTCCTAGTGTATTTTTTTTCAGAGCATTAAGCAAGAACACGTGACTTGCAGCATCAAGGACTATTCATAAAGAATACATCAGTTGTTTGTGGAATACCTCAGCATTTACAGCACTAGCTTGGGTTTCAGATTCCTACTCCATATATTATCAGCAGCGAGTTTCTCAGAAAAGCTCTTAAGATGTATTTACGTGCCTGACTCCTAAATCCAACCTTTCTAGATCCATTTACTATACTATTCAGGGCTTCTCAGGGCAGCTTCAAGATCAAAATAACCTCATCTTTTACTGTCCGTGCCAGAATGCCCTCCAGGCTGGTTTTAATTAATTCCCTATGTAAGGTCTCACTGAGGTGTTACCCCTGAGAGTAAGTCCGCTATAATTGAATCCCTCCATATTTAACAGGGATTGACAATACCTGCTAGATCCTCAGAAATGATGTAGTAATAAATGTTTTAGACTTGTTTGCTCCTTAGTGGTTACTAATGATCTATATCTCCCATACTTAGCAGGTGGGTTTACCTCCAGCATAAGGAAGAGAAGAACCAGTGTAAAGAGCTTGTTTCAGAGGAGCTTCGGAGGGTTGAGGGGGTACAAACAGCCTGAAAGCCATCATAGGGAGGGCAATGAAGAAAGCTGGGTTTGTCAAGAATTCCAGGAGCTGTTGCAAGTCAAGATCGTGGGAGGATTGCATCAGGTGGATTGTCCTCAGTTTGGGGGGAATTGTAAGACTGCTTGGGGGAAAGAATGGCCTGGAGTGATTATGCCTAATGTAAGCCAGAGAAATCCTCTCTTCATGCCACTGCACTGGAGTGTCCTTAGGGGCTGCATTAAGAACTATGACTGGGTAATTTATAGATGTAGTTTGGTGTGACCTTAATACCAACAGAGAACTAGAATATGCAATCTAATTTCATTTTGAATCTTGTAGAGACTTCACTGTAGACAAAGAAGTGTAGTATTTAGCTGGCAAATGAAGCCTAAACCTGCGGAAAATCAAGTCAGTGAATTTCTTAATGACATTTTCCACTTCCCCAGTGACCTTTATCTGATGGTCTAAAAGCACTGTACAAAAGCATACATTTGTTATAATCAAAACTAGTTGGAAGATTATGCTATTTTGTTTCTTTCCCCGTGGAAAATTTTGACCTCTTTATGAAAAATTAAAAACAGAAAAAACTCCTGACTGAAAACTTTTGACTTGAAACAAAAATTCTCCATCCAAAAATGCTGCTGTAGGTTTTGGTGGGAGTCATGCCTGTAATCCCTCATTCTCCAGTTCTCTTGTGTGAACTGTGCTTGGTATTCAAACTGTATCTTCTGTTGTGCTCCAAGTTCTGTCTTTCCTCAGAATGAAGCTCTAGGAGGCCGTTGGGCATCTCTGACTATGGTACATAAAAACAGAAGTGATAAACCAGGTACGGAGACACTCTTGTACTCAGAACCATTTTTCACTTTCTCATAAGCACAACTTCCAGATAGTTATTTAAGTTATTAGAAAAATTCCTTATAGTTTTTTAGTTGAAGACCAGTGGTGGTGAATTATAGTGACTCACTCTAGATACCTCCAGTGCATCTGAGAAGCATCCTTCAGAAGAGACAGTTTTATAAAACGTGCTGTGTGTGTTTCTCTGTTGAGGATTACAGCACCTCATCTTACAGCTCTGAGAGAATGAGGTGCAGTGACTGCCACAAACTACAGGTTTATGTGACCAAGGTTTACCGGCCCACTCTCTCACTTCTACCACTTTGCCACTCACAGATGTATTGTCTTGCTTATGTCTACCCCACAGGATTTTTTTCCAAGATTACAGCAACTCAGGGGTGAAGCTAGAAATAGCCTTCTCTATGTTTAAACATCAGATACATGCATCTTGCTATTTCCACCATGCACATTTTAAGATTAGTGTATTTTATGTACTCCAATTTAAAAAAAAAAAAAAACCAATGTGGAGATTGAAAGCACTGATTAATAAATTATAGACTAGACTAGACTAAACTAAACTAGAATATTTCAGTTGGAAGGGACCTACAATAACGATGATCATCTAGTCCAACTGCTTGACCAATTCAGAGCTGACCAGAAGCTAAAGAACATTTTCAAGGGCATTATCCAAATGCCTCTTAAACACTGACAGGCTTGGAGCATCGGCTGCCTCTCTAGGAAGCCTATTCCAGTGTTTGACCACCCTTTCAGTAAAGAAATGTTTCCTAATGTCCAGTCTGAACCTCCCCTGGTGCGGCTTTGAGCCATTCCCCATACTTCCTATCACTAGATAACAGGGAGAAGAGATTAATACCTCCCTCTCCACTTCCCGTCCTCACGAAGCTGTAGACAGCAATGAGGTCACCTCTCAGCCTCCTTTTCTCCAAAGTAGACAAATTCAGAGTCCTCAGCAGCTCCTTATAGGATGTTCCTTCCAGCCCTTTTACCAGGTTTGTTGCCCTCCTCTGGACTCATTCAAGGACCTTCATGTCCTTCTTAAATCACAGGGCCCAGAACTGCACACAGTACTCAAACTCTGACATTGCCGGAATTATCCAACCAATCAACCAGCCTCTGAACAGAAAGCTTGAAGGACTCAGCACAAAAGCTATTCCAAGACCACAAAGTGGCAGACACAAGATATTAAAAGAATGAGGATAACTGAAGTGATGACATAACACAGTAGAAATGCATCAATCTGCTAGGAATAGTAAAGACGTGAAATGAAAGGAAAATTGCAGAAGAAGTTAAGGTAAATAACAAAGTTTTCTTTTTTTTCAAGAACAAATTGAACAAGAGGCCTTTGGAAGAGACAGTGAAAATTCCAAGAGCCAGCCTGGGTAATTTACTCACTGAAGAAATATATATAGCACAATCAAATGAATTCTTTACCTCTGTGTTCATACAGAAGGTTTGGGGACAGATGTCAGAAACAGACACAGATTTCCCAGGAGAGCAAGAAAAAATATCGAAGGAGGTAAGATTCAGCCAGAACAGGTGATCAAGGAATTAGAACATCTGAAGCTTAACAGAACTCCAAGACCTGGAAGTATCCCCATGAGGTTTCGAAAAAGAGTTGCAAAAAGGGATGGGAGAAACATTTCCAGATGGACATGAAAGCTTTTTGAAAACAAGGACAACATGACTAGGCTATATGAACAAATACAATTTGGACTAAATAAGGACAAAACCTGCTTCGTTCTGCTCCAGTGAGTGTGGAAAATGCAATCACAGCTGAATCAGCATGGCAATCCCACAGCATAAACTCTGTGAAACCACTGTAGAAGGGAACTTACCTACTCAGAGTACAAAATATATTTGACTTTTTTTTAGGGTTTTTTTTTTGTTTCTTTGTTTTTAGGAGAAATCATACATTCCAAGTAAGTCTTACTGAGAGTAGAATTCATCTGACCAAAGGTAGATTTTTTCACCTGGGCTAATTTCTCACTTCTCAGTAAGCCTTTTGTTCAAACATGAAAGAAGAGAGACTTAATCAGACTGTGCTTTAGCTGTATCTGTCTCTTCAATCAGTAAATTGCATCTTAGCTTGCTGCTGTGTCTGAAATAGCCTACCCTTACAGTCAGTGGAAAAAAAAAGCCGGCACTTTTAGGACTTGAGTCCAGTCAGCCTGAAGCAGACAGCTAAAATTGGCTAGTTAAAGTACGCCTGAAGAGTGTGCCTATTTCTTTCCTTTGTCATAAAAAAAGTTGACAGAAAGTAGCTTGCATGCACATATTCATATTGCAGATATCTGAAGGTGGGTAAAGTGATTCCTACTGCAAATGTTTTGAAGTTATAAAGCACTTCAAGACCAAAAGTTAATTCAACCAAAAGCTATTCCTTTATTCTTAGGTCTTGCTGATATGGTGCCTCACCCTATTCTATCTGGACTTGGAAAAAGATCACAAATTTCATACTTAGAATTCGTACTAACATGTGAGAAAAGATTTTTCCAGGGAAGTAACTTCTCGTCACAGATCAGAAGTGTTAGAAGTGGAACCAGTGATTATGTCTTATCCTAGTCATTTTATGCCTATCTGGTAATGTCTGGGTGCTGGTCATTATCATCTATGGTACTAAGCTTTAGAACATTCTCTGGTATGATTTTGGTCTTCTCTATCTAGCACATTTCCTGAACAATTCACAATTGATTTGTCTGCAATGTCTATGAATGCACCTGAGCTCAGTTTACGAGTACAGACAGCAAGAAAAATCAGATGGGGCTACATTATGGAAAATTACGCTTAAACAAACAATGACAGTATTATTTTATTTGGATGGAGGCACAGGTGAAGGCTGTGTTTGGTTCTCATTGTATCTGAACCAGCAAGAGCAGTCTCTTTGGAACGCAACAATGAGAACGTACCCTTCTATTATGCAACACAAACTGGTGTCTACTGTGCTTGCAAACTCCAAAAGGGTCACTGTGATTGGGTCACTCCAAAGAGCATATTCAATGACAAGAATAAAGGCAACATCCAGATTGTAGTGGACAAAGTTGAGAGAGTGAAGACAAAGCAGTGTGAGTTGCCAGCCAGTGTCTTTCTTTCCCCCTCCTGCAGTTTTCTTTCTTACATTCTCTGTGCTATGTATTCACCCTGCAGGCTCTTCACTTCAGCCACTCTATAAAAGGCTCTCCATTGTCCACCTTCTGTATGGAAGTGAGTGGAAAAGGATTTCCACGCTCCATAGGTCACACTGCATCCCTTCTGTGTGTGCCCCAAACAAAGACCAGTACACCACAGAATCTGCATAATGATGTCCTCTTTGATGGTAGGTTAGGGAGACAAGGCAAGTTTTCTTTGTCTCAGAGGAACAGCCTGGTTGCAGTGCATCACAAGTGTGGAAAAAACTACAGGTTGTGTATGTATTTTTTATGTACACACACAATGAACTATGCACATTAGATTTTACCTGATGTGCCACCAAAAGAAAGAGAAAAAAACTTCAGAGAAAAAGAGACAAACAAATTGCATTCGTACTTTTCATAAAATCATACACTACCATTCTCTGTGCTTTCAAAATTTTAAGAAAACAAAACTAGTTTTTATTTTTGTGAAAGTTGCTCCCTTTTCAATATTTAATCTTTTCTCTGGCAGGTACACAATTAGAAGAGAAAGGAAATAGATATGTAGAGAAAGCTATTGTTCTTCCTCAATATCTTTTTTCAAAAATACAGACAAAGGAAAGACTTCATTCTATGTTGTCGCAATAAAATACTATAAAAGCTCAGAAACAGGGTATTCATATTGATAGGTAGGGTACTAGAGCCAAGAACTGCATCTCCATACAATATTGAAAGCACAATTTCCCTGCAGTTGCTAGCATTTACCTGCAAAAAACCAAAAAAAAGTAGATTTGTTGAAGTGCCTTCAAATAGAAGCTGAAAGATAAATACTTATCCTAAGTATAGTCAGGCTTGTAAGGCAGAAAAATGATGCAATAAATAAGAGTTTAAAATACTCACATTCCTGTAAGATCATTGTTCAGGTGCTTGCAGTGTCACTTCATCCATCATACCTCTCAAGTACAGGTGAGTTTCATGTAGCGCGGGGCTACAGGACTACGATGTGAAACTCTTAACACCTCCTGGCTTCTCTGCATGAGCAATGGGGACACAAAGGGATTTTTCAGAAGTGGATAATTTTCATTTAGCTAGAATTTGTCATCCTACCCATCTTGTCTGATAGATTGGATGACATTGCCTGTTTAGTTACGAGTCAGCCTTCATCCTTTGCATATGTAGGCAAATTCTATGGATTCTACAACTGCAAAGGGTTCAAATAATATATAATTGAAAGCTTCCCTCATTCTTTTCCCTCCATCCCTCCTTATGAAGCAAAAGTATTCTGAGTGAAATCCTGTCTTCACCAAAGTCAATAACAAAAGTCCTTGTTGACATCACAGGGGTATGTTTTTGTCCTTTGACAATACAAAACTGTCTGAAAATCACTTGACATTTCTACCATTCATCTCTCTCCTTTATATAAAAATAGATATTACTAAACATTTCTAACATTGACTTAGAGAATGATTTCATGTTACCTTTTGCAAGCTTTAGTTGATAGCACTAGAGTGTTGATCTTTTTCCAGCTGTTGCAGCTATTCAGAATTTTGGGTACTGGACATCAAAGAGGAAAATTTTCTGGTAAATGTAATGAATAAAGGTAATGGTGCAAAGCTGTGAGACGGTCCTAGCATTAGTCTTGAAGAATGTACACCAGCAAAAAACACTTGAAAAAAATCAATAGAAAGGTCTCGCTTTTCTTCAGACACCTAAGTGAGCAATACTTTGGAGAGAAAGTACGTAATTTGGAAAAGTCACCGTGACAGTCCTGTTGCTCTTTCAGGTGAGGGAATACAATAACATGCCTTATTTTGCAACAGATTTTTCAAAATCTAAACGTCTTTTCCTGTTTTCTGTTCCTTGCAGAGTAATGTTTAAGCACTTACAGCAAATGCTTGATGGATTTTGTAGTTAGAGTCTGCCATCAGTTCATATAATTTTAGTTAAGTACACTGGTGATAGCAAACTGTGCATAAACTATTACAAATGAGTTTGTTGCTCTCTGCTAGTGACTGTGCTTTCTCTTGCTTCACAATATTAATTTTGGGGGTTTGTTCCTGCTTTAATTGTTACAATAATGCAAGGAGTTTATACATCATTTTAGCCTAGCATAATAACCAATTTTATTTGTTTCTTTTATCATTTTGGTCATAGTTATTTTTTTTCCCCTGAGAATTGCAATGTTCTTAAAACATTAATGCTTATAATGATACTGGGACTGATGCTACACCACTGAGCAATCAGATAAAGTGAGATAACTCATATTGTGTATTGGTTTCAGTGGGAAATCATCATGCAAAGCATTTTACAAAAGCAACTTCAGAACTTCTCAATTTTGACTCTTTAGCCACTTCTGGGAGAAAAAAAATATTTAAAAAGTTATTTAGACATCTAATTCCCTAAGACATCAAGTGGAATGGAAAATTATCAGTGCTGAACTATCCTTCAGTCTTTGTGCAGCAGCTTTTAAGAAAATAGGTGAACAAGAGGACTATAAAAAAACAGGGAAAAATATTTTCATGATGTCTTATCTCCCAGTTCATTTATCTTGTTAGTTCCATCTTCTGATTTTCTTGCCTTTTTTTTCACAATATATCTTAAAATCTTAAACATTATCTTATCTCAAACTTGAAGTGTTTATCAGAGATCCTGCCAACTAGGCTCTCATAGGAGATGAGGGTATACAATCTTTAAAGTATTTTCTTTCTCAGTACTCTGTTATGGAAGGAACATTTTACATTTCACACATGGGAAACTAAAACATTGAGAAGCTAATGAACAGACCAAAAATATGATTCAGGCATCTAACTTTCAATACACATGCAAATTAGAAATCAAAATCCCCAAATCACTATCCTTAAGACTCCCGTTCAGTGTGTCTTAGAAATTCTCAAATTCCAATGATACTTTACTTTGTGACCTTGAAAAAATCTCCCTAGGTAACTGCAGTTGAATTCTGACACATGTACCTTAGGCACCTGAACTCTAACAGGTTTGAGCAACACAGTACCTATCCATTAAATAAAGCTATTTAGAGACATCAGCCATTCCTTTGCTTAAATTCCCTGGGGGATTTGATCTTGCAGAGAGTTTCAGAGCATGCCAAATGTGCATATTAAAATTCTAGCATAGAGGACAGAACTTGAAAACAAACATTGCTGAAAGACCAAAAGATTAATTTAAACACTGGGACTTCAGATGCTTTAAATTTTTGATGCCTAATTCACAAAGAGGTATCCAAATCCTACCAAAGTGACTGCAGCCAGATGGAGTACAATCTTTCTAGCATCTTATTTGTCTAATATGGTGCCACATGAAAATAGATAGACAGATAAAGAAGAGGATTTGCCATCCCACCTGTTACAAGGATATGATGACTTGCATGTCTCTGAGGAGGTGTCTGTACTGGGGACGCTCAGCCCAGGTTGCTCTTCCACGCACAGGTACCTTCAACTGTCTTTTAAGAGAGATTCTGGATCCTGAATCCCAGTGACCACTTATCTCTCAGATCAAAAAAGCAGTGGGATTTCAGATGTTCCCTTCATTTAGTGTCTCCCAGGGTGTACCTCATTCATCCAGCTCCCTAGCATGCTGGATGTAACATCTTTTGTTCCCTCAAACCTAACCATTTAAATGCTACAGCGAGTTTATGGGTGAAAATGAATTCGTGCTATACTTAGCGTTTGGAGCTCTGTAGATGAGGAACACAGATATGATTGGTTTTGGGGTGGGGTTTGGTTGGGTTTTTTTCAGAGCTGGCTCTCAGATCTTGTTTTCTGACTTTATTAGTTCATCTAGTTAAGGACTAAACAAAAATTATTAAGTGTTCAGTTAGGATCATGAGGTTTAAGCACTTACATTTGCTAAGCCTTTTGTTAGTAAGAGCAAGGTGCATCTCATTTATTTCCAGTGAAATTTTTAACTTTTAATTAGCTCACAATAACTTCTATTACTTTAAAGGAGTATGCCATAAGGTGGGAGTGAAGAGGGGGCAATTATAGTGGAAGGTCACTGATGTGAATGGGATTTCAGAGGGCTTTCTCCTCAATGAGGTAACATCTATGTATTACTTTCCTACTTTTTTTTCTCTCTGTCTAACACAAATCCTAAAGTCTCACATGCTATAATACAGTAATTCCCACTTTGGCAATTATCCCTTCGCAATGTGAACACGCTGTTCTGAAAAGTTCATTGTTTTTTCTAGTACTATTAATTTACAATTACATAGGCAATAATAATGTTTCTTATTTTTTTCTTCCATGTTTTACGTATTTCAACAGTCTTTCTGAGTTAATAAGGCTGCACTATTATACCTCATAAAATCTGAATCAGTGCTAGAGTACGTGCCCACATTTGCTTTGCTGAATTTTGCAGTTTTGATGCTGATTTCCTCAAGAAAACAGTTTGAGACCTAGCTGCAGATAAAAAAGATGATTCTTTAGCCAGTACATCTCAACCAGTCCATAATAACCTGTTGGGGTGGGAAAAGTTCAAGCCAAAAGCTGTTGATTTCCCTAGAGCCAATCAAAATGATAGATGCAGTGGTGGAAGATCACAGCTGACTGAGTTTAGTCCTCTCATCACTAGCTGCAGATGGCATGTAATTTAGGGATGCCCATTTGGTAAAATTTACCAGTTTCTCTTGAGATCACACATATGGGTTTGCATTTAAAAAACAATTGTACCAGGAATAGCATTTTAAGCAACAGATGTAAGTATTGACAGTGAAAGGATGCCCAAAAAGCAGAATATATCCACACCAGAGATGGAAAGCACTTGTGTTATGCTTTACAGTACTCCATGTGACATTTTAACTTTAAAAAAAGGACAGAAAATAATCATAAAAATCAATGAATACAACACTTGCCAAACCTCCTAAATTAGATATGAGCTTCTGTCTTTATAGTTTATGGTTTTCAAGTATTTAACATCCTTTTTTTTTCTGACCCCATATTTCAAAGCCACAATCCCAAATCCCCACATCGCAAAGAACTTTCTTTAAAAGAATTATGAGTTGGGCTGATCTCTTTCCTTGCTTTGAAATCTAGATTTAGCTAAAAGGAATCATACAATCAGATTATTTGCTGTAATTTTCCTTAATTCAGAGTAGATATTTTATGTAGTGTTTATAATTTGACTAAATGACTGGCATAGATTTTCAGCAAGTTGCGTGATTAAAGTAAAATAAAATAAAAGAATAATTAATTCTGCGAAGTTATCATATCAGTAAAACAGCTGTCAGAATAAATCGTAATATTGAACTAAGACAGTTAAAGGAACAATTATGTCCAGAGTAAAAATCCACGAAAATAAACCTCAATTTATGTAAAACAGCACCAAAATTACTTTCACAAGTCATGTAACCTGATTTTCATTTTCTGTTTAAGTGTAGTTATGGATGTTTCTTGATGATAGGAAGCTATCTCTTCAACAATGTAAGTAGTTAAGTCACTCCATTCTAACATTACATATGAGAAGATAACATAACTAAGAGGTTACGTTTGAACATATATCTTTCACCATGATTAGCTCTTCATTGGACACAACTGTATGTTATCTTTTACTCAGTCTCCTGTTTCAAATAGCCTGGGCTACAAGGAGACATGTAAATTATGACATTAGTAAGCAATATTCTGGTTTTTATGTACATAAGCCACGTAACTTCAAAAAATTGTTAGAATTTGATCTGTTTTTATTTGTGAGGTGGAAAGATCAGGAATGAGTGCACTGCTACAGATTCAGTGGATGTGAAATTGGTTCTACAAAGGAAAAGACAAACTGATCTCAGTGCCAAAATATTTATATCACCATTATGAAAGGAATATGGCATTCAATATTCTGTAATATGTAGTCAAATGAGTTGGCATTATCCTCTTCTGAGATGTTTTTATATTTTTTTTTTACCTTGAACATTTTTACCTTAAGCTATCACATTGACAAACTGCTAATAACTTTTGAATGTGTTACTATAAAAATTTGTAAGCGTCCTATAAGCAGTAATTATGCANGCCTGGGCTACAAGGAGACATGTAAATTATGACATTAGTAAGCAATATTCTGGTTTTTATGTACATAAGCCACGTAACTTCAAAAAATTGTTAGAATTTGATCTGTTTTTATTTGTGAGGTGGAAAGATCAGGAATGAGTGCACTGCTACAGATTCAGTGGATGTGAAATTGGTTCTACAAAGGAAAAGACAAACTGATCTCAGTGCCAAAATATTTATATCACCATTATGAAAGGAATATGGCATTCAATATTCTGTAATATGTAGTCAAATGAGTTGGCATTATCCTCTTCTGAGATGTTTTTATATTTTTTTTTTACCTTGAACATTTTTACCTTAAGCTATCACATTGACAAACTGCTAATAACTTTTGAATGTGTTACTATAAAAATTTGTAAGCGTCCTATAAGCAGTAATTATGCACCCAGGCAGAGAGGGCATCTCTTATGCGGTAAAAAAACAAGTGTGTATGAACACGTGTAGGGACATCCCAGAAAAAAATTTATTACTTTTAGTTTTGTTGGAAGAAAGAAAAAAAAAGATGTTAGAAGATGATATGGCTCAACTCTCAAAATATATGGACATCTTAATCTCATACAACACTGATTCTGAGGACCATTACAGATGCAAAAATATAACCTGCACAATTGTGTTGTGTCTGTGTGGTGGGGCATTGGTAGCAGGGGAAGGGGCTATACGGGCAAATCGCCCCTGTAAGAAACTGCTTGAAATTCCCACAGCTCCAAGTTGGCCCCGCCTTGGGCTGAGGCGGGGACATTTAGGGACGATAGATGTGCCTCTGCGATAAGGTATTTAAGAAGGGGACAGAGCAAAGAAACAGCTGTTGAGACCTGCAGCAGAGGGAGGAGGGGGTTGTGAGAGAAACACAGGATCAGGAGGGATCGGAGCGGTTCATGAGGGACTGTCTGCCATGGGAGGGACCCTGTGCTGGAGCAGGGGAAGTGCGTGAGGAGCCCTTCCCGCCTGAGGAGGAAGGAGCGGCAGAGACAATCTCTGGTGAACTGACTGCACCCCCCCATTCCGTGTGCCCCTGCAGCACTGAGTGGGGAGGAGGGAGAGACATTGGGGGCAAGGGGACGTGAGCCCAGGGAAAAGGGGAGAGGGGGGAGGAGGTTTACTTTTTGAGTTTTGATTTTTTTCCCCAAGTTGAGTCTGGTTTTTGCCTGTGACCATAATTGGTGAATGAACCCTCCCTGTCCTGGTCCCGACCCACCAGGTTTCGTTACATTTTCTCCTCATCCCGGTGTAGGTGGAGCGGCGTGAGCGAGCGGATGCATGGTTCTTTGTTGCAAGCTGGGCTCAAACCATGACAACAATCAAGGTAAAAAAGCAAATGTTCTGAGATAACAATAAAATTAATTTCATCTTTGGTCGCATTTAGCTTCTTCTGTTGACTTTAATTCATTAAATAAGTAAATAAGATTATATCATGCTATGTTGCTCTTTTTCTCTTTTTTTTTTTTCCTAGATACATTTGGCCAGATCTACAGCTGGCAAGAGCTGGAAGAGACAACCCAACCCATCTTCAGAGCCTGAGTGTAGGTTGCTTATCATTAAGTGACTCTCAGACTGAAATAAACCCAAATGTTTAGGGCTATGCATAAGTCAGGGATGAGAAAGACAAATAGTGACATGCATTACAGTCAGTCAAAACCGGTCTTAAATATAGACTGCAGTTTAAATTTAGACATATAATAACATTTAACAAATTCTATAACTTTGTAATATAGGTACATAATTTTTTTATCTATACTCTTAGTGTCTTTTAATAAGCTGCTTAGAATCTTTTGTAAAATATCAAAAGAATCGATGTGCCAATGAACTTCTGAATCTTTTTAATGAAGAATAATATAATCAAAGAAAACAAATTTATGGTCTTGAAGGCACCAGGCAGTCTGGGAGTCCCTCACAGGTCACATCAAAAAGCGCATACCACAGACAAGGAGGAAAAATTCCTAGGCTTTAGAATCTTGCCTAAAAATACCTTTTAAGACCTGTTAGAAATGTATTCAGTTATGTCTTGAAATGTATAATTTCCATGTCAGAAAGTGAGGTAGTTTGCAAAGTAATATTGGAGGGAGACTTTGCAGGATAATTGAAGAAGCTGAAGGGAAAGGAAGCAGAAGAACACTGAGAGCCTCTGTAAACCTCCCTCGGAGCACTGAGGTCAACATCAAAAGTAGATTTACCTATCTATATTCAGGATGCTTTTTGTTCACTGCTGCTTGTGAAGGGAATAGAATAATGAATTTGTAAACTACAGATTGAGATTTTAGTTGCTAGAACTGGGATTATCTCTATTATCTGGTACAATTGCAGGAGCTGACTTTAGCTTTCATCCTACACTCCCAACTGGCCAAATAAAAAACAGAATCTAAGTATCTACAATGGGATGTCAATGAAAGTTTAGGTACTAAAAATGCAATCACAGTTCACCTTGCATCTGATTTCAAAGGTCACCCAACATCCATAGATGCTCCACTGTTAGATGATGAACTTTCTTGTTTATCTAGGGACAGGTTTATCCTGCCTACCTCGATACCAAGATTAGACGCCTGCTCAACTTAGGTATCCTCTTTAGAAGTTTGGAACATACAGATACCCACAGAAAACAAATCAGACTCCTAAACTTTAGATTCTTTGCACTAAAACAGACCAGGTTTAATGTGTCTGAAAAAACCATCACACCTCAGAGCTGGGATTCAGATGTTAGATGTCTTCCCTATTATGTTCCAAAAAAGGTTCAATTAAGAAGCTTTCTACAGAGCAAGTGTAACACATCCCATCAGGACTGTTTTCATCCCAAAAGGTAGTGTCAGTGCCCCAGTCTTAGTTTGTAATGGACTAAATAGTAGTACACCTCCTTTCCCTAACAAGCAAGACCTGTGGGCTCAAATTCTTTCAAGTCTGGTAGCTTTCTAATAGAATTCTCTCATGATCCACCTCAAAGTCCTTAACTAATGGGATATAGCCTACCTGAAATATTGGTACAGACATTCTTACTGTTGACACTGATCAGGAAGAAGTTCAAGATTCATTGGCACAGACAGTATTTATTATATGTCACTTACACTTACACCACCTCTTTTCATACAATTTTCTCCAACATGAGGCATCAGTAATATGAGGCTGCTTAGCATCTTTTCATTGATTAGATCAATATCAGCATCTAGACTGTTGTAGCTGTCTCAGTTAAACCAGGTGAAAGATGTTTTAAAGAGAAAAAAAGAAGAAGTTGGAAATTATAGGTGATAGGTGTAGCACAGATTATTTCTAATATTAAAGATAGAGTAAGGGAGATAAAACTAACAGAACTGGCTAAGAAACAGAAAATGGGAGGATTAAAAAAAAAATGCCAGTACATTAACAGAGAGGTGCTCCAAGGTTTCACATTAAACTCTGTGCTTTTTAATACATTTTATTAATGATCTGGAATAGAGTATTGTGCAGTGAGGTGGAAAGATGACACAAAGTTGTCAATCAAGACCAGAAAGTACTTTGAAAAACATTAGCAAAGGAAAACTATCTGTTATACAGTTTTACAGTTTCTGTATTCACAGATGGTAATTGCTTCAAAAGTACCTAAACCAGTTGTCAAAGTGTTTTGAAGATGATGAGCTCCTAGATGGCTCAGGTAACATCATGGAAAGAAGCTAACATCATGGGAAGACAGAGGCTGTACTGGTGAAAACAGGAAGAATGTGATGCAACACCTTTTCCGTGGCTTGGGATCTGTTTGGGTCTCAGCTGGAAATCAGGAACTTCTGAAGCCTGGGTACCTCTGTAAGTCAGTCAATTAAATACTTGGATCAAAAAAGGTTACTAAGGTGTTTTGAGGAATAGAATAAGAAATATTTAATATCGTAACAGTTATGAAGCCTCTCCATGAACAGTAGTGCTATGCAAAATACCACCCCTTAGAAAGATTATTCCAGTATGAAAGCATGTCAAAGAAAGGCAACAATAATCAGAACTCAGAAAAAAATCTCACATAAAACATAGTGGAAAAAAGTAAGTGTGCTAGAGGGAACACGGAAACCCAAACCAGCACAGAATTGTCTTAACTATTAAATTTGTGTCATGGATGCACTAATAGGTTTTAATAGCCTGGAGCACCTCACCTGGCTGCTCCACTGGCACTCTGACCACAGGCCCAGAAGCAAAATTCCAGCTCAGCCTGGGCCTGCAGACACTGCCCGGGTAACGTTACAGGTGTACTTGTCTCCAACCCTCCCTCCTGGATGGACCTTGTCCCTAAATTGTGGGTAGCTTGCTTTGTAGATGGATTCCTTGGACATAGTGTGCAGCTTGCCTCAGACCCTGCCTCTGTCCCTATGTCTTACTGCTCCTGATGGGATCTTGCGGAGGTATTCTGGACCTGATATATTGCTTGCCATGCTGAGAGCTGCTCAGGGACCTTGCTACCAGCCTGCAGCTCTGCAGGTCTGTGCTCATACCCTGTAGGACTGCATCACATCAGTGAGAGTGCTGCCCACTGTAGGGTCACCCCTGGCTCCCTACCGTTATTCCCTCAGGGAGCAGCCTGCTGCAGCAGTTCCTTCTTCAGCTAAAAAGTGCATCTTTAGATCTCTGACTTTAAAACAGCAAAACTAGCCTGATAGTCCTCATTTCTTCTACAAAATACTCTTATTCACCTTAGTCCTGCTATGGAAAATATCTGGAAGTGCCACTGTCTTGGCTGACCTGAGCATCTAGGTAGTGCTCACATGAACACATTCGAGTTAATTAAGAGTAAGGATAGATAGGTCTTTCAGGTATGTCCTGAGGATACTAACTTACATGCACAGAAATGATATCTGTAGAAATTGCAGACATTTTCACTTAAAAATGAAATGATGATTACTGTCTTCTTCGTAGTAGTGTGCTGCTGTTTGTGCAGGAAACAGATTTGGTCCCAATCTCAAGCTGGGGAGAAGAATTTGAACAGTTCCTAGAGTTTAGGAAAGAGAAAGTTTGTTTTGAATTTCTGTTGAAGGTGGACTCTGTAGCACTCAATGAATGGAAAGTAGAGATTTTAACAAGTTCTCGTTAAAGCAAAATTTTGAGTAAGAGGTGTAGATTGTGACATTAGCCTACTTCTGCTTTTTACATTACAGCCACTGAATAAAGCCCTGGAATTACCCTGGGAAAACTCAATTATCCTAGACTGTAGCATCTCTTGCCTCTCTTCTACATATCTGATTCAAGATCTGTCTGTCTGATTTGCAGAAGTGCTGGAAGCTGTGTTCTGAACACATAAAAAGGAAGTTTAGTGCCAAGTACTTTGAATAATCAGATACTAGCTGTCTCAAATTGGACATTGATCATAACATTCTTGTTCTGCTGGACTTCACCTGTAAAATAGTATCCCATTAACACAGCCAGGCAAGGGTAAAGACATGCTCGTAGTTTAGTGTTTGAGACTCTAGAGAAGAAAGAGTCTCTGATAAAATGAATAATTCAGTGTCTGGAGCAGGGTCTGAAGAGTGTGCACTAAACAAGGCTTTACATCAAACATTTTGAATAATGAGAATAGTAAATGAGCATCCTCCCCAACTAGGTATTGAGTGACACAGTTGATTTTGCCAATGGAGACAGTGTCACAGGATGAGTTCTAGTTGCTGTAAATGACAGATACAGCTTGTGCCTTGGCTTTGGGTATTCAGTGATTCAGTTCTCCTGAAATTAGTGTTTTATAGAAACACAGAATCATTGAATGGTTTGGTTGGAAGGGTCCTTTAAGATCCTGTAGTTCTAACACCCCTGCCATTGGCAGGGACGCATTCCACTAGACCAGGTTGCTCAAAGCCCCATTCAACATGGCCTTGAACACTTCTAGGAAGGGAACATTCACAATCCTGCTCTTGGTCCAGTTTTCACCCAGCCTGTATCTGTGCTTGGGATTGCCCCGACTCATGTGCAGGACCTTGCATTTGGCCTTGTAGAACTTCATGCTGTTCATATGGGCCCACCTCTAAAGCCTGTCAAGGCCCTTCTTGATGGCATCCCTTCCCTCCAGCATGTCAATGTACCACACAGCTTGGTGTTGTCGGCAAACTTGCTGAGGGTACACTCAATCCCACTGTCCGTGTTGCCCACAAAGACGTTAAACAGCTCCAGTCCCAGTATTGATCCCGGACGAACACTACTTGTCACTGGTCCCACTTGGACATCAAGCTGTTGACTACAACTCTTCGAGTTGGCTGACCATCCAGCCAGTTCCTTATCCAGTGAGTGGTCCATCTGTGGAGTCCATGTCTCTCCAATTTAGAGCCAAGAATGTTGTGCGGGACAGTGTCAAATGCTTTGCACAAGTTCAGGTAGATGATGCCAGTCATTTATACACTTTATGCATATAAATGGATATCCATATAAATTAGTAAATTGAGTGTCCTTGAGAACATCCAGGGAAAGATTCTTTCTACTTATATTTAGACCTCTAAATATAAAACTGAATTAAAGCAACCTCATTACTAGCATTTTGTAAATTTGTATTGTTTGATTTTTGCTCCCTTAATGATTATCTTTCAAATACATTTTTTTCCGTCAACGTATTCTATATGCAGATTAACCATTGTCTGTTAACATCCTGAATTATATTCTAAAAAGTGAAACATATTTCTTCTTATTATTATTGTACAGTAAGGAAGAATATCTCAGCCATTGCTAATATCCATCACATAATGCATTTGATATTTTTTCTTTTCTAGCTTCATATACTTACCTCTTGATGAAATGTAACACTTCTTGTAAATATGATCCTTCATGGTTGCTTTTTCTGAGTTGCTTACATTTGTAGCGAAACATTAAGGTCATGTGAAGAGTTATATTGNCCATGTGCAGGACCTTGCATTTGGCCTTGTAGAACTTCATGCTGTTCGTATGGGCCCACCTCTAAAGCCTGTCAAGGCCCTTCTTGATGGCATCCCTTCCCTCCAGCATGTCAATGTACCACACAGCTTGGTGTTGTCGGCAAACTTGCTGAGGGTACACTCAATCCCACTGTCCGTGTTGCCCACAAAGACATTAAACAGCTCCAGTCCCAGTATTGATCCCGGAGGAACACTACTTGTCACTGGTCCCACTTGGACCTCAAGCTGTTGACTACAACTCTTCAAGTTGGCTGACCATCCAGCCAGTTCCTTATCCAGTGAGTGGTCCATCTGTGGAGTCCATGTCTCTCCAATTTAGAGCCAAGAATGTTGTGCGGGACAGTGTCAAATGCTTTGCACAAGTTCAGGTAGATGATGCCAGTCATTTATACACTTTATGCATATAAATGGATATCCATATAAATTAGTAAATTGAGTGTCCTTGAGAACATCCAGGGAAAGATTCTTTCTACTTATATTTAGACCTCTAAATATAAAACTGAATTAAAGCAACCTCATTACTAGCATTTTGTAAATTTGTATTGTTTGATTTTTGCTCCCTTAATGATTATCTTTCAAATACATTTTTTTCTGTCAACGTATTCTATATGCAGATTAACCATTGTCTGTTAACATCCTGAATTATATTCTAAAAAGTGAAACATATTTCTTCTTATTATTATTGTATAGTAAGGAAGAATATCTCAGCCATTGCTAATATCCATCACATTTGATATTTTTTCTTTTCTAGCTTCATATACTTACCTCTTGATGAAATGTAACACTTCTTGTAAATATGATCCTTCATGGTTGCTTTTTCTGAGTTGCTTACATTTGTAGCGAAACATTAAGGTCATGTGAAGAGTTATATTGCAGAAAACAATTCATACCTTATTTGCTCCTGGCTTTTTCTTTTACTTTCAGGGTAGTTTATGTGTCTAACACTCAGTAACTTGTTTATTTTGCAACTCCATTGCATCTTTCACAGCTGTCTCCGTGGAAACCATACTCTTAATTGCAGATTTTAAAGTTAAGTTGCTTCTGTTAAAAACTGCATCTTTGAGTGCTCATTACTGTGCAGGGTGAGCAATGAATCTCTTTGGGTATCACTCTAATCATAACAGACTGGCAGGATTCAACTGGTTACTTTGTCTTTACTATGCTGACTACAGTATATTCAACTTTTGACTGAAA
This sequence comes from Steatornis caripensis, assembly GCA_013398225.1. NCBI lineage: Eukaryota > Metazoa > Chordata > Aves > Caprimulgiformes > Steatornithidae > Steatornis > Steatornis caripensis. The sequence continues at coordinate 190,529 of VZSC01012442.1, read as the reverse complement.
TTATTTGAGGAAAACAGCAACAATATAAAGGTCACAGCTATGGGAAAAAAAGATACATCTTCCTCACAAAAAGTGATGAGTTAAGCTTATGTTTTAATTTATAGACTGAGTATTTTCTTTCTCATTCCTGTAAAGATTTCTTGTTTATTTTCAACTCTTTCTGTGTGGGTGAAATACTTTACCTTAGCCAAAACCTCAAAAGTGTTTTGAGCAAAGACCACTCTCAAAATGTGGTGTAGATGATACTGAACCAGTCTGAGTTCCTGTCCCAGTTCTCCAAAATCACGACAATCCAAACATTTCAAAATTAATTTACCCACTAGAGGCATATCCTCAGATTCAGACTATAGGAACACCTTTCTAGTAGGCTGAAATACAGCTTTCACATTATTTCAGACGGTTTCAATTTAAAAAAAAAATTGCAAAAGTGAATCAGTACTTACATATACTGGTATATTTACATTTACTGGTATACTTACATATACTACATGGAGCTCAGAGGAGACACTGGGCCAAATGCTATGCTGTAAGCATATGGCAAATCATATGTAGAAGGGACTAGCTCTGAGCAATTTGGACTCAAGTCACTGTACTTGGCTCTGGTATCAGGGATCACTCCCTTGCATTGTCTAGCTACTTCTGGCTTTTAAAATCATCTGCATTAGATTAAGAGAAATTACCTAAAGTACAATTTAGTGCATTATATTAAGTTAAAAAAAGATACAAACTTTCATTGTGTTTGACTTTTAGGACAGAATATGCTTGAGTTTTACGAAGACAGATTAATGCATCATAAAAGTACATACATATTTATTCAAATAAAGTCAGTACCTCACACAAAATATCACAAAAGTTGAGGCAGTTTTCATTCAAGAAATTTAGATGGACACTGTGACAGTGCTTGGTTTATTAGATTATTTTTCTTTAAAGAAATATAAAGGTTCAAAATAAATCTAGCTCAAGTGGGAGATGATTAAGTTCAATACTGATTTCAGTCTATAAGGTGGCATTTGTGAAAATCCTACAGGACTCCTAAGAATATTAGAGTGTCCTTAGCAGAAAAAACAGAGGACTCATTCTAACCCAGCATCCTGAAGGCTGCGATGTATGATTAGGGGAAGATTACAAGTAGGTCAAGGATGAAGCAACACTTTCTCTGGTCTTGATTTCCTGTTCCAGGCATCAACTGCCTGGGGCTTCCGGAACTGGAAGTTTCATCCAGACCATTGTCTTTGGTATCTACAGAAGAACCTTTGCTTTCTGAAAATTTTTTTGTACTTTCTGAGATTTACGAACTTTCTATAAAACTCAAATTCACTTTTTCGTTACACACTGTGTGAAAAAAGTACTTCTTTTTGATCATTATGAAGCTACTGCCTGTTCATCTCCTGAGGTGCTCTTTAGATCTTGAGTTATTGTGGCGGACAGATGAATGGACGTTTGCCTTAAACATTTCTTGGTGCAAAAGATGCAAGCTTTGCTGCAAGTGTTGCAAGACTTCATGGAACAAGGGACTGGTTTTTGGCTCTGTGGAGTCAGGAGTGAAACAGCATTTTTCCGCTATGGTTTTGTTGATGGTAGGGTGCTAGGTCACCGACCTTGGGGAGGGTCTCATTTGCTGCATCCCCCACAGTAGCCCCCCTGTGACAACCTGAGATACACCGAGCCTGCACAGCACCAGATCAAGCCTCATCATGCCCACCATTCATACACATGAAGTTTCTTGGAATTGGGCAGAGACTTTGGGACTTGAACTGTATAAGAATGGCACCACCGGAAGGACGAGTGGGGACTCCCACCACCAACACACTGAGAGACAAGGACCGCCAAGGTGACACTGGATCCACGGGTGGTGAAATCTCTCATCTGTCTCTCTCTCTATCTTTCTATATCTCTCTTCCTCTCTGTTTTTATTGACTTGATCTAAGTAATAACATGTGGCACAGGACTTGTTTATGCACTTGTTTATCCAGTTACGTTATTGCCATTGAATTATCATATTTAACTGCATGCTTTGTATTTTGTATTAATAAATCATAAAATTGGTTGGCTGGTATTGTTACAATTATGAAAAACAGTGCATAAAAGTTGCCTAATAATTTACTTTGTATTTTTTATTAATTTAGCGTATTCTTCCTTTTTTCCCTTTTCTGTTTGGGGGTGGTGTGGTTTTTTTACTGGTTGTCTTTATTTCATATATCAGCTGTTCTGGATACTCATCAGTTTACAATGACTATGGATAACATTTTCCCCATGTTCTTTTAGAGGGGTATTTATAAATCCTAACTTTCAAAACCTGACTGAGATATGCTACAACAGGTATCTCCAGATGCTGAACTTTTCTGTAGTCTGAACTACCTCACTCAAGACAGCTACTTGCTATCTTGAGACAGCATAATGTAACAATCCACAACAATCAGAGAAACTCAGAGGATTAGTTTCCCATCACTTTTCCAACTCCGAAGAGTTTGGGCACTAGGTCTCTTGCCATATCCCCACGTACACTCTCAAGGTTGCAATTCTCTTTTTAAGACTTCTGAGACCCAGTAATGCAGCTGTGCTGGAGCTTGCAGCTCTCACAGATGTCGCAGTTTCAGAGTTTACGCCAGAGTCTTGTGGGTAACCTGGAATATATTTTAACGCTTTGAGGACTTGTGGCTGTTAAAGACAAACATTTCACAGAAATGAACTTTTTAGAACAAAAATAGTCATCTATATTTCCTACATCATCAAAGAAAAGCAATGGTGGTCAGGTTTCTTCTGAAACCATGGCCATCATCACTAATGAGCACTTTTAATAGACAGATCAAAGATTTCCATGAGGTAGGAATGGAGAAAATGTATTCCCTCAAATCTCCAGAATGGAACTCCTTTGATAAGTTTTGTCATAGTTGGTCAAGGCAAGGGGAAACACATGCTGTCAATATTGCTTAAGAAGAGTAACCTGGCTGACAGCATGACTACTTCAGGTGGCACCAGACATAAGAGTAATTATGCACAAGGTAAAATAGAGCATAGTAACTTGAAAGAAAATACAACCCTTAACAAATATATCTTTCAAACTCTGAAGTATTTTGTTCTGCAAATTGTGTGCCTTCTGTTTCCTGTGAAGCATCTCGTCCTCATGATCCTCTTACTTCTTATGAGTCTGGATTTAAAAATATTATATTCTTAAACTTCCAGTGTAGGGTATTCCCTAACATATTACTTCAAGCATTTTGAATTAACATCCCCCTTCATTCATAGCCGCGCATTAATTAATGATGTTTTGGGATCAAAAGGGCAGCACGGAGATTTCAGAGGAGACCTGAGGCTAAGTGGTTTGTGTCCCGTAAGACCAGTCTACTCTGGAAGGAGGTAGCTAGCTCTGAAAAAAGTGGACGTGAGCCAATCTGTGCCTGAGGGTGCAGGACTGGCCTTAACCTTATTTTATTTAGCAATGTAGTCATAGTCTGCATGGTCTGGGTCAGGAACATACACACAATTGCACTTAAAGAAGAACAAATTTTCCGTAGTATTAGATGGCAATAGCCTCAAATGGCATGCTTTAGCCACTGTATGGTTCTATGCTGTAGCACGTCAGGAGAGAATATTAATTTTAAGGTGAATTTTTAAAGCATCAGAATGAAAAAAAAAAAAAAAAAAAACCAAAAAACTGACAAAATGTGTAAACATTCTTTTTGGCATCTGTATGTTTATATGCTCTTTGTACAGTCTTAAACTGTTGGTGATAACAGATGTTCAAAGACAAAATTATACAAAGAGCATGATACTATAAAAAATATAGGAGCTACAAAAATTATCCCTGAAGATTAGCTTAAATAATGATGCATTTTTGTTGCATAAGCAAATACAGTTGTCAAGTATTTATGAATAGGATAAATGAACCCATCCAGAATCTTTGTTAAAACAAAACATCAAGAAACCTTCCACGTAGCACTGGTTATATGAATCTGTGAACATACTGATGTCGTGGATCAGAGCAGGAGNTTTGTTCTGCAAATTGTGTGCCTTCTGTTTCCTGTGAAGCATCTCGTCCTCATGATCCTCTTACTTCTTATGAGTCTGGATTTAAAAATATTATATTCTTAAACTTCCAGTGTAGGGTATTCCCTAACATATTACTTCAAGCATTTTGAATTAACATCCCCCTTCATTCATAGCCGCGCATTAATTAATGATGTTTTGGGATCAAAAGGGCAGCACGGAGATTTCAGAGGAGACCTGAAGCTAAGTGGTTTGTGTCCCGTAAGACCAGTCTACTCTGGAAGGAGGTAGCTAGCTCTGAAAAAAGTGGACGTGAGCCAATCTGTGCCTGAGGGTGCAGGACTGGCCTTAACCTTATTTTATTTAGCAATGTAGTCATAGTCTGCATGGTCTGGGTCAGGAACATACACACAATTGCACTTAAAGAAGAACAAATTTTCCGTAGTATTAGATGGCAATAGCCTCAAATGGCATGCTTTAGCCACTGTATGGTTCTATGCTGTAGCACGTCAGGAGAGAATATTAATTTTAAGGTGAATTTTTAAAGCATCAGAATGAAAAAAAAAAAAAAAAAAAACCAAAAAACTGACAAAATGTGTAAACATTCTTTTTGGCATCTGTATGTTTATATGCTCTTTGTACAGTCTTAAACTGTTGGTGATAACAGATGTTCAAAGACAAAATTATACAAAGAGCATGATACTATAAAAAATATAGGAGCTACAAAAATTATCCCTGAAGATTAGCTTAAATAATGATGCATTTTTGTTGCATAAGCAAATACAGTTGTCAAGTATTTATGAATAGGATAAATGAACCCATCCAGAATCTTTGTTAAAACAAAACATCAAGAAACCTTCCACGTAGCACTGGTTATATGAATCTGTGAACATACTGATGTCGTGGATCAGAGCAGGAGTTCTGTTCTGTTCTGGTATGTCCAGTGCCAAATATTTCAGTGAAAGTTGCAATAGTTCCCTGGAGTGAAAAGTTATGGGATAAGCTGTTCATTAACGAGGTTTCATCTTGACTGTCATCATTTGGAAATCATAGCATGTTCTGAGGTATGAGGGCTTCATAGATTCACCAATGCTGAGGCTGGAAAGCATGATTATAAATCATCTGCNAGAGTCTATTTCTGGTAAAGTCTGTGCTGAAAAATTATGCTTCATTTGCTGACAAGATACACTCAAAAAACATTAGACAAAATAGAAATACACATTGTGTTTATGTATATTAAATTAATTTTGTTCAGAGTCCATTTCTATGTGTATTAAAATGTTAAAGGACGTAAGGTTTCATTCCATCCCATGTGGCATATTAGGCCCCATATAGTGCCATACCAAAGAGTTAATATGATTTTTTTCTGGGGATTTGCATCAGAACCAAGTATTACCCTGTAGGAACCTACATACCTGAAAGGTTGATAAAAAGTTGCTAAACGATTTTCATAGCTTTTGCTTACAGAATAAAGACATTTGATGCTAATAAGTAAGGGAGAAAGCAGTTATCAAATTTCTAAGGACTTGGACCCCTTTCTTGGGTGCTAGATAGGACTGTAATTGCACAACTAAAGAGGACCTTCTACATAATTAATACAAATAATACATTTGCATAATATGTCACTTTCTCATCTTTTTTTTTTTTTTGAAAGAAATAATTTATTCCCTGGAAAAAAATCTGTCATTTTGGAGTATCTTTTTCACCATAATGTTAGCATATCTTTTTGACAGTTTATTAAAGTTTCAAGTAGTCATGCAGCTTAGCCTAAATATCTTATTTTGCCTTACCACCAGACTTCTGTTAAAACAGAACAAATCTTTACTTTCATTCATCATCATTTGGCTGTGAGGTTCTAGGGTGCCAAAAATAGTAAACACTTGTGGAATCTACAATAATTGAGAGCAACAGTAAATTACGTGTTAAGCGCTCATCTTAGTGAGAGCAAGGCATTTCGTGACTCTTTGTACATCCTTGTTAGGAATTTTGCCAAGCTAGAAGAATGCACAGTTTCATATAGAAGTTGCTAGCTCTAACCTTCCTATGAGTGTGTTTGTGCTGTACAAACTCAGTGATTTTTTTAGAGATACCTAACCTAGTTTTAAAAAAGAAAAGAAAATGTAGATTGCTTTGGACAGAGAATTGTGCTAAAACCTCAAATACTTGCTGCTCTTGTACTCCAATTTGATAATTTAAATTGCAGTGTGGATACCTGCTTCGTTTCCTTTAGAGTTCAGGCAGGATGAGATGTTTCATTTAGCTGTAGTTTGCTACAAGGAAAGTTCCTGCTGTAAGGTGCAGCGTCAATGTCTTGACATTGAACATTGAGAATAAAGCAGCTGTTGCTTAGTTTGTCAACCTGTGCATATGCCATATAGCTAGTAGAAACACCATCACAGAGCAACTCGCTGCTGTAGAAGTTTCACTTTCTTCCCAGTTCTGCCCTTATGCAATGCAACTCAAGATGCTGAAAAAGTTTTCTTTTGGCACTAACAAGACACATTAGCAAGGTACAAGTTTCGGATCATCCTTTAGCTGGAATACCACCCTTTGGTCTTGCAAAATTTGGTTACTATTCTAGTTAGAAAACCTACTTGATCTCCTCTTACTATAATAAAGATGCAACTCATCCACACAGTAAATGAATTTTGTGTTGTTCCTTAGTGTATTCCACTGTAAGCTTTGCAAGTATCCCACTATGCATGCAACTACAATTTTGGTCAGTGAAGTCGTAAGGAGTCAAAGATGCATCTTGCTTGTCCATTTGTATGGTAACCAATATGGGAAGGGCTTGATCACTCATGCTCACTCTCCAGTTCTTCTTTAGTGTCCGTGGAACAGAAAGAATGATAGGGAGATATCCTGTTTCTAAAAGTTCTTGTTCTGTTCTTAAAGGAAGAAGTATTTTTTTTTTTTTTTTTGGCTTCTAATTGCTCTTGTCTCCACGTTTTCTGCTGCAGGTGGCTCCAAAGAAGTACAGCTGAGTGAGGCTAGGAAGCAGATGGTAATAACTACTGAAAGACTTTATATAGGAGGTATCCAGGGAAAGCACATGCATTAGAATACAATGAATCGTAAAGTGTGTATGGAACACTGTGTTACACTGAATGCAAATTGCATTTCTAAGCTGCACAGGTCCTTGTTGAGTGTGGTCATATATTATTAGGTGATTTAGATAAATCTTGGGAAACTATAATAGACACAGAGATCCACTTTGAGATACTCTGAGTAGAAATAGCTTCCCCTTTCATTCTCTCAGCAAAGGAGACAAATGGCTTTAGAAAAAAAAATTGAAAGGTTTTGTCCTACGCAGATAAAAATCCAAGGCCTCCCACATATCTTGTTTCTTCTCTTTGCAATTGGCATGGTTTAGTAAATTATTAAGTTGACTGAGTTTTAAAGCTATTGAAACTAGAAATACCAGGCAGAAATCTTACCACAATATTTTTGGGGGAAAGAAAATCTGATATTCTCTGTCCCTGGAACCTCTTCCTTTTGTCTTAAAAAACTGATGGACATCACATTGGCAGAAAAACCTGACAGAGAAAAAGGTAACTATGGGACAATGTTACAGGAAATTTGAGATAGTGCTGGATATTCATGTGAATTTAATTAAATCCATGAGTTTCTAAATGTCAACTACATCAGTGAGATCTATTAGTAGAAACTGGAGTGTATGCTCAGAGCTCTGACTTAGCAAAGGCACCTTTGGTGTCCTGGAAAACACAGCTAAGAAAAAAAATTAAATTTAGACATTCAACCATCTACTTGATCTAATGAATAAATTATTGAGTGATACTGAATGTAAAACAGAAATAGATATGTTTAGTTATTCCAGGTTTAGAATAAATCTTTATGTCTAGTTTTTGTCTGAATTTTGTTTTGGAGATGAATTGGAAGGATCAGAAAGTTTCTGGTCTCAGTTATTCTCTTTCCTTCTTTATTGACAATGAGACTCTAATGCTGTTGAACCCAGTTTACATGTATTGGTTTTTGAAAATTAAATCTGTGACAAAGAAAAAAGGTTATAAAGATGAAGAACAGCAGAAATAAACCCAGCAGCAGTTTATTTGTTATGATGGGAGACAAACTGTTACAAATTTGTACAAACACTTCCCACAGAGGTATAGGAGAGACAAGACAGATCCAAAGGCTGTCAACAGTCCTGTCAAACAGGATTTTACCAGATAGTGATTTCAGTGACAAGTAAGTAGAAAGTGTATTACCCCTTTGAGCCCTTAGATGTATCTGAGATGGATCCTAAGCACATGGTGTCCCAGTGGGGCACCAGGATCCATGGGGACTGACCAGGCAGCACATTTCCAAACATGGCCCACCTCACTGCCCCCATTGAATGCAAAACTTAGGGTGATCTACCCTAAGGATTACCTACCCACATAATATATCTCTAGCCTCAAGTCCCAGCTCTAGCTCAGAAGTTTTTCTGGACTCACTTTACCAACACTCACATTTCAGCAAGCTCCTCTTTGTAATGCACAGGAATTTCATAGAACTACAGAAATGTTGGTTGGAGGGGACCTCATGTGGCCATCTTGTCCAACCCACTTCTTGGTTCAGGGCTATCAATGATATTAGGTCAATCAGCCTTCATTTTGTCTAAGTCTGGAACACCCCCACAGACACAGATTCCACAACCTCCTTGGACAATCTGGCTAAGTGCAGCACTATCGTCCTCCAGGATTTTTTCTTCATGTAAAATTTTCTTTTCCCAAGCTACAACTTGTGGCCACTGCCCTGTGTTATATTATCTGGCACTACCAAAGAGACTTTGTCTGCATCACCTTTGCATCACCCTTCAAATAGATATCAGCAGAAGTGCTTGGTTTCTTCTTCACCAAGCTATATAACATCAATTACCTCAAGTGCATTCATGGTAAATATTCTGTGGCCTCGATCATCTTTGCAACCTTCAATTGGATCCTCTCCAATTTCTTCTTATCTTTCTTAAACTGTGAAGTCCCAAACTGGACAGAGTATTTTACATACAACCTCACCAGTGCTAAGTAGAAAGGAAGAATATCTTCTCTTCATCATGTGGCCAGAGTCTCTCAACATAGCTCCATATATAGTTTGGCTTATTCAGGAAGAGAGAGCACTGTTGGCTTATCTTCAGCCTGATGTACACCATTACCCTCAAGCTCTTTGCACCAGGGCCTTAACTCAGCTAGTTCCATCGTAACCTGTGCTAATGCATAAAATAATTTCTCCCTAGATCCAGAACTTTTCACTTATTATGGAACCTCATGAACTTTCTTTTCTTCTAGTGCTAAAGTTTATTGCAGTCTCTCTGGGTAGAGTTGTGACATTTGTCATAGTCACAGTTACTCCTTCCAGTTTGTTTCATCTGCAAATATTCTAAATGCAGTTTGTGCCATTATCCAGATCATTGAAGATGTTGAACAATACGTTGAACATTCCAGCATGGAATTCTACAGTACTGAACTTCTCTCTGTGCTCCAGAAGGACATTTAACCATTGATAATTGTTGTGGCTGAATCCAGTTAATTTTCAACCCATATAACTAGCCCACCTAACATAAAACTCACTCTCCGCAGCACATACTTCCTCAGCTATGGGAGAATGCCAAAAACCTCACTAAAGTCAGGGCAAATTCCATACACCACTTTCTCTTGCCATATACCCAGTCATTAAATTGCACAAAGATAACAGATTGATTATGCACACTTTACTGTTGGAAAGTCCATGTTGAGTATTCTTAATTACTTTTCTTGTCTTTCACTTGCTTGGAAGTGGATTCCAAGAGCATGTTCTTCTTGATCTTCCTGGGAACTGAGAAGAGACTGACCAGCGAACAATTTCTTTCATTCTTATTTTGTCTTTCTTAAAGATTAATATTTCTTATTGTTTTGGGTTTTTTCTGTTTCTGATACACATGACAGACAGCAGCCTCACAAACACACCGATCAACTCATTCAGCATCTGCTAATAAAAATTATCAGCCCCATGATATGAAGTATACTTAACTTCTACAAACCTTTGTTCTAAAAATGGGAACCCCTTCTCTTTCTCAGACTTTGCTGGTACACACAGACATCAGTTAGTTCTTCACCACTTACAGTACTGTCCATGACTAGAATTTCTTCCCCCTCCATCAACTTCCTTTCATTTTCCCAACATTTTCTTTGCAACTGGCCTAACTATAAAATCCCTAATTGTTTACCTTTATGTCTTTCACCAGTCTTAGCTCCAAATGGACTTCTGCTTTCCTGATCTTGTCCCTAGATGTCCCTAGATGTCATCCCTCCGTACTTCTTTGTTGTCTTGTTGTCTTGTTCCTTATTTTGTTTTTTCCAGCTCTTGTGGACTCCCTTTGTTTGTTTAAGTTTATTGGAGAGCAGCACGCTTAGCCAAGCAAGTAATTTGACAAAATTACCAGTGTTCCTGCACAACAGAATGGGAACAGACTTTTTAGTAGCGTGTGTAGCAAAATGACAAGGGGTAACAGTTTTAAGTTAAAGGAGAGTAGATTCAGACTAGATATAAGAAAGACTTTTTTTTTATGCTGAGAATTGTGAAACACTGGAACAGATTGCCCAGAGAAGTGGTAGATGTCCCATCCCTGGAGACATTCAACACCAGGTTGGATGGGGTTTTGAGCAACCTGATCTAGTTGAAGATGTCCCTGCTTACTGCAGGGGGGTTGGACTAGATGACCTTTAAAGGTCTCTTCCAACTCAAACCATTCTATGATTCTATGATTATTTCCTGAGCTCTTTAAGCTATCTTCAGAAATCAGCTAGCTTGGCTTCCTTGGCTTCCTTCTCTTTCATGGCAGCTTCCCAAAGATTCCCCAAGCAATATCCTGAATAAGATGAAATAAGCAGTTGTAAAATCCAGAATCCAAGATTTGCTGCTTGCCTTTCCATTTCACCTCCAGGTCCTTAATTTAATCATCTCAAAGACACTGCAACCCAAGCCACTCTCTGAGACCTTCAACAGGTCTTTCCTCTTTATGAGTAGAGCACTACCCCTGGTCATCCCTGCCAAAACTTGCATTAGGAGATTGTTACCAGAGTAGTCTAAAAACTTCCTGGACTTTCTGCCTAATGTTGTGTTTTCCTCCCAGAAGATGTCCAGCTCATTGAAGTCCCCATAAAGACAAGAATCTCTGAGTGGGACATCTTTGCTAGGTGGAATGAGGGAGAGTCACATTCAGTACACTCTCTTGGGTGTTATCCCCACATCCCCAATGTTCCTTCCCCCTCTGATCTTGAAAGAGATGCTCTCAACTGGCAGACATCTAGTTTCATACTTAAATTCTGCATAAAGGAGATCTCTAACACAGAGTATCACTCCCCCTTTCCTCTGTTCTTCCCAAGTACCCTGCATCCACCTGTAAATGTATTGCAGTCACAGGTGCTGTCCTATCAAATCTCTGCTATCTTTACCGCACCATAAACAAAGTCAGGGTCCTAGATTGCAGGTGGTTTTAGGCCATGGTGAGGTTTTTATTTTTAATTATGAAAAATCAAGAGGAGGAGGGATTATTTCACATCAGTTTAGTGCACATCAGTTGGGAAAACATTTGATGAACTAGACTTCTCTTTAGATTGACTTGGAGTAATTGAAAGTGCAGAACTGTGAATACGTTTGTTTTTAACATTTGTTACTTTACTATTTATATTTTATTACAAGTATATTAAAAAAGCAAAGATACTAACAACTCTGCTTTGAGATACATGATTTCCATACCTGCTTTGGACATACATAAGCCAAAGTATTCAAGGCCAAAAGTGTCCTTTTGCCTTCAAAGTACCAGTAAAACTGTTTTAGTGACAGATAGTGTGGTTGGCAGTGAAAAGCTAAGACTTATAAACATGCCTTAAGACTATTTCTGAGATTAAAATAATCTGATCCCAAGTGTTTTGCTACATGATTGCATATAATCAGAATGCATCGTTAATGGGAGACAGAATTTTACATGATTATGAACTACTGTTCTCTATCCATTACCAGACTTCCTAGAAATGCAATTGATGCCCAAATACAAGGAAATCTTTTACCTATCAATTATGTCTGACACAACCCAGCGTGTGCATTACAGCAGTTCTAGAAAAATCTGTGCCTGCTTTGTAATATCCTGTAAATAATTTTCATTCATGTAGTAACTGGAGAAATATTCGTTATAATGAAACGGCTTGCATGGACAGAATCAGTGATTTTTACTATTACCATATAATTCTGTATTCAAGTATTTGATGTTTTAAAAAAAAAAAACCAAATACAACGATGGCCGAAGTACAATTACACCATTCCTGAAGAGCTTTAGCTTTTCCCCAAGGATCTTTCCTTGGCTAATATAATAATCCAATGTGAAGTCTGGTCCAAAAATCCCCATGACTAAATATAGTTTATCTGCAAGAACTGCCATTGATCCATTAATAATCAATGCCATTTTTTACCTCATTCCAGAAAAAAAGAACCTTAAGGCAAAAAAACCTCTCCATTCTTCCCAAAACCATTATGACAGCAGAAATGTGGGTTTGGATGAGCCCACTTGGAGTACCAGTTTAAGTTTCTGCTACCTCTGGCAGCCATGTAATAGATGTTCAGGGCGATGAAATACCACAGGTGACAGAACATTTGGAAGCAATTCCTATAAACTTAGTACAAAATTTTCAATTTATCATAGGATAACGTCCTGCTTTGGGCCAGGACAGAACCAATTTTCTTTTAGTAACTTTGCTTTTTAGTTAAGTCTCTTCTGAGAAGCTGCACTCTCTGAAATTAACTGCATGCTTTTACAGACAGTAGATGCTTCTAGCAGTGATAAAGCTCGGTGTTTATAGTTAGTGCTGGAACATCAG
>VZSC01012442.1:149424-168382 GCA_013398225.1 Steatornis caripensis | reverse complement strand
AAAGTGCCTAAACATGTACTCATGATGAAATACATTGTTACAAACCATATTGTAGTTAGAATATAATAAATGCATTAGTTAATTACCCAGAATATTCATATCAGATGAATTTTTCTCATAATTTCAGTTAAAAAATCTAAAAAGAAGTAATTCTTACTGAAGATGAAATAGCTGTAAGTTTTGTTATCAAGGAAACATCTTGATTCAGAGGTGCCTAGTTTACTAAGTGTGATACTCCTCTTAACAGGATCTCCCACTTAAATCACAACAGTGAATGAAGAATTTGCTCATAAAAAGATAAGTGTTTTAATTGGAGAATATAAATATTGTTTTAATAGATTTTACCAATTTTAGTATGATCAATTTTTAAACCGAAGCTTTTTAAAAAATAAGTGGAGGTCTGATCTACAAATATTTTTATTAATAAATTATATAGTATGAAGTGTGAAACATCTTTGAAGACAGATGAGGAATCTGCTCTAAATTGTCTACATGAGATAAATTTGCAATGTAAAGAATTTTAAATGGGCAAATGAAAAACAGGGAATGGTGACTAATAAAAGTGACACTTGCAGAAATCATTATAGCATGTAGCATTGTAAAACATGACTGTTGTAAAAAAATTGGTGCATGGAACATTTTGCTAAAGACAGTAATAACAGAAATAGATAAATGTCATTTTCTGATGGCCAGACAGATATAATGCTTCCATTTTAATGTTGATGCCAGAACAGTAATCCATTTTTCATCACTTTCAAATCACACACTGGAAAGAGTTCTGTATGTGATTATTCCTAAAATGATGGAAAATTTGCAGTTATTATGAAATGCAATTGCAAATTTGTTAAGGAGTATTTCATCTTGCAAACATATTATAAATATGTTTTCTGTACTGCATTAACAATCAATTTATTTCCAGATGCAACTTCACTGTTGGTTTTAACCTGGGAAAAGTTGAGGATAACTAACTGACTGATTCCCTAGTTCTCTGGCAGCAGTTCAGTAGGTGCACTTTAATAAGATTTCCATAGAGTTAGCATTCAAGGCACAAAATACCATATGTTTTCAGAAATGGAATTTTAATTATTCCATTTCTCAGTAGATCAAAATCTAAATCTATTGTCCAATAGTCTATGTTTCCAGCCATGTCTCTACTGTTGCTTCTCACTAACATAAATCATTAATGGACATTTTGGAGTCTTGTCCAAATAAAAGGTATTATTTCTAGCCCAAAGAACCCAAAGGAGGGAAACATGTCAGAACATTATTTTCATTTTTAAAACTAATAAAGGTCAAAAATTTGACCAGTGTATACTTAGGGAAAAAAGAAAATAAAAAAAAACTTTAAAAATATATATTAAAAAGGAATTGGTCTCCCAAACACAGAAAAATGTTTCCCCAGAACTTGAACTAAATGTTTTTGTGAGCCAGGCATTATGAGGAAGCATCAGCAATAAATAAACCAAGATACTAAGCTCTGTTCCCTGAATCATAACATATGCATTATGGAATATACATCTTAGAAAATTCTTAGATGGCTCATTAATTTCCTGATCCATTTCTGCATGCACTACTGAAACTAAGGTGACCTTTCGCAAATCAAGCTATACATACAGCAGAGAGCTGTCCCTTCTTTCTGCTGGGGAAATTTCATTTTTAGGGAAACATTACTAACTGAAGAAATAAGCTTTCAGCTACTTTCATGTCTTAGACCAAGTAAAGGATAAGGATAGGATATTTATCCCATGAGTGAACACCCTGAAGCAGTTATACGTGGTTGGCTTAAAGGAGATCTAAGAATCTCTGTTTGACAAACTGGCCACTTTCCAAATGAGAAATCAATGACTCTGTATTCTGGGTAAAGAAAAGCCAGGATGGTTTATGACTTGTTCTACATATACTGTGGATCCAGCCAAGCTCTGAATTACACACAGTTGAAGACAGCAACATCCCATGTCCAATGAGGCCTTCAGCAGCATAAGGTACATTCTGGCAGGACTCTGCACAGACAGTGGCTTGCAAGATTTTGGAATTCATCCTGTAGAAAGGCAAATATATGTAGCAGGAAAAAGAGAAGAAAACAATTGGGGTTTTCTGTGCCCAGGATAGCCAGCTAATTAGGTGCAGTCTGTTTCTGTTTCTGGTGAAGAGACTGGCAGAAAACATGCAATGGGTAAAAGGTAATTCTGCCTGCAGAAATAGCACACATCTTCATAATACTTGTGAATTATGAATAAACTAAAATTCTATTTGGCTGTCAAAAGCAATGCCTATTTACTTAATCATTGGTAAAAAATCCTCAAAACCAAAAAAAAAAAACCCCCAAAACAAACCCTCCAACAACCAAAAAATATCTACTGCAGAGGCTTTACACTATGTGATATGTCATTGCTACAATCACACAGGAGCAGACAGAAAGGATCACATCCTCTGAGGGATTCATCATGATGCTCAAACAGAACAAAAAGCAAACAAAAAAAGGGGTTAAAGAAAGTGTTAAATTGTAACAACAAGTTCAAACAACCAGACATAAACTTAGTCATATTTTTCCCAGAATTTTGTCATGTTGTTTACAGCAACATGAATAAAATTATTTATCTCTATTACTCAGGCTCTTAAGAAAGACATGTTTAAACAAACTCGAAAAACTCAACTCTTTACAGTCTTCAGATTTTTTTCTCCACTTGTATACTCAAGAAGTGTTTTGATCTTTCATGTTGAGCTGACAGTCTTTGAGAACTTATATCCTCATTTATAACACTTCTGGTGAACTCACACCAGTGTACTAAACTGAACTATCCTTTATTCAGCTCTTTGTTTCTATGAGCAAATAACAGCCCGTAGAGATCGAGCACATCAGCTGCTTAAAAGATAAACCTACCCAGCTTGATGAAAACTCCTCATCACCTTCCTGTTGAGAGAAAACGGTTACACATTTCTAATAAATGAAGTAGGAAATGTCATTTTTTTGGCAAACTGATAACTAGCTGTAACAGCCGCATTGTCACAAGTTGCTCTTCCAAAGTAATTACCATCAGGCTCCCTGTGGTATGCAGTGTTTAACACATTTCTTCTGTGTTAATGAATGCAAAAGCAGGCAACACCACTATTAGTAATTGCTTTTTATTCGTAGTCCTCATTTTCCAGATAGGTCACATTAAACACAGCCATTAAACAATAGCGGTTGAGATAATCCATACAATGTATGCTGCTTTTGTTTGTTTTTTTGTGTCATTCACCAGTCATTGGTGCAACTTTGAGCCATGTGGGGAGACAGGGGCTGATAAATGCGAATGCCAACCTGTATCACAATTGGGCCAGAGAAGTCAAAACCTTAATCAGGTTTCATTCAATTACACTTCAAAACAACAAATCTTGATAGCCAAAACTCCCATTTGAATTAATGCAATAATAATCACTGCCTGATGTCAAAAGAAAGTAATTAAACAATAATGAGTGGGTGTATATCGTGCTAGGCTTCAGACTCCTTCTTGACCTCAACAATTTCCCTTCCATTGGACAGCAAGCAGCTTGAAAGTTTGTTTGAATAATGAACCCTGCTCCGCTACGAGCAATATTTGATATCTAGGGGTAACTTGGACTAGGAAATTTGTATTCTCAAGTGGCAAATCATGGTTCAGGAGAATCTTTCCTGATAAATATGCCATGGGGAAAAAAAAAAAAAAACGAAATGAAACAAAACAAAACCAACATGATTTTGAGTCCTGATTTGATTGGCCAATTGTTTAAGGAATTCCCAGTTGCTCGATTTCATTAATAAAAAAAGATATAGAATGCCTTATTTGCTATTCACAGTGTACAGTACAATTTTACTAGGTACTTAACTTGACTCTTTTAACTCAGCCATTCTCTTTATAATCATGTGGCAGATATTTTCTTTCAGTCTTATAAAACATGTGTGTAAGGAATGACAGAAATAACTCATAAACTTTCTCTTTAATTGCTGCCTCTTTCTTCAGTGGTGATAGTAGAGAGACCATGGAGAAAAAACACTTTCTAAATTCTTTTGTGTGTATTACTTCCTTCACACACAATCATGTTAATTTTGACTGAAGCAGCAAAACTCACATTGTACAAGCTTTGCTGGTTTATTGGTTCACTATGTATCCATTCTAAATTGTGAAACAGATTTTTTAACCTGGGATATCTGTATTGGAAGCAGTATGCTGGAGATCTACAACACAAGCAGTTGTCAGCGAAATTAAATAAAAGCAAGATTTCCTAAACTCTTCTATAAAGCTGTGAGTCATGTATTCTGAATTACCTCAGAGTGGTAAATAAATAATCACTACTAAATACAGATAATGTGTTAAACAGCTAAAGCTAGTAAATCACTAGTGACAGAGAGCCTTAAGGTAAATTCCTCTTACATTGGCACAGCCCTTTCTCAGAATGTTGTGGTTTTGTGTCTTCAGAAACATACAATGAATTGTACAATTGGTTACTTAGTGTTAAAATCATTTATAAAATACACAAATCTCCATCACTTGACTGCATTTACATTCCAGCTTAGATTTTGCTGAATAATGTATCTCACTGGCAGAGCTAAAGACTTGGTGCACAGACATTGAAGTGATGGGCACCACAGAAATACGTATAAGAGACTGATTAAACAATAAGAAATCCTCCCCACTATGGAATTTCAAGCTATCAAGCAAAACCAATCTTGGGTCTCCTGGCCAAAAAAAATTAAAAAAATTATGTAACACAGACAACACCACATTTTAGATACATAAATTGTCCAAAACATGGAGAGTAGCTTGATAAAACATGTACAAGACCCTTTTTTTTTTTTATGTAATTGTAGACTTTTTTAACAGTAGGAGCTAAAAGCAAACTGTGAGAATGGTTGTCTCCCAAAGACAATTCATTGTAGGACTGACTAGCTAAAATCACTGTTTAATCACAATCCTAACATCAAAACAGGCCATTGGGTGAGCTTTCTTTCTCGAACTGATGAAAACTATGGCTTTGTGAGATTTGAGATTGCCAACCTCTTTTATATATGCTTGTATAGTACAGATTAAATTTAGTAAACCAAATACACCATTTTTAAACAATATGTGCCACAGTGTTATTTCCAACACAGTATCTGAAGTATATAAGGGACAAATCCTGAGCTAAATATTTTATTCTTCTGCTTCTTCTTGTTCTGTGCAAGTTTATTTTGATTGAGGGTTGTTCTTTAATTTTCATCTGAAGGCAATTTTGAATTTTTTAAATGCAATAAAAACACCCTTAGAAAAAAGAAAAAAGGTAGAGACTATATCCCAAGTTATTCTGCAAACATTTTTCAGAACAAATGAAAACCAAACTAAAAACATCCCTCAAAATAAACGGTGTGTATCTGGAACTGCAGTAAGCAATTACACATTCTAAAGAATTAGACAAAATACTGCCCATGCCACATTGGCCCTGACATGGTTTTCAACTCTATGAACATAATAGCAAAACTTTGAAAACGGTGGCATCTCTTAAGAGGTCAATCAAATATCCTATGTTAAACAGGCTGGCTGCATGTGTTTGGAAAAAAAAAAAACAAGGAGGTTCTAGATGTTGGTTCAAGTGTAATTTTTGTTATTAATTAAATGTGGGTTTGCAATAGAAGCTTCTACAAGGACTTGCACATAACCATGACTGATGGATGTATTTGTAGGCCATTCAGTTAGCTCCATCAGCTCACTCAAACACATTTTGAACAGATTATGTACTGCAGTACTTCGTAGACCATACATTAAACAAGAGACTTTGCTCTGAGGCGCTGCTTCCCACAATCCATGGGGAGAAGGAAGCAGGAAAAAACAAAACTCATAGAGTTCGACAGCTACCGAGGCAACACTTGCCATTTACAATATAAGCCCAAATATTTTTGCAACACAACTATATATTAATTTAATAAAATACACAATATAGCTCTTATACACTCAACAATTTGGCTCATATGCACTGAATCTGCAATAAATCAATAAAAATATGTCATTTGATGTAAACACACTGAATCTTCTTACATTTGCACATTTAAATGATCATGTGATTTTTGTGGATGTCTAAGACATTTTCACTTTCCTGAGCTATTTTAGTGTCCACAAATTAATAAAAAAGTGTTAATAATGTTAATTTCTTTTGTGTATTACCCTTAAAGGTAACTGGTTTTTTTTTCAAACTTTATTTTACTTTAGTTTTTTTAAAACTTACCACTAACTATTCATAGTTTTGTTGGACACTAAAACGCTAAATAGATATTGAAATATTTTTTTCTTTTTTTATCCAGTGAATTAGCTTATGTGTGTGCAGGACAAGATGGACTATATCATTTTACATTTAACCTTAATATGATATGAAGTGTTTTACTAATGATCAGGATATGTTTTGTTGAATAATGATCTGGAATGGGATTTTTTGTTTTCTTGTTTTGTTTTGTTTTTTTCTATATTTGTGGCAGATAACTTTGTACATAAATGTTCACCACAAATGAATGTTAATGTTTGGTGTCACTTGGACTACTACAAGAACTCTTTTTAGGACTTTCAGTAGAAGCCTGTGGTGACTGCTGGAAATCCACCACAGATCAGAATTATTCAACCCTGTTTTTCTTGGGGTTTATACGTAAACAGTAAAGTCAGCATCAGCTATTGAGGACAGTCTTAAAGTATCAGACGTATTTCCATTCTACCTTTCTCACATCCTCCTATCAGATTGTCAAAATGGCACCGTCTTTCCTTCTTTCATTTTGTTCTTAGTGTACTTGACTCTGTCCTAATGAAAATTTGGTCATAATGAAACCAGTGTTATCTGTCAAAAAGAAAGAGCAGTGAAAAGAACATACTTGTGGGCACTTCAGATGTTCACTAAAAGCCTTAAAGCAGCATTGGTCTTCCTTCATTTCTGTAAATCTCTTACAACCAGGGGATTTATTTATTTATTTACTTTTAATCAGCAGAAGAGGAACATAACTGCCAGCCTGTCCTTATTTTCCCCCTCACTTTCTGACGGCCACAGGGTCGCTTCCCCGACAGTCCTGCAAGAGCTTGTCTATTTCTCTCACAACTTCCTCGGCATCCACCGACTCCCTGCCTAGATCCCGGGCTGAACGGTCTAACTGCTCCAGAACAGAGTCCATCTCACTTGAGTCTCGGCTCACTCGGGAATGCACATCTGCAAAGGCCCTAGCCATCTGATCTGATGCAATGAAGGGAGTGTCTTTTGACTGTTTACTAGGCGATAGATACTGACTATCAGTTGACAAGTACTGGCTGCTTGGTTCAGCCAAGGCTCCTGATTTCACTTCACAACCATCCAGTGGTCCTTTTGTTGAGGTGCAAGGCTCAATGCATGTCTTGGTTGGGCTGCTCGATGCTGAGGGAACTTCCTGAAGCAGAGGACTCAGGGCACGTTTGGCTTTTAAGTAAGGTTTAACATTGGCAATGAGAATAGTGTGCTCTCTCTTGTCTTTCCCAAATGTACAAAAAGTCTTTTTCCCGGTGGGATTCACAGTTTCGTACGTCTCAGTTTCAACATTAGCTTCAACTGTGGGTACAAAGAGATTTGTGCGATAATCTGCATTCTCAGCCTGACTGGCTGCAGGGAACTGTGGCATCCAACACCTGTCAGAATGACCAAGCACTCTGCATTCATCTGTGCAGTTAACACATTCTTCTTGCTCTGTAAAACAAAGGAGAAAGAGAAAAAACTCTAATTATAAGTGGATTTCTTTACACTAATGGATAGGCTACGATCAACATGTGATGGGGCTTACTTGACATCTGGCTTCTTAATTATGGAGAAAAAGAAGCTATAATTAAAATATTTCAGAAGAATTGCATAAACCTGCTAGTTGAAACAATAGATTTATTTAACTCTGTTCTCTAGGTATTAAAGCATTCAGACAGCCCAGTGGAAGTATAAAGGGTTCATTAGAGAATCATTCTCAGTGGAATTGAGCTTCATCTGTAAACTAATCTGCTGTAGAAATCTGTTATGCTTTGTTCTGTAAAACTCATCCTAGAGAAGAGTGAACAGTACTTAAGGAACTCAAAAGGCATTATCTGTATTAATTTTTGAAATCAAATCACTGAGCAATGACTGCCTTTCTGGAAATACAAACACTTCATGAAAATCAGCGAGCTGACTCCTCATTTTTGTCACTTCCATTTCGTTTATAATTGTTATGTTGTGTGACAGTCACATAATAAAAAGGTTTTCTTAAAAAGCTGCCTTTTCCTGCTGAGAACAAAGAACTAGAATTTTCCATCAGTATGCATTAAATATAAGCTTATCAAAAAGTGCATAATGCAATTTTATTAGACATGAGTATGGATCATGTAATCAGTTTTCTTTTTTTTTTTTGGTGCAAGTAAGTGAAAATGGATTTGCTCAATACAAACAATTTGGAAGAATGACAAACTGTGACATACTATTTGAACTGATAATGTTTTCAGAAAGTATTTCTATATTCTTATTTCTTTCAAAGAATATAGTTACATAAGATTTTATTACTCACTACATTTTTAGAACATAAATTTTGATACTTCCTGTTCTACAATTCAAATACATAAAGAAAACTTTCTGCTTTAAAAACCTTAGCTTGTCTTTCATTTTACACTAATAGAGCATGTTTGGGCCACCATTTACAATTTTATAATTGTACACATGACTCTAATCCAATGTCAGGGATAAGGAAAATTCCAGAAATACCGCTTAAATCTGTTTTTTAGAACTCTGATTCAAGTTGATTTCTTTTTCTTCTTCTCAGAACTCTCTAGTCAATGCTGACTGATAGAATAAATCCTTTTATCATCTCTAGGTTTCAATCAGTCATACACTGGTCTGTAGCTATTATGCATTTTCTTCCACAAAATCAGCAGATGGATTCAAATATTAATTTTATTTGAGGAATTTAGTATTTTAAAAATTCCAGTTAGACAAAAAACTATATCTGTACATGTAGGGATGAAACAAATACACAGAGACATGCACAACAGATCTTCAGAAAAGCAGAACAAACTTTTTGACCCAAAGACAGGGAAAATTTAAGTGATCATCATCTTTTTAAATTAGAAAACAAATTCCTAGTAATCTTATAATATCACTGCCAGATTCATAGACAGTTGCACTGCAGAAACCTGACACAGAGCAACACCAGAGGTGACATATGAGAATCCAGTAGTGTAAGCAGCTTTGACTATTCAAATTTCTAAAAAGGTATGAATAAATGTGACTTAAATAAAATTGTCTTATGTCATAATGATCAGTTAAATCGGGGTGAGATAATTTACTCAGAAGTGATACTTGTTAACAATACGGTTCTGTGAAAAAGTGTCATTCTACATACGTGCTCCCTTCCTTGAAAAGTTTAAAATCTAAGAGTGGTGTAAGTTCTAAAAAAATATCAAAAGCAAGAGAGAAAGAGGTTGTCATGGTCTAAAGCTGGGCTGGGTATTAAATGGATGACAGATGCTTCCAAGAAGGGAAAGGGAAAGAGAAAAGGGAAAGAGGTTTATGGGTTGGAAAAGTTAAAACAGATTTAATATAACTGTAATAATAAGGTATAATAATAATAGGAAATGTGTATATATATATACAGAGAGAGAGAGAGAGAGAGAAAACAAGCTCTCCTGATGATGATCACGTCACCTGGATGCTGCAGGGCAGGCCCTGGGAAAGTCCTGGAGTGGACTCAGAAACAAATGGAAACTGGATTCAGGAATGCACGGATCGGGATTGAAGGCAGAAGAATCAGACAGAGTCCTCCTCTGAGGCCAGCCATAGAAGAAGAGAGCTCAACCCTCATGATCCCTTAGTTTTATACTGAGTATGACACGTATGGGATGGACTACTCCATTTGGTCAGGTTTAGGTCACCTGTCCAACCCACTGCTCCCCACTGGAGGGTCACAGGCGGGACCACTTTTCCAGTCTTTCATTTCTGGCGCATAAGAAATTTAGCACAACCAAGGAGCAACCTTGGTTTCCATGGGAATAACTATAAGCAAGAGCCTTTCTGCATACCATTTGTACTGTTATTCCAGCACTAACTATAAACATTGAGCCTTATCACTCCTAGAAGCAGACACTGTCCAAAAAACATGCTGTTAGTTTCAGAGAGTGCAGACTTAACTGAAAAGTAAAATTACTAAAAAGAAAACTGGTTCTGTCCTAGCTCAAACCAGGACAGAGGTACAGGGAGAGGAGAACACAGAGTGATTTTTGAGGAAAAGATTGTGATAGAAAGGCT
Organism: Steatornis caripensis; assembly: GCA_013398225.1. NCBI lineage: Eukaryota > Metazoa > Chordata > Aves > Caprimulgiformes > Steatornithidae > Steatornis > Steatornis caripensis. The sequence continues at coordinate 158,128 of VZSC01012442.1, read as the reverse complement.
TTAAATATGAAAACCATAGAGCTGAGCCAGCTTTACCTCTGTGCCTGGAAGTATTATGGAACAGATCTTCCTGGAAGATATATCAAAACATATTGAAGACAGGGAGCTGTTTAGAGACAGATATCACGGCTTCACCAAGGGCAGATTGTGTCTGACTAACAAAGTGGCATTCTGTGGTGGAGTGACTACATCACTGGACAAGGGAAGAGCTATGAATGTCATCTACCTAGATTTTGAAGGCTATTGATACTGTCCCCTGCAATATTCTTGCTGCTAAATTGGAGAAATATGGGTTTGATGGGTGGACTGTTAGACGGATAAGTAATTGACTGGATGGTTACATTCAAAGAGTCTCAGTCAATGGCTCGGTGTCCAAGTGGAAGCCAGTAATGAGTAGTGTCCCTCAAGGGTCCACACTGGGACCAGTATTAATAATTAATCAAGGACATAGTGGGACTGAGTGCACTCTCAGCAAGTTTGCAGATTATACCAAGCTGAACAGTGCAGTTGATTTGGTAGAGGAAAGGGATGCTATCCAGAAGGGCCTTGACAGGTCCTGAGGAGTGAGCATACGTGAACCTCATGAAGTTCAGTAAGGCCAAGTGCAAGGTGCTGCATCTGGGTCAGGGAAATCACTAGTATCAGTACAGACTAGAGGATGAATGGATTGAGAGCAGCCCTGTGGACATAGACTTGGAGATATAATGGATGAAAATTGGACATGAGCCAACAATGTGCACTCACATCCCAGAAAGCCAGTTGTATCCTGGGCAGCATAAACAGAAAGACGGTAGATTTAGATTGTACATGAGGAAGAAACTCTTTAATATAAGGGTGGAGAGACATTGGAACAGGTTTCCCAGAGAAGTTGTGAATGTCCCATTGTTGGGAGATTTCAAAGTCATGTTGGATGGGGCTTTAAGCAAACTGATCTAGTGAAAGATATTCCTGCCCATGGCAGGAGGTTTGGAGTAGATGATCTTTCAAGATTCCTTCCAACCCAAACCATTCTATGATTCTATGGCAAAGGAAAAGTAAGCTGCATGCTGGTTTTAGTGTACAACAAAAATTAGAATTCTCATAATGAAAAGCAAGAGTAAAATGCAGCCCCAACCCTGGAACTGTAACACAGTGATAGAACTGGGAGGAGTTTAAGGAAGAGATTTAAGTTTGTGGTGTTTGACTTCACTTGAATGAGATGTAATCAGTATGCATAACGACAGACACAACATGTGTGGTGAGAATTGTGTAATGAAAAGGGAGTCATACAAACAAAGAACATTATTATACACCTCATTCCACCCATTAGTTCACCTCCAACAACATTCTCTGTATCTACTTTTCCAGAACTCCTACAGCATCAAACAGCTGCTGCTTAAAACAGCCAAGTGAAACTGCTACTCTCTAAAAAAAAAAAACCACAACCAACCAAACCACAAAAGGAAAACATAAAACTCCACAAAACAAATAAAAGGAAGGTTCCAACCTTCCATGGGATGGGCAATAGTTAATACTAGCCAGGTTTGATCGCATTTTACTACAGAAATCCAAGAGAAATAAACAAACAAAAAAATGCTCCAAGACAAACACTTTTAATGTTAATGCTATTAACTTCAGATTTTGCAAATGCTTGCTATTAATTAATTTTGTTATTTTTCTCTTCCTCCTAATCCTACAGAGCAGATTTGTGGTGAGCTTCTAGCTTTAAGAGTGGACTTACATAGTAAGGAGGAAAAATAGGTGTTTTGTTTAGGATTTTCTCTAACCATATATAAGATTATTTTTCTCTTACATGGAATTCATTACAATGCTGAATAAAAGTTTTCTGGCACTTTTAAAGGTTTCCCTAAGCAATTAATCAGCTTTCCAACTAACTGCTTTATTTTGTAAACTTAACTATCAGTTGTATTAATTTTTGTAGATAATTTTCCTCCTTTTTTAACAGGAGATGAAAATATGCTGCATGTTAGCTACCACAAAATGCTCAGAACTGTACAATCAAGGGACCAGCACTTCTTCCTGCTGCTCTCTCTTCAATTATTCCATCAAAGCAGGACTCCTCTTTGCTGTTTTCTTTCTCACAGAAAAAAAAGTAGCACTTCCTGTAAAAATTTCTAACCATATTTAATGTGTCAAGAGCACATAGTGTACTGGAGACCATCAGTGAACACACTTGGGAAGATTTCAACACATTGCAGCCTATTTCATTAAACCACAGAAAGATCATCTGTAGAAGGGTAATCCTTCCTGCCTTTCAGGTAGTAGTTCTGAGTCATACTATTCTAAAATATATTAAATAGATGTTCATATATTTATATACAGTTCTCTGCTCTATACATTGACAACACACATATATATGTATATGAAATATACAACTAGGAAATTCTATTTTGACACTCTCTTATTCTAAAACTTGACTGAACTGTCTTTGTTTAAAAAAAAAATGAACAAACTTTAGATGAAAGGTAAAGATCAGAGAAGATTCCAGCCACTGGAAATAAGTTAACTACACTAGATATTAAGTACTGTGCCAAAAATTATGCTTTGAGATTTTCAATACTGATTAGGTTAATTTTGCTATAACCAAGTTATGTTATAACATTTAAAATTCTTAGCTCTCATGCACGTGTGTACATATACACTAGGTATGAGGATAACTATTACACAATATTACGTTATTCATTACTGCCAATAAAAATACAAAGTTCGCTGGCAATTTCTAGGCAAAAGAGATATATGTCATATAGCATATATATGTTATATATATTGCATGCCATACCTTCCTTCCCCTTTTCATTTCCTGCATTTGCTAAAGCAGTTCTTATCCTTGCATTCATACTCACAGTATTGACTAACTTTCCATTTCTGCTCCCTGGGCATCCTAGCAGTGACTGAATTAAATATGAAGCCAAAAAAGAAGAAACAAATACTGAATGACCTTGAAGTGAAAACCACCTGCATTGCATGAGCTTTGGTGCTCTAGTCTTGAAAATCTGTGTCTTTTCACTTCGCTCTTTCATGTCACATCATAAGAAACGGATTTTGAGTATTGATTGTCATACATTATAAGCCACTCATCTCACCATTACCCTGTAATTTTGACTGCTACAGCTAGCAGACAGTGAAGAAAATCGAACAGGCACTTTTGTACTAGCAACAGAAACTTTAAACACAATGGCAACTATCAACACCAAGGGCCAAATTAGTATATACATAAGAAAATAGAATCAATTTAAACGTAAATAATAAATATATATATGTAAAATAGGTCATACACTGTGCTGTACAGCAAGATGTGCTGCATAGTGATATGAACCATTGGTCTTTATCTGTGTACTTGTCTCCCTCCTGTTGAAAATAAACCCTTAACAGTGCAAGTGTGTACAATAAACAGAAGCAGCCTAGAGGTTTTCCTAACTCTCTGGAGCTTTAAGGGTAAACAGTCAGAAGTGCTTTATGCACTTAGGGGAGAACATATACTAAAATAGAACTGCTAAATTATCAGCCATAGAAAGAAAAGGAAACAAGCTATCTGGAAAAAAACAGTCACCTAGATAGGAAATGTATACTGGATAGAAATTTAAGATGGTGTAGGATGAAAGTTATGTTGGCAACATATAAAACGCAACGCAAAGTATGTACTTTGATGCAACATAAGACATATCTTACATATTTTATTCGATAATATCAGGGAAGCTATATTTAACATCTGCCTTCTGTAGCAAGCTTAAAGCAAAAGATACTTTTATTGTGCTATCTTTAATTTCCTATGCTTTCTTCATAACTACTGTGAACAGAATTAAATATGGGTGCTGATTTCACCCTAAAAATATTGCACTATAAAGTTAATTAATGCTTTAGATAGCTGGCTCCTTTCAATGGCTAAAACTGAGATATCTTAGTTTGACTCACTAATTATATGAAACTTGGGTAACGATAACAAAGAAGAAAATCAAGATTTTTTTTTCAAACAGTGACTCAATGTAGCCAAACCAAGTTAATAAATACAATATTTTTTTCTAATTTAATTGGACCTTAGTTATTTAAATTGCATATACGCACACAAAGCAGAAAAGCAAATGAAAAGTAAATGATGTATGTACATAAACACTAGTATACAAATATTTTCAAGAAATATTTCATGTACTATGATTATAAGATGAAGAACACTACACTCTATCAAAGTACTCCATTTAATGGAATAGTAAATATTGAGGTTTGCATATAGAGGAAATTAGACTTTAAATATATACATATATTTATATAATAAAATACACACATATTTAAAATCTGATTTCCCCTATACACAAGTCTGGACATATACCTAGACCTAGACCCAGACAATCACATTCCTCCCAAAACCTGTAAATGATGTTATCAAATTGTATTTGAATTTAAACAAGACAGATAGAGTTTGGATCATTATAATTTATAAGATTTGACCTGGTAAATGGTCATTCAAGTGCATTCTTTCCTAAGAACTTGTTACTCAGAAAATATAAAAAAGTAGCTTTGTATTACCATATGTTCATTAATGAAGGCTAAATAAGAATATGGCTAGATAAGTATATGAGTGACACTGAATACTTTAAAATGTCAGTCAGTAACTTTTGTAATTTTTAATGCCTTAGGAAATGATAGCCTATCTTTCAGATATCTTCCTTATTTGCTCTTTTTTTCTCTTTCAACAGGTGATGCCTAGTTTGTACCATTGCATAAACACTTCCTTCCAATTGACTTTTTTTTTTCCTTCATTTCTATGAATATGGAAGCTAAAAAATAATCATTAATTGTCAGAGATGGCTCACTGGCTGACTCAGTTGGCTGGAATGGCTATCAACTAACAGCTCCAAATGAAAAAAAACACTGGAGGACTTATTCCAAAACACGTCTTCTTTTTGCAGCATGCAGTTTCACACTGCTCATACAACCTACCTTCACTCTTGAAATGCTCTATTATTCATTGCATTAGAGTGAAGAGTAATGCACATGTTTTCTGACCCTTTTTTCACATTGCAAAGAGAAAGATCTGCCTTTGAATGCATGCATGGAGTTCACGCTCACTTCCCTGGCAGATAGATTCATTTCATCCTTGATGTTGTGATTTGTGTTCATTACCGAAAATATTTCCATTTAGAATTCACTCAATAATAAAACAAGGTGTAAAATCTCCTGTAACCTACATTTCTCTGGTCTAACCACAAATACACTACATAAAAACCCCACCAGTACTTGCTCTAGACTAATAAAATAAAGGCTGTTTTATATACTTTAATATCACGAATAGATACAAAAGATCTGTATTTTCTGTACATATGTGTAAACAGATGGACAATAAATGGCATCTAATGTCTAATAGAGAATATAAATAACTCTGCCTTTCAGAACTTCAGTAATTTCTGTAAAATGACCAGAAAACCTCCCAGAATTTTGATATGAAATGGTATCTTACTTTTTTATTTAAGATAAGAAATTGCCTTTACTAAAGAACTGAAAAGACTGTAAGTAGGTATTTATTACAGGAGAAAAATAACAGGCTACTTTGACATGTCCTAAACACTGTGGCTGTATGACACGTCTGATGAGAACAACCAGCTGAAGTACTACTTCTGTGGTTGCATTCCTGTTTAATTACAATTGATTTTGACATAAATGAGCAGAGGTAAACAAATACTTCTATACACATGCTTGCTGTTATTAAACAGAGCTGTCTCCAATCTGAGTATTTATATTGGCTTGTCTATTTCAAGGCTTCTTTCAGTTAGGCAAAGTAATTATGTAGCAAAATGACTGGCAATAAAATGAGAATGGACTGCCACTTTTTTAAACCTTTTGGATCTTGTGGACTTTTCCTGATAAGGGGATGTTTAGATTGGATATTAGGAAAAGTTTCTTCACTGAAAGAGTTGTCAAGCATTGGAACAAGCTGCCCAGGGAAGAGATTGAGACACCATCTCTGGAGGTATTTAAAAGACATGTAGGTGTGGTGCTTAGGGACATGGTTTAGTGGTGGTCTTGGCAGTGTAAGGTTAATGGTTGGACTTCATGATCTTAAAGGTCCTTTCCAATGTAAATGATTCTATTATTTTATGATTCTATATTATAAATATAAGCTTCTGAGGCCTATAAACCTTACACAGTTTCTCCATTGTTGCTTTGGGGGATTTTATTTGGATTGTTTTCTTGCTTGTTTTCTGGACATAGGATAAAGAGAATACATTTTTTATATTGACATGGCATAAAAAACTTCAAAAGCAATAAAAAGCTGATGGGCTTATAATTCACATTTCTCCCAAACCATAAATATTGGACGAATATTGAAGGATTACATGGAGCACTACAGAACATTTAACATTTTTCTTGCGGTAATATGTTTTAAATTCATGTTTACAATTTAATGGCAATCACATATTTTTATTTAAAGACGGTGTAAGAGCAAGAAAACATTTTGGTTACCTGAAAATTTTCCATCCTCACAGCGGGCTGGTCCACAGATCCCAACAATGGGTCTTTGGCCTCTGCCTTGCTGTTCTGAAGGCAAATCACACCTGTGAGTCACAGACAGGGATAGGCTCTGCTTCCAAAATTCACAACAATGTTAAAACTTCCACAGCTGAAAAACAATTTCTACCTGTGGCCCAGGCACATCTCCTGGCCCTTGGAATTTTTCACTATGCTTCTCAAAGGTACAAACACAGAAGTTTGGAGATGATGGTGAGCTGAAAATGTCTGACTAGCAAAAAGGACGTCTCCTTTCTTCCTATCAAAGGAGAAAGAGGAGAGGCTGAGAATGGACACATAGTTTTGGTTTCCAATGTTTGCCTGTAAGTCAGAATAGCACTTACTCTAATTTGGTGTAAAAAGATCATATAATAAATAGCCATGAAAAATTATTTTAGCCTCTTCCCCATCCCACCATAAAAAACTCTTCCCAACCCAAGGCTGCAGGAAGGAAACATACAAGGGCTAGCTATGCCAGTCCTGCACTTAGCTGAGAAGCTACAGAGAAACTTTAGTAATCTGACATTTTCGTAGTTTAAAACAGTAAATCTTTGTTGTAGAGCCCAAAAGCTGTTTCCTGGAAAACAAGAGAAACAAAACTGCAGTAATTAACAGAAGAGAACAGGCTTGCAGATCTGTTAGAAAGAACATTTTTAATATAACATGTTTTCCTACTCTTGATCAAGGCAGTTCCACAGATTTTATACTGGGATCATTTCAGTCCTGGCACCTAAAAACGCAATGACTTTTAGATCTGAAACCTAACTGAATTTGTGTAATCATCTGCAGAATTTGCATGATCTTCACATTCTTTTTTACTAACTTTATTGTGAGTTAGTCATAACCAAAATATCAGTAATTACCATATATAATTTGTAATATTTAGTAAATACTAACACTGTACTATGGCAATGTTTAGGAATCCAGTCATTAACCAGGCCCATTGCACGGCATCCTATGCAAATATTGATAGATTGTACAGTTAGAGACAAGAGGTAACAAGTGATTATGACTAACAAAAGTGATGAATGGGAAGGAAAGACAACATTAATGAAAGTATAATCATATTGTTGACATTTCCTGAAAATACCAATATAAAAGCTCCATAATTTAAAGAAGTTATCCCCATCTGTCACACCGTCAAGCCACCAACGATTAGCTATGTATTACACCACTGAACCTTCCTCACCAGTTGCCAATTAAAGTTTGAACAAATCTGTAATTAGAAGGCACCTAGATTTTGCTTTGCAAACTTGTCTCAAATTTGGATATGACAACTTGTTTACAGATGTTGACTGATGAGGGTGCCACTGAGGAGACAGACATGACAGGCTTCAGAATAAATCTGTTTCTGTGTCCTTTTGATGTCTCTGTTTACATCCTGACTATAGGTAGACTCTCTTGATGCAAGTCTGTCAGGTTCTGTGCAGGAGCATGATTTTGTCCAAAACAGAACCAATGCAGTAAGGCTTTTCAAATGCTACCTGTTTTAATTTTAAAAGTCTCACAAAAATTTCTAAAGACTATGCAGATGCTGAACCATTTAAAGTTTGCCCACTTTGGTGAAAGAGAGCAGTTTTATTCACATTCCGGCCAGCATGACTGGATTTACCTTCAAAATCTCCTTTACCAGACATAATGAGACCCTGTCTGTTTTATACTGATACATGGAAAAGCCCACTGGGTATAAGGCTTTGCTTACAAATGTTGATGTGGTATATAAGTCATATACTTTGGACTTCATGGAGGTACAGTGCATCTGACTGATCAGGAGAAAGAACACTTTTCATTATGCTGCTCTCAGAAAAACCCTTAAGTTGTCCAGGCATCTTAAGGAACTCCAACTTGGACATACAGATACAGAAATACCTTCTTAGGAAAAAAGAATTTATTTAAGAGTTTCATATAGAGTCTCGTCTATGCTATGCTAAGTAGCATATTCATTATTGTTTGATAAGATGGTGCCCTAGAATATTGTTTATCAGAATGTTGGCATTGTGTTTTATTACCACCTTCAAGAGAGATTTGCAAAATGGGATTGATTATCCTTATGCCAATTTATGAAGCACCCACATTCTCTTAGGAATTTGCATTTCGTAATGCTATGCTACTTAGCTTTCTGCCTGTATAGTGCTCCAATTAGATAAATCAGAAAGACTAATTAAGGATGCCTTTTTGAAATCTGACTCTCTAAATATAACTA
>VZSC01012442.1:114186-147152 GCA_013398225.1 Steatornis caripensis | reverse complement strand
CCCCCCCCTTCTTGATTATTGATCCTCCCTCTTCTATCCATATCATACTTCAGAACATTTAATCATTTGCCAGACATAGCTGGACTGATTCTGAAGATACGTAATTTCTTTTCTGTAGATAAAATTAGGGGGACTCTACATATTAGTACATTATTCAACTCACTGTGGCCAGCAAAGTCGAGACTCAGGCAAAGCACTTGATTTCAGATTTCAATATATTTTGAAAAGATCAAAGAGCATAGCAAATCCTGTTCTTTGGTTAGGCAGACCACGCAGAACAGTAATACTCTAAGAGATGGAGGAAGCTTCATAGAACTAATACTAAATTGAAGACCTTTTGAAGTTATTTTAACCTTTGCGTCAATGTTCATCTCAACCCTCCCCACCAAATAAAGTGAAAAAAAAGCTTGTAATTGGGAAAAGACACATAAATCAGTTCTTCCTGTAAAGCAAGATTAAAAAATGTTGGTGATTTGACATCTGATATCATTCATGGTAGCAAAACTGAAATATGCTCAAGGTGTTTCTTTTACTGAGATTTATTTCTTTGAGCAAGGTTGTAAAATATAGTCTTTCCTAGGGTAACTGTAAGTCTATTTAGGATTCAAGGAAAAGGTATTCCTACAGCTGAGGTCTTCCGAAGAACTTAGTTTCCTCCTACCATGTACACTAATTCCCAGTGAGTAGGAAGACCGGCCATAGCTTTTTCAACCCTCTTGTTTAAGCTTTACTACCCTACAACAGGTAAGAAAACCAGAGAGCTTCTATCTAATCTGCTGTTTAAGGGAGAGTTCTTGTCAATCAAGAGACTGAAAAAACCCCACAGCAAGTAAACTCAGATGCAGAGTACTAGTTTCATCAGATGCCTAACAGCAGCTATAAGAGAGAGAACAATCTCGTTCAAGAAACAGATAGTCATGTAATCTAATTTCTGGCAATTAAAATTAGGTTAGAATTCTTATACTGTCTATAGAGGCAATGGAGAAGGATGAATTCAAAGACCGATTCAGTATGCAGGTGATAAGCTCTAGATTTAAAAAACTTCCCAGATCGGCTTACCTATCTTAGAATTATAGAGTCATAGAACACCTCAATTTAGAAGGGATCTACCCATAACAATCATTGGGTCCAATTCCTTGCTCCTCACAGGACTGCCTAAAACAAAACCATCTTCACTGAATGTGCATAACGTTGATGTCCTGGAGTTATCTGCCTCTGTGTTAGAGATGTATACCCATCAGTCTGGCTCTTCCTATTAGCTGTCTTAAGATTTTTAGCACTCAGCAAATTGATTGTTTTGACTCCTAAGGCCCAATTTTCTCTAATTTAATGTAGATAGGGTTTAGGTGTGTAACTCAGCATCATTAGTCACGTTTTCCAAGATGTGCTCCTAATGCACATTGTCCTCCTATTGGTAGGAAAATTGTCTCCTTGCAAACTAATAACTTAGTGATTACAGGCACATATAACTTCTGTTTTTTCCACAGAATTTTCATTTAGTATCTAGCCAGATCAAGATTCCTGGCATTTTTCCACTGAGATATTTTCTTGCAAAAGTAAAGCAACTTTTCTTCTCCCCTATTACTGTGCTACAATGCTTATACCAAGCTACGACTTTTTTTATACAATTAAAATTTGTGTCAAAGTGCTGCATTTTGAATGCCTGAACAAACACACTGGGATCTGCTTCTCTTCATTGAGGAAAACTGTAGCTGAGACACTTCTTTCTTGCAGATGCAGCTCTGGCTCCAACTAAGATGTTGTCAGAACCACAGCAGGGAGTGGCTTTTCTGATGTGTAGGTGCTACCACCTTTACACAAGCAAGATGGTGTGAAGTGGCCTTGTTATGTTATGTTACGTTATGTTATGCTATGCTATGTTATGTTATGTTATGTTATGTTATGTTATGTTATGTTACACTATTTTATCTCCAGAAAATTAGCAAGAGAGATTCAGATCACCTGATCAACTATATTTTGTCTACAGAGCAAGTTGGCACATTAGATATGACCAGGACACCATCCCAGCTCCTGCTGGAATTTAGAGTCAGAGGTGGATGAGAGCCAATGTCCTTCTCACCAACTCATCTGTCCAGCCGTACCTTGCGTTTGCAGCCCAGGCTCTGCTGGCTCACAGATCTAGCTGAATCCTAAACACAGTAGAATACTGGATACCTTGCAAAGACACTAAATTCCAGTTTTCCTTTTCATCTACAGTTCAAACATACAGATCTTCTGAAAATATTACCAAAACATAAGTTTATCTTTTGTTTAACTGGGAAAATAAAAGGAGGAGAGCTTCATGAATCATAGCTCATATTTATGTACCAGGTTTTTCTTGCCTATCTGTCCATCCTGAGAGTACAGAATTGCTAACCTTGGATTTTGGTGTCAGACTTTAAGTTCTCTGAGATGCCCAAAAGTAAATCCTGCTTGACCAATCTGATAGCCTTCTATGATGGCATGACTGGCTGGGTGGACGAGGGGAGAGCAGTGGATGTTGTCTACCTTGACTTCAGCAAGGCTTTTGACACTGTCTCCCACAACATCCTCATAGGAAAGCTCAGGAAGAGTGGCTTAGATGAGCGCACAGTGAGGTGGGTCGAAAACTGGCTGAATGGCAGAGCGCAGAGGGTTGTGATCGGTGGTGCAGAGTCTGGTTGGAGGCCTGTGACCAGCGGTGTTCCCCAGGGGTCAGTGCTGGGTCCAGTCCTGTTCAACGTATTCATCAATGACTTGGATGAAGGGACAGAGTGTACCCTCAGCAAGTTTGCTGATGATACAAAGCTGGGGGGAGCGGCTGACTCACCGGAAGGCTGTGCTGCCATTCAGCGTGACCTGGACAGGCTGGAGAGTTGGGCGGAGAGGAACCTGATGAAGTTCAACAAGGGCAAGTGTAGGGTCTTGCACCTGGGGAGGAACAACCCCATGTGCCAGTACAGGCTGGGGGTTGACTTGCTGGAGAGCAGCTCTGCGGAGAAGGACCTGGGAGTGCTGGTGGACAACAGGCTCACCATGAGCCAGCAGTGTGCCCTTGCGGCCAGGAAGGCCAATGGCATCCTGGGGTGCATTAAGAAGAGTGTGGCCAGCAGGTCGAGGGAGGTGATCCTCCCCCTCTACTCTGCCCTGGTGAGGCCGCATCTGGAGTACTGTGTCCAGTTCTGGGCTCCCCAGTTCAAGAGAGACAGGGAACTACTGGAGAGAGTCCAGCGGAGGGCCACAAAGTTGATTAGGGGAGTGGAGCATCTCTCTTATGAGGAAAGGCTGAGAGAGCTGGGTCTGTTCAGCCTGGAAAAGAGAAGGCTGAGAGGAGATCTGATCAATGCTCACAAATATCTAAAGGGTGGATGTCAAGAGGACGGGGTCAGACTCTTCTCAGTGGTGCCCAGCGACAGGACAAGGGGCAATGGGCACAAACTGGAACACAGGAAGTTCCACCTGAACATGAGGAGGAACTTCTTTACTGTGAGGGTAACAGAGCACTGGAACAGGCTGCCCAGAGAGGTTGTGGAGTCTCCTTCTCTGGAGATATTCAAAACCCGCCTGGATGCATTCCTGTGCAACCTGGTCTAGGCTAACCTGCTTTAGCAGGGGGGTTGGACTGGATGATCTCTAGAGGTCCCTTCCAACCCCTACCATTCTATGATTCTATGATTCTATGAAATCATAGTATGTCACTTCTCTCCTTTCCAAGCACAAAATGAAATTTATTGATATAGAGTAGTATACGCGGAATTCCCACCAGTCACTGATTCCATTCTCAGAAACAACTTTGATCTCAAAATTCTTATTTTAAATGTTGAGTAGGACTGAGCTGTTCCATTCATTAAGTCTCTGGCTTTCAACATCGACCCAAATAGTCCTTCTTTAAATAAATTCCCAGTTTAAATTTGGCATGTGCTTTTTGATTCAAAGATATTTAATTCGTATTTCTCAGAGTGTCAGACTGGGATGGTAAACAAGGATCCCCAAACTGTCAACAACTTTGTTCATAAAACATCAGTCACAGTCCTCTGCAAAGCTGACACACTTATTTAGCAGCTGATTTTTCTTTAAACACAATCAAGTGGAAAACAAATGATGGTAATCCTGCAGAGTGCATCTGCACTATCTGCATTATTATTTCTGTACTGTATTACCGCAGCTACATTTAGCCACTACAGCCTACTGGTCTACATGATATACAAATAAGTTCTATTGCAGCTTGATGTTACAAACTGCCTCCAACCTTTTCTTCTGCAGTTTATTGCACCTTCATAACTTCAAGAAGTCATTCAGAGCCGTACTGAACAAAGTAGTAAGACTAATACTCACAACGTGTTGCGATACAACATATATTGGGATACAACATATATTGGGGTAGATATTTTCAGTTTTAGAGCATGCTTTTTTCAGTAGAAGAAAGTGAAGGGCTATTAAAAAGAAAATAATCATTTAAAATTATATGAAAAAATATAAAATTAGCGCAGGAAAATAAAGGGAAATTCTTTAGTAAGTTAACCACTCTATAATAAAAAGAAGTTACTAGGTAAGTCTGATTTCCAAGTCAAAAACAAAAGAGAAGACGTTTTATATTAAATCTAAACATTTATGTAAAAGGTCTTCCCTAAAATTTCCTAGGGTTAATTCATTAGAAATTAATTTGTTTGCAATCTTTCTTTGAAAAAATCATATCTAAAGTAACATATTTATTTTGCTTACTGTGAGAATCTGTTTTATGAAACAATCAGCAAATGTTACTTTGAATATAATTGCTTATTTAATTTCAAACAGGAAATCAAAGTGGAGTAAAAATACAGAATAAAGCATTTCACACAGAGAAGGACATGCATATTTCTGTCACTTTTTATTTTCTACCTTTGGAGAGGAAAATACAGCATTTTCTATAAGCTTTCAAGGTCACGGTTAGCCTGCTCTAACTACGATGACAACATGTGTCTTTGATGACATGGATGAATATATCTAAAATTCAACTCTTCCTTCTAGCAAAACTATAATCCTGTAGAGAAGGTCAATGACAATCTGCCTATTAAGGCCAATTGTTTGTAAGTAGTAAGCAGCATTTTCTTGTTAGGATTTTGCTCTCTCTGCTTTGCTATCTGATTTCTGCAGGGACATGCATCTATTTACCACACTAAACCCTGTTGTCCATATTTTGCATCTAACATATTCTTTATTCATTTCCTAGAGGTAGACAAACAGAACTGATGCTATTGTTAGCATTCTCCAAAGACACAGTCAATGCAGATCTAACTAATCCCCTCCTACTTATTATTCCGCAATCAGTGTCCGCCAACAGGATTTAGCAATCCCAAAAGGCAATGTTTAAAGGGAAGGGTTAAATTCAGCTTCTTTAATGACATTCTCTGTTCCTGAGATCATTCATCATATTCATGGAATCTGTTCTGTGGAGGGACCTAAGGCTGCCAATTAAATTAAATTAAACTAGATGGACAGGTATCTGAGTGAATGAGATTGCTGTCATGATCTAAAGTGACTTTATTAATGGTGAGAAGCTATGCTGGTACAGACAGCTCTTTTAATCTGCTCCAAAGGCCCACATATTCCTTGCAGAAAGTTGCACTTGGGAGGTATCACCTCTAGAGCTAAGCTCCCTGAGAAGCGATCGTATTAAGAGAAACCTGCTGAGGTACTTGATTTAACATTAAAGTGAATTTATCAGCTACTCCCAACTTTTTGAGAGACTAATTGAATTATCAAAGGCTGCAATGGGGAATATAAAGCCTTCTGAGAACAGATCTGTAATATAGATAAAATCCTAAACTTGTGCGATGTGATTATCTTAACATGTAGTAATAGCCTGGGTTCTAAAACACACCCAAATTTAAGATTTCTTTTGCCTGTCTAAAGCCTCTATCTACCCATCAAAATTATGGGAACTGCCAAGTGTTTGGGACAGGAAAAAAAAAACAAAATTATTTTAAAACAACTTATTTATTCTATGTCTTTCAATGTCTTCAGGTCTGCTGGGTGCTCACTAGGATAAGTTTTATCCAATTTGTTGTTCAGCTTTTTACACTATATATTTTGATCTTTCACTTCCTGTAGTCTTTCAGAACAAACATACAATTCCCCTCATTTTCAGTGGAATCACACGTGATTACAATCAGACATGAATGAATGATCTTCCTGAACTAGGGCACGTAATATTGACAACAGAAAAGCTGCTGTTAGTGCAGACACCAGTTTCATCTGTAAAAATTCAACCTTGCCCAAAATCTTGCAAGATAATTATGTGACAACTTATTTTTATTTTCTAATTATATCTCTTTGATGTATATATAGGTTTGGAATATAGAACAGATCCTGGCAAAAGAGACTAGTGTTTTGGTGGTGGGTGAGTCTGGCAAAGTTACAGGACAAAGGCATTTTATTGTATCCCACTGATACTTTGCCAGAGATCACCTTCATATACAAACTTAAACATCAACATTCACAAGGATATTGTTGAATATATATTATAGCTGTGTCTGCAATACATAAATTTTCATACATTTGTCACACAAATGTATGAAAAGTACATAATTACCTATTATTAATGATAAAAGGAATTATTAAAGTACAAAAAAGCCATGTTAATATGAAAAGTATGAGAGTAAAGCTCACAAGATTCGCATGACAGAACAAAAGATACAAGACTAGCTTTGACCCTGCAAACCTCCCATGCTGCAATCGAGTGCAGTCACAACAAGCTGGAGGTGTTCACTGCATGAAGAGGTGAAAAGAGGTGACTGTAAGAAGTCTGAAGACAATTCTATATCCATAATGCATTAATTCCAGAGTGCAAGGACATCTGTTAAAATGTTTTCTCTTAAGAAGCAGCTTTAGAGACTTTTGAGTAAAAGCAGGTAAAGAATCACAAATAGAGGACAATTTAAAAGATGCTGTAAGGTATTAGAAAGGACATATATTGTAATCTTATTCTATCATAGAATAAGTGTATCCTGTCCCATGAATACAAGTGGTGATAATTGTGAGTAATTAATAATTATGCCAAGAGCCACCTACTTATCTCTCATGCACAGAGCAAAATCTGTAGCATTCTCAAAACATCCTGGTGGTGTTTTGCATTTTCCCTTTCTCTTACAGAGACCTCCCAGAGGCATGCAGAATCCATTGCTGAGTGAAGCGAACCTCAGAGAAGACCAGGAGAAGCTGAGTAGCTACTACTTGTCTCTAATTTATTCTTCTAAATAGAAATTGTCAACTTAAAGAATATGAGAAGGCAAAGAAAAAGACAATCCCCCCCTGCATTAAATGCATGTATATTGTTTCAGAATTTGCAAATCAAATGTCTTGCCAGCTTCTCCAGAACCTCAGAAATCAGATTACTTGTCCCTCCTGATTTTTGGAGTGTCATTTCACTGTCAGCTCTGTCTTGTGACTTCCCATCTGTCACCAAAGGAAATTATAACTTTTTCAAAACTCTGAATAGTTTTGCACATCCACTGGCCTTCCATCATCTTTGTTCCACTAATATTTCTGGTCATGACAGTTTTGTCCTCCTTGAGCTTCTCCGCAGGTCTGTTTGTTAGCCTCCCTGTGCGTAATTCTGTTCACTGGACCTATTTCTGTTGCACCGCCTACAAAGATAACATGCTGACAATAACACATAGTTCCAGGAGTAATGGAACTAATTAACTAAAGTTTATTTTCTGCAAATTTTTGCATTATTATTGACTAACCTGTCTTGGAAGGTACCGTCTGCTTGAAGCTTTCTCAGAAACAGGCATTGTTAACGACTTTTTCAGTCAGGAGTCTTCAGTGTCTAATAATCTGTGACATCAGTTTTTCACTTATATTGGGCACTTATATAGTATATTACAGCTGTCTATATCCACAAAAATTGTGGGAATTTATTTCTGAGGTCTGTGTCCTTGGATAGATGCTGGTTCAGAATTTACAGGTAATCAGGGAAACAGGCAGACACTGATGGCAATTTCATAGAGTTATTTCTAAAAAAACCTGAAAATGTGTCCAAAAATAAAATTATGTTTTCCATAAATGTTGTTCCATAACCGTTGTTCCATAACCATTGTTGAAAGACTGATCTCCCAACACAGTTTGTTTTTTTTTTTTTTCTTGACTATCTGGAAGGATATCGAGGAGATCATGAATGCTACCATAAACTACTTATTGGCTAGGTTTTTCAAATATCACTTTCTGGTCAAATAAACATAAAATATGTTTAACTGACTTCTTGTTGAGAAGCAGATTAGTCTGATTTCAAAGATTCACTAATGCATCCAGATGGATTCTGACACTGAACTAACTCAGACACCTCCACTCAGCATGCAGTACTACTTTGTGCTGTTCACACAGAGAGGTACATGCATTTACACCTAACTACGGAACGTATGCAGAACGTACCCCTGGATTCTGAAAGTATGCCAGATAGGTGTCTAACTTCCCATTATAGTACATGGAGACCTACTTAAGAGATTAAATACAATGTGCATGCTAATGTCAATATTTACAGCTCATCTGAATACCATTGCTAATTAGGTGTATGCATGTGGACCAAAATTGCACTTTGAATCTCTAAATATAGATCTAGGTTATCATCTTTAGGCAGAAATACTTGAAAATACTTGGTTCCCTACCCTAAGTACAACATTATTTGTCTTCTATAATGAGACACTTTGCACAGAATTTTGGCACTGATTACGAGCAGAGCTGCAGAACTGACATCAAATTGGATTCTTTTTGTTTCTGTGTTAGGAAAGGCCTATTTTGATTAATCAGTCTTGCTACAAAAATGTGCTATTTCTTTCACAGCAGTTTTCAAGAAAGCTGTTTTGAAATTTCTTGGAAGACATGCTCCAGCTTGTTGTGCCCAGCTGTTACATCACACAACACGCTCACACATGATTAATGAAAGCCACATCATCCTACAGCAGTCAAGAACGAACTAATTTAAGTTAACTTGCTTATATTCCTTTCCCTGCCATAAGGAAAAATATCTCCTAGTGTTACTTTAAAAAATCAAGCAGATTATCTTCTTACACTTTGATCAAAGGACAAGAAAGGAGAAGTTTCAAGAGATTACAGGACAAAATTAATCATAGGAGGCCAACATATTCCTATCAGATAAAAATATAAAGCTTAGTGGAAAAAGAAGCAAAAAGTTGAGGCAACACTTCTGCTGAGAATTGTTTCTCGAAACCAGAATTGCAAGCTTAGACTTAAGCATGCACTATATGATAAACAGTCAACCCACAATAAATATCACTTATTTAGATAGAGTTTTAAGTATCATCCAAGATCAGTTCACACGAGGAAGGGAAATTTATGAGTATAAACTTTCAGGTCAACAAACTTTAAACATAGCAAGCTTAAGCGTGCTGTTTTCTATGAGTAGAAAAAAAATCTTTTAAAACAGAACATTTATTGGTATGTCTTTCTGAAGGTTTCAAAACACAAACAAAAATTTACAAGTATGTACATAATACATGTTGCTGAACATGCAGTAAGAGGGAATGTCCGGTATATACCTGCTTTGCTTAAAAGCAAAATCCCATTAAAAATAAAATACAATAAAAATAAAATCAGTGATTATAAAAATTCCCGGCCCGCCTTTTAAAACAGTTACTTTTCCTTGCTAAATCACGAATCCCTTCAAGCCTAACTTTTAGCTTATTTCCGTGGTTGTGGTTAAGCTCAGCTGTATTAGGTGTGGCTTTGTTTTTTGTTTGATTTTTTTCGTTTAAACTGGTATTAAGCAAAAGTGGAAAAAATGTTGTGTAACATGAAAGAACTTTTTTTGCCAGTAAGTTCCATATCAGGATGCATTTCAGCATGTTATTTTTACTTGAAGATTCTTTTATCAGTATCGGTCCTCTAATAAATATATATAAAAAATACATAACTGTAACCAGTTCCATAACCTAAAATTAAGAATTAATTTTGTTTTGTGGAAAAATGTGATGAATTTTAAGATGTCCAAAACTGGACTCTAGCTAAGCCCTCACTTGAGTTGTTCCACACCTCCAGCGTTTTACTCAAAAGGAGGTGAGCTGAAATGAAGACTGTGGGGACCTTTTATCCTATGCACATGTAGAGTATCTCCTTTTAGAAATATACATGTATATTTGTAGCGATGAACAGGAGAAATACCTTCTAAAAATCATGTTTGTTTTTATGAAACATAAACCATTGCCAAATATGTGAAAGGCAATATAGTATTTAATAATTATTTTTATTTTATTTTTTAAATTCTTCAATCTTTTGTTTCTCTCATCTTGTTTTTCTGCTTCTCTGTTCGTGTTTCTCTTCCTCTGTTCCTCCTTCAAAACATATAATACAGTGCTCTCTTGATACTTGACATATAGTTTTCTGATGTCCACAATTTTATTTTTTCATTGAATAAAAATATCCAGAACTAAAAATAAGCCACAGAATTAATCTCCAAAGCAGAAGAAAACCTGAATGATTTTCATCTTTGGTTATTTTAATTTGCATATTGTAATCAATTCTGGTTTTTTCCTCATGAAGTACAGATTTAATAAACTCATAATTGTATACTAACTGCAGTTCCATGACACCAGCTGAGACACCAAGTTAGTCACATTCACTCACACAGTCAAAAAGCAGAGACAATATTTCAAGCCTTTTTTTGGAGGGGGTCAGTTATAGAAATTCTCACAATATGGACAGGCAGATTGTAAATGAAAAACTTTTTCATTCTCAGCTGAAATCTGTGTCTTGCAGTACAGCAGGTAATAATAAGACAAAGTATTTCATGTTTTAGCAAAAACTACCTTTTCAATAAATTTAGACTAGGCAGTAATGAGCTATATTGTGCATGTTTAATCTGCTCTAAAAAAAGTGGGAAGAAATTCTTCTGCCCAGCTCTCAGGTATTAAGTCTGTACATCTTTTATGTTGACAGTTCAGCTTCAGGCTATAAAATAGAAGAACCTGTTCTACATCTACTGTTTAAAACAAGAGCAGAAAGACTAAACCTCCATCAATCTGCTGTCTTCATTTTATGGCTTATCTGTGGCAAAAATGAATCATAAGAAAGATTTGTTCTGATTCCACAGACAGATCCATCAACTTGCTGGTACCCATGAACCACACTTTCCTATAGAGATCTGTGGTAATGATGCAGTGGCAGTATTAAACATACTATAACATTGAACTGCTGCTATTCACTTCCAATTATAGTAAGGATCTGTAATAAGAATGTATCTAGAAAAGGTGCATGCATACACCACACACTCGAAGTAATACAAGTTCACATGGCCATTTTTTCACATCTGTACCTCTTCCAAATGGCATCCTTTCTTTTAGAAGCTCTATCAGGACCAAAGCAAATAGAATAAGACAGTGATATAATTTTGAATATTTTTTCAGAGGAAATTTCTGTCCAAGTCCTTTGAATACAAAATGCATACAAATATGTGATTTCTGCATCAAATTACTTGTAAGCTCTTCAAGAAATAACACAGTCTATCGAGTTCTGAGCTGTGACTTTTTAAGCTGTGGCTTTTCAAAAAACAAATTCTACACAGCTTTATAATCTCACATGTATATTTTGGATCACAAGAGAAGACAGCTAGCAGATGAAGTATTTGCTCACCTGAAAGAAGCAGTTCAACAGACTGAAGTCTACTTGTGATGGTATGAAGGGTGAGGATAGCAAAGGAAAGCAAAGTCGGGAATGCTTGAAAAATAAAATATTTTTAGTTAACAAGAAGAAAATTAAAACGTTGGGGGAAGGATTCATTTCACATCTGAATCCCTCTCCCAAAATTGTCTCTGATTTTATCTTAACCTTGTGAATAGCCATCTCTGAAAAAACTGCAGTAACAGTTGCATGAAAGCACACAATTCTTTTAGTTAAGAGCCAGTGCAGAGCATACTCAGGAATAACTCCATTGAGGTAAGTAATCTACACAGGGTAAAAGGGAGTGTACAGCAGAGTGGCGATGCAAATGATTTAGTGTAGTAACTCTGCATGTAGTTTCAGCCCTCTTTTTCAGATAGCTCTATCCTGACAGTAATTTCATAATGAATTCAAACCCAGTACCAGAAAATATCAACTAAGTGGAGAAAAAAATTGAGACGTTCTTAAAAAATGATAGTTCAGTTTGCTTTAAAGCATGACACAAGTGTGAGAAAAGGGGACAGAAAAACATGCCAGTATAATTTAGTGGCATTTATTCCATAAAGATTGTGAAAAATATATCTTGTATGGATTATGTGGATATTTGCAAAGCATGAAAAAAAACAGCTAATTACATAAGCTATCAACACCTTCCCATAGAAAGAGCTTATAGGATTTTTGACCTGATATCATATTCATTTAATCTAATTTATGAAACTGCTTGAGGAAACATTCAGCTGCTTTCTGAAAGACTGACTTGGGGATTACTGGAGCTGTATAATTGTTCAACTGATCAGACTTAAAAAGAAACATTTTGTTTTACATTAATCTTGCTGAAATGGGCAATGAATTTGAGAAATAGATTGCTGTCTAAAAGTCTTGCCAAAAAAGGTCTAGCTGAGAGCAACTACAACTACTTTTTTTTTTTAACAGTCTCATTTTCTTATTTTCAATCTTTATTCAACAGCTGTTCTTTCCCCCCTCCTCTATAACATAATTATGCAGAAATCCAGCATAAAACAGGTGGAGCAGTTAATAACAGGCAGCTTAAACATTTTTTCACAGTGATGCCCTGCAGATGTTTCTTTCTTTTTTTTTTTTTTTCCCTTGGCTTCTCATTTAATTTGTATACATTTCTTGAAGTATGTTCTCACAACATATGGAAGCACCTGAAAATAAGTCTGTGAAATGCATATGTTCATACAGCCCTTATTGTGATAGGTAGCACATTTAGAGGAAGAGAGTGAAATTCATAGTTTGTCCAGTTAAAGCAGAAGGAATTTGATTGAGATAAGTAGTCTTTCACCATACTCACTCCAGAAAGACTTCCAGACCTTTTAAAGACATTCTGTATTAATTTTTACAGTCTTTCAGTATACATCTATGTGTATGTTTTCTTTTCTCCAAAATAGATTCACTTTGCTTTTCTATATTTGACATAAACTTACTACGCATCTCAAAAATAATCATGGCTCCGTGATAAATACTCCTTATTTTGCAATACTTCATTTCAGTAATTAGCACTTGACATTTAGCCTAAAAGAGATGGAAAAATGTCATACTGACAGATGTTCCACAGGTCCACTAAAATATAAGAGTTCCTACATGCAGAAACAGGTAGAAGATGCTGTTTGGCCCTGAATTTCCAAAGAGTTCACTGATTAGGATAAATAAATGATCCTAATTTATCTGGAAAAAAATATTTAAAGAAGTCAAGGTTAACTGAGAAAAAAGTACTAAAAGTCTAGTAAATCTTCACTTTAGTTCATGACAGAAAAAAAAAGAAGATAAAAATTATAAAGACAGTACCATGTAGACATAGAATGGATTTAATTTTGTGTAATACATGTAAACACACAAAGCACAGTAAGTGTAATTGAACGTACAATCTATTGTAATGAGAGAATTCTATCTTCAGGTTCACATAAATACCATAACTGGAATTATTCCATGAATGTTGAATTGGTTTATAAAAGATGAATCCAAACAAGCCTGATAAGGGTGAATGTTTTCCCCATGGGTTTAGTAATGTATAACACCTCACATTTACATTCTGAAGACTGAATAGCCTGGGCATTTTCTCATATTGTCACCGCTTTATTTTTATATTCTTGGTATTTCAGGCAACGATTGTGTATTTTCCATATTTTCTGGCAGACTTGCATAAAAAATATTTATTTTAGTATTTTTCCAGCCTGCTTGTTGCAGGAAATTTTTACATTTATGTGGAGTTTCACATATTTATTATATTATAGTTGGATGAGACAATACCCTTTATTAATAAGACATCACATAATCTGATACTCCTGATGGAGGAAAAATATCTGCTTTCATTTTCTTGATTAGCACAGAAGACGCATGTGAATTCCTAGATCTATGAAACATTTGTTCTTTAAGAGGGTCTAAAAACTACACCTTCTAACCTCCAGGGTTTAAAGTAAAACAGAAATTATACCATTGTAGTGGTAAAGTAGGTTTCACACAGATGAATGAAAGAATGTTTCTAAACTAAATATGAATTTTTTAAAAATCTGAAATATCAATATTTTTTTCTTTGGGCAAAATTACATGTAGGATAGTTGCAGATTATGAGATTATTTAATTTTCCTTTGTTCTTCTGATAGATGTTTGTTTTCCCTCCCAGGCAGAAGGTTAAAAATTGTTTTCAAATGAAAAAAAGAAACAAAATACAAAACCCTAACCAAACTTCAATTGCAAATCTCCCTTTGTGATAGGGTAAGAAATTGTAAAAAACTCCCATTTGATTTATTTTAAACAGTATCAAATGCTAGAAGCTACTTTAATAATGAAAGATTACATCGATAGCTTTTGTAATGTGCCCAGTCAAGTTAGCCATAAATATGTGCATATGTAACAGAAAAATTCTTTTGTAATGCAAAATTTTACTTTGCAAAAAAATGATATTTCCATGAAGGAGGTGTTCAGCACAAGCTTGAAAGGACTATCTTTATAGTTTCACTTTTGAATTATTGAAGTTGCAGAAAACTCTTTTTGTTCCGCACCATCCTCACCTGCTCCCAGCAAAGGAATCAAAGCAGAAGAGGCAGTTTGGAAGCAGGCAGGAAATGCTAAAGAATGTGAGAAGAAACTGAAAGATACTCTGCATCTGTTATATCCTGAAATTACCTTGGAAGTCTGTTTAGAGCTACCTGCCATGTAGTGTGTTGCTACTTACTGGGCACTCATGTGTGCCTAGAAAATTGAGATTCTTGCAACTGATCCATCCAGACTGCAATTTAGAGTGAAGTTTATTAGATCATCGATGGTAGGGAGGTAGGAAAAAGTTTTTAAAAAAAGAAAAGAAAAAAAGAAAACAAGAAAATAAAATACACAAACATCTTCAATACAAACACAAAACGCTCTTTCACATGAGATCGATATAACTGTGCTATACTTTGTGTTAGAGTTTTTCTGCACACTGTCATAGTTTGTATGAACAAAAAAGTAATACAATATGGTATTGTTGCACTGCAAATTAGATCCTCCTCAGTTAGCTTCACGTAACCTTTTCCAAGCGTTATACAACTTTCTTCAGTTTCAGCATTTACTGATAGGAATTCTACTAAATACATTGCTATGCTAAGTTACTACAATGATTTAATTTGCAGTTTTGTGATCATGAGCCCATGGCTTACTACGCTCATCTAAAAAAATGCACAATTATATGCTCTTAAAATAACTAATATCACCATACTCATGACTTCAAGACGTCACGAGGACATAACTTGATGACATCAGGAGGAGGAATATGCAATACTACTACTGACAGTGGATGTCATTTGTTAAACTTATTCTTTGCATGCATGTTAGGGTAATTCTGGAGAACTGATTTTATGCAAAATCAATTCTTAGATTTAAAGTAGAAGAACAGAGAACAGTTTCTTCTTGTTAGAAAAAAAAATCCTTTCTATACATGAGATTCAAGATTTTTTCCTACTATTCACCAACAGAGATTTTGTAATTGCTATTAAGTAATGTTTAATGTGCAGTAATAAAGATATGATTACTATATATACACACAGCATCACTTCAAGGTTCTACCAAGACATGATAGCTGTCAAAAGAAAGTAATGTTCTCATATCTTTGCAGAGGAAAGTTTTCGTGGCTTTAAAATATGTTATTTACAAAGTTGACAAGCCTCAATTAGACATAACAATATTTTTTGGTTTCTTCTTCCATCTGCCAGTCTGCTCTGTACTGAGCTTGTAGTTCACTAGAGGCCTCTCAAAGAAAGATTTCCATCTTTTTTTCCTCGGACACACACATGACATGCACTGGCAGGCTGATATGGTTAAATTCCTCCCAAATTATCTACAACTCTTTTTTTTTCTTTACTTTCTGATATTTCATTTAAATTCTTTTCTATTTTCAGTATTTGTGCTATTCTACATATTGTGATAGTTGTCTTCCTCCTGAGATCTGATTTGTAATCTTTTCTCCAGATTTCATGACTTTAGAGTTTTCTGACATTGTTGTCAAAGTTCTCAGGAAAAAAGTTTTATCTGCTATCCCCTGCTTGAATCTGTAGTCTTGTAAATATACAATTCTGTGCAACTCTGCGCCTGTGATACTAATGTTACAAAATAGATATTTATAGATAGAGGAAACTCTTCAGGTCTGATAATTTAAAATAATAGTACCCATTTACAGATCTTTTATTAAAGAATCAAAAAAGGAGTTCACTGATACTTCGTTTATAATGGAATGGAAAAATCCTGGGTGTAGAATGTTTTGACATAAAAATGGTTAGAGTCCAGCATTACCCTTGCCTTCTTCAATGAGCTATTTCATTACAGATTGTCTTGCCCTGACCTTTGGTCTTCTATTTCAAAATAGAGGATACGAACCCACAACTGCCTCAGGCTGACCATACCAAGAACTTAGAATTTAAAACCTTAGGTCATATTCAGAAGGCTTTCTAGACTGTTGGATATACTTCAGCAATAACCTATGTGTCTACCAAAAGTCCCAAAACTCAATATAGTTATTCACCAAAAAAGAGGATCATACCCTAAGAAAATGGTGATCGAAAAAATCCGAATTATGCCCCTTGCATCTTGGTACTGAGCCTGACTAGAACAGTCAGTCAAATAAGACATCTTTCCTTACTTTGCAAAACCAGTATTCTAATAGATGCTAAGAGATTCACCAACTATAACAAACTGACATTCACTATCCAATCGTCTAAATTCAGAGCAAGCTCAGGAAGATGTTAATTAACAAAAAAATCTAAGCAAGTCTAATATTCTTGAAAATTCAGTCTGGACTTGGGTCACAGCATAGACTTGACAGTACACTGGTGGTTGATCTAAAGAGAAAGATAAGACATGCATTATTCTTACACTCCTGTATCTCTGCATTATTTAGTACTCTGAATCATGAGATCTGTGTAACTTGTTTGATCTACGGAGAATGTGCTATACTTTTTTGTCAGAAATGAGCAATAATAGAACATATCCCCCACGACTAAGATCTATGCTTGTGGTGAAGAGCATAATTATCAGTGTACTTTCAGGTCCTATCTATATATCATGATTAGATGATATATATATTATGTGATATAATTCACATGATATGGACTGAAAAGCCAGCAGCTTGCATGTAGCAGACAGCTTTACCTCTCTTTATCTCAGGAAAATGATGCTGCCTTCACCAGGGAGATACTTGGACAAGATCAGCTCATGAACGTGTATTTACTAGTTTATAAGAGTAAACAGTCCTAAAAGACTCACAAAAGTATTTTGAAGCTCTCACAACTATACTGTAGTCTCCTGGGATTGAAATTGTACCACTATAAAGATTAAAATAATCTGTGTTCTGGGAAGGTTGCATTGCTTAGATATGTAAATTAAGAAGTTAACCTTTTTATGCTCCCTACCTACTCAGTGGAAAAAAGAGAGGCTCTTTCAGAGGGAAAGTCAGTTAAAATTAGTAATATAGAGACTAAAATACTCTGGTTTGGCTACCAAAAATGAGGAAGAAGAATCGTTAACCTCATGAAGTTCAACAAGGCCAAGTGCAGGGTCCTGCACCTAGGCTGGACTCTCTCCAATACCAATACAGATTGGGAGATGAATGTATTAAGAGCATCCCTGTAGAGAAGTACTTGGGGATACTGATGAATGGAAAATTGGTCATGAGCTGGCAATGCGCACTTGTAGCACAGAAAACCAACCGCGTCCTGGGCTGCATCAAAAGAAGCATGACCAGCACATCCAGAGAGGTGATTCTATCCCTCTACTCCACTCATGTGAAACCCCACCAGGGTCCAGCTCTGGGGCTCTCAGCACAAGACATGCAGCTGTTAGAGCAGGTCGAGAGGAGGGCTGCAAAAATGATCAGAGGACTGGGTCGCCTCTCCTATGAAGAAAGACTGAGAGTTGGGGTTCTTCAGCATGAAGGAGAGAAGGTTCTGAGGAAACTTAATCGCAGAGTGTCAATATATATACGGGGCTTACAAGAAAGATGGAGAGAGGGCCTGTAGTGACAGAACAAGGGGCAACAGTTTTAAACTGAAAGAGAGTAGATTTAGGTTGGACATTAAGTAAGAGATTTTCTACGGTGAGGGTGGCAAATTCCTGCCTGTGGTAGAGGGGCTGGACTAGGTGTTCTTTAAAGGACTATTCCAACCCAAATCACTCTATGATTCTATGATTATATAAATCATGTATCTTAACTTTTGTGTTCTTTGTTAGTAAGTTGTCACAAAAGACAATCTATAAATAATATTTTCCCTTTTTGCTGCTTGGCTACAAAACTGTCTCAGCCAAGCAGAAAGTGATCTGCCCTTGCTCAGGTCTTCAATACTTAGATGAAATGTCATATATCTTGACATAACATTTCATAGCTCAACCAGAATTACAAATTTTAATGAGACTTTGAGTCATTTGGGACATAGGCTACCAAAAATGCATCAATTTAAAGTTGACGCACTCAGCTGTTTTCTCCTTCTGGAGAGAAAATTAGAGATCTTAAGTCAAGAGCTTAATACACCACTGGGAGGTACTTAGATACTGCTGTGATGAGTATCAACAGAATGAATACGAATATCTAATACATAATAAAAGCAATGTGGGAAAGGATTGACTTTCAGCGAACTGCCTGCTCTTTTCATGATAACTTGGCAGCATATGTGAAAGGCATGCTTTTTTTTTTTTTTTTTTACTACATGGTGATGGTAGCGATCTCCTCTTTTGCACTGTGTCCATTTGACAAGCCGGATTTTTTCAGAAAGAGATACATGTCTTTCACTTCCAAACTCAAAATACGGCTGAAAGGCCTGTATACTTTTAAGTTACTACATTTTATCGGAACCAACAAGAATACTAATCATAAGCATGAAATAACAAACATAAACAAAACTAGCAACAAGTCATCCTGCTGAATGGTAGTACACTGGAATGAGTACACCATAAACATAATATATAAAAGAGAAAGAGTGAGGTGGATCACAGGACGCGGTTTCTATTACACTTTTTTCCTGTTGGACTCTTGTTTTGAAGAGCAAATTTTCAAAATACTCTGGAAAAAAGAAAAAAACACACTAAAAGATGTTTAGAGAAGGAAGGATTTAGGGCTATTAACCTTGACAGAGGTCTCTTTGCCCTAAGCAATCTTTGTGCTTTCCTAACATGAGCCACCAATGTTCATTTGGAGACTGTGATGAAAATACAACTGTATTTATTTCACTCATGGACTAGTACTCATGTTTTGTTAAATGTACCCACTTAGTCACTGACATAGACTTGCTTTCCCAATGCACCTTAAGAGAAAGTGCAATTATTCAAATGTGAAAACTCTCTATACTTTTTTTCTTGCTCATGCATTCCAATAATTTATGTTGTGTCCAGCATGATCATGTAATCATCTTTAAATGTATTGCTCTAATCTATAAAGGAGTGCCAAGAAGTTGAAAACTTAGACTTCTGAAAAGAGAAAATTACATACTGTAAACAAGGACAAAACAGTATGTAAAATTCTCACTAGAAATAAAAAATATGATTAGAAGCAATGTTTCTGATTCATGGGAGTCAAACTAATAGAAGGAGGTTAGCCAGAAAAAAGGAGTAAGAAAGGGAAAACTGTGTAGGGAAAAGTGGTGAAAATATTAAAAAGACATGCCTTATGCAAAATAGGAAAAAAAGTGATCAAAAAGTAAAAAGCTAATTATAAGATCAGAGGTAGAAGCAACATATCGTAATTAAGAGGTAATAAGACAAAAAATCACACAGTAAGGTGAAAAACAGTATGTGACTAGCAGGAATGAACTGAAATACTAAATAAGAAAGAAAAGGTGATAGTGCAAGAAAAAACATGCAAGAACAGTGAAACAAGTGAAATGGAGGGAATGTTAAAAGTGAAATGCTAGGGGAGAAATGTAATCTAATGATTGGATCAAAGGAGTGTGGTAGAAGTCACATGAGTGTTACTAAGAGCGATTAAGTGTAATAATAATGATGATGAAGATGATTGAACTGATTTGTTTTAAAAAGACAAGTCAGTAACTAAGAACTGTTTTAATGGAAATGAATAAAATTCACAAAAAGAATGGTGTGAGCCACTTGAAAATGCCACGAATATCTGTGCAGTCTGACTAAATGTATACTTCCTAATGCATATTTTAGTGCCTATCAACTGTACATAAAATATTACATAGAAATGCATGCATAATAATAATACAAGCCTAAACCATTCAACTGTATCACAAATAATAATTATCTGGGACACTAAAAGATCATGGCAAAAGCTAATCTAATAAGTCTTCCATTATCTTTTAATACTTTAAAACTGTGCCGTGAGCTAAACAGTTGTCAAAATTGAGTTCTGTTTACACCGAGCTGAGTATCAGTGAAATAAACAGAGATCACTGCTGAGCTCTAATTGCAAAAACAAATTGTTCTCTCTGTAATCGAGCGGAAAAGGTTAGTCTCCTTCTCCTCCTGCCCCCCCCACCCCCCACCCCATCATCAGACTTTATGCTTATTGGAGGCACAAAGGCAGATGGAAGATCATATGTCATTTGTTGAGCAGATAGGAATTTTAAGAGAGGGGACATAATAGAAAGACCCCACCAGATAACACTGATTAGCTGCTGCCTTGCAGGGATGAGGTCATGGAGAGCATAGTGACTACTTTATACTAGATATTGTATTTCATTTTAACTCAGCTAGTGGCATACTCCCTTCTCTCCAAAGTGCAATGGCTAAAGTGTGGTCTACCAGATAAGAGTAATCCATGGCTATCCTCCATCTGAAAGGAGGCACAGACTGCAGAGGTTATGCAGACAGGCACAGGGAATCTGTTCTCTGCTCAAGACTGAGGATCTTAAGGGCTACCACCCCTCTTATCGCATATGTAAAATTTGCAGTTGTATGCACTCCACCTTATGCAAATATGAACTGGCATAAATATTTGTGGAAACTAGATTACCTACGGATTCAGGAACTATACTATTAATAAGCCTACAACAGAAGACTCAGTTGGGATTTCATGTTCATATGAATGTCCAAGATGAACAGAAGTAGAATAGCTCAGTGCTCATCATATCTTCTAAGTTTTTGTTCATTCCTACTGGGCAAGGATTGTGTGATATTAATTTTGAAGCAATGAAGTCTTATGCTGAGAGGCACTTTGATGTCCAGCTCCCCACTTCCCAGACCTCTTGCCAATATTTTCCTTCTATCACAATCACAGATTAGCTAGTGTCTGGCACCAATATACATTTTCATGCCTGAATATAAAATCCCAACTGCATACTAACAGCCATAGTTGCCTGTACCATCACTTCTCTACAGATATGTAACTCATTTCTTGAAAGAAATATTATTACAATGCAGCTAAATAAAACATAGCTCCTCAGCAGGTATCACTGTGGTGAGAACAGTCCGTCACAGTCGGACTGTAAAAATTTGTTTTACACAAGCCAGTCTCTGCTTGTTCACTGTCAGAGAAAATACATTTTGCATCATCACTTACGTTGTTTTCCTTATCTGGCGTGATAGTTACAATCTATATTTCTCAGCTCTGTGCCCCAGGGACTAAAACTATCAAAGTACAAGGAAAGCAAATACACTAATAAAATTGCAGTACCAACTCATCTCATGAACAGAACCAGAGTCATCTTTGATTTCCAATGTTCTCACAGCCCTATCCAAAACAGCTGCTAAATTACTACTTTAAAACACTGAAAGCCAGCATGAGAAAAGCTCTTATTTTATGAATAACTGGTACCTAATGCACACAGCCTAGCTCGGGTAAGAATACTGATTCATTATAACTAGTACACAGTTTTGCATCTAGAACTAAAATCAAAGAAGACTATGGAGAAACTTTATTATGACGGCAAAGCGTACTGTTCCTTTGAACGATGAATTGCCAAAACAAAAACAGAAACTGAAAAAAGGCAATTAAGTCTACTTAATTCCCACTTCCTACAAAACTATGCCAGATCTAAAAATTTAAGGCTCATTTAAAGAACTGGAGTGGATCATTAACAGCTTATTGAAGATGTCAATCAACTGGAGATGTGGGAAGAATTTAAACACATGTAAGTACTGGCAGTCATCATGTCTGATTTTTGGTTCTTCTACTAAGGGGAAAATTTTAGCCTTGTACCCCTATTGGAACTATAAATTCTTTCCAATGTAGATTAGTATTTATAATTCTTTCATTAAATAACTCCTCTAATACTAGAGATGTTAAGAAACCTCATGGTCTAGAAGTGGACTGTCTACCTTCTTTGTCTAGACATTAAATGAAAATAATTTTAAAGTTTACTATTAGTACCTTGGGATTTTTAACACATTTAATTAGGTTCATTGTATCTGCACTTACATCAAATTTGCAAAATCTGAGTGCTATAGATGTCGGAAATTTTAAAATTCTTTTAAATTTTTTTGTCTGTACTACAAGTCTGAACTTTCTGTTGGGAAAAGAATTATTTCACAGCAGCCATTCACAGTTTGCAAGCAAAAGACATTTATTCTTTGATACTCATCTTATAATTATTCAATTTAAGATGGGAGAGCATAAAGTTTTTACTCTAAACAGAAGTAAAAACTCAATAGAAATCTGCAGCATTTGCTCAGTCCAGAATGATGAAAGTACACATTTGCTTGGATAGTTAGTAGCAAAATGGGACTTGTAATCATTAGCCCTGTAATACAAACATAAAACAATAAAAAATTAATAATAGTGGAACTTTTAAGCTCTTATCTGTAAATATGCTTTAAAATTAAGACGTGTCCTTTAAAATGCAATGTAATACCAATGTATTCAGTTTAAGAGTTTGATGTGTCATACTTTACACAATGATAGTTTCCACCTTGCTGTAATTCTGCTTTGGTAATTTGAAAATCTAACCTACTGCTTAAACTTTAACACATATTTTTTGCATACTCAGAACATGCATTCATTCATGCTGCATGCAAAACAAGTAGCTTACATTACAAGGATACAATAAAATAGGACAAAATTGCAGGAACAGATATTGTAAGTAGTTTGAGACGATCATGCAACAGCTTGCCTGTATCTAGCAGGAATTCTTATTCAAAGGATGTGATATTTTTAGAAGATGAATAAAGACTTTTTTTTTTCTATTGTATCATCTATGAAAATTTACATAAAAATTTCTTTGCAAGTATCTGCCTAATTCCAGAAAACTTTATAAACTGCAACAGGTTTAAGTAATTGTCCACTTCTTAACTTGGTCAAAAATAAGATTTTTACACAGAGGTATAAAAAAACCATGGCAGTTGTCATATTTTTGTTTCGCTTTAAGGAACTTTGCAATGTGGATTTCTGACCTTTCAGGCTACCAAACATCATTAGAAAAGACTTGGTTCTAACAGAAGCAAGCTTCTCCTTTCTTTAGGCTGTGATTCCACAATATGTAAAGCTAAGACAGATTAGTCCTGCCTGGCACCCACTCTGAATGTGTTTCTGCCCTGCTTTAATGTTATGGTAAGAAGGTTCAAGTAGCTAAAAGAACAGGGTGGGTAGTGGGGGGGTGGTTGGGGGAAGCAAACAGTTTTCTGTTAGTTCACCTTCCTGAACTAGCTTGCTGCAGGACCAGATGAGCCATCTCTTCTTGAAAATCTGCAGCTGAAGAAAGGCGAACGTATCATGTTGATGGAACCATAACTATTTAACTGATTTAGACCAGTTAAAACCTAAACCGTGCCTTGACAGAAAGTAACTTTCTCACATTGGAGAGATCATGACGGAGCATGTGATCAGCAGGAATTGACGCTTGTAATGGACAGTCACTTACATGTTTATCCCTCCCTCTAACATGAAAGGTTTCCTTCTCACTTTAAACACATTAATGCATTCCTAGGAAATATCCTTCCTAGGCACCAGCTGCTGCCACTGCCAAAGCAAGCTGGTCATAGAAGACATTTCTAGAAAGTGAGTTCTTCACAGTGGGGACATGAGTCTCCCCATGCAACCTGGGACCACAAGTTACATGCTTTCCACATGCATTACAAAGACAGTGTAATTACAGCTGCTATGAGCCGCAGACTGATAGACCCTAGTCTTACATCTGCTTCTGAAGCAATGTGATTGCAAGGGTGTCACAAAATTTAAAAGGGTAAAAAATAGTTGATTCAAGGTCAGCCAGCTGAACAAGAATATGACAATGGAAGAAAAAAGTACATTCTGAACATCTATATGCTAGGAATGTCTTCTGTTTCCTTAAATTATATACTGTATGCTTGCTCAGGTAGTACAAACTCTCAGGATCTCATTAGACATACAAAGGAACAAGACGGAATTCCTTGGTTTTACTTTAAAAATATTGTCTTTTTTCTTTTTTTTTAGTAGGCTTTGATAGCAACCATTAATGTGATAATCTCTTCCTGTTCATACTGTTGTAATTAGCATTATGTAGAAATTAGCGTTGAGGACATGTGCATATTATGCACAGAACAAGAAAATTAGTTGTTACAAAGGACAAGCTACCACAATGTAGCATGTCAATAATGCATATTTTTTACTGGTTCTCAATTTACTTTCAATGCCAATTCAAGAACCTGGCCATAATATTTAAGGCTTTTGCTGAGCAGGATCCATCTGAGAATAATTCTCTATTCGCTACACATTGAGACAGCTGTGTCCCTCTAGGCCACTCTCGTGTGAAGCTCTTAGGACTAGAAATAAAATGTTCTCAGTTGATGGCTGTCATTTGATGGAAAAGACACATCACAAGAAATAAACGGGGACTCCAGTCAGATTCTCCTATGCTAAGGAAGTAATCAAGGCCGAGAATAATAACAAAAGTAAACAAAACCTGAAGCTAAATAGCAGTAAATAAAAACTGCCACATCTGTAAGCTAGGGGTTGGAAAGCCGAGCCTGTCATTAACACCTCGATGGCTACATCAAACCTGTGTGGTGTGGATCTACTGAGATGCACATATTGCCTCTGGCTCCCCATCCACATACCTAATTCCCACCCTTGTAATGGAAACCAGGGCGCAACGAGATAGAAATGAATTCAACAGAGGTGTGAGGTCTCATCCTGGATCTCATCCCAGTAAGCAGTTGAGCACAAGCAGGTCTCGCAGTTTGGTTATGTCAATATCTAAATGATTGCGGTTGTTGGTTCTCACAAGCTGTGGTAAGAGGTACCTGGAAATCTGATTAAGGGGTAGGTAAGATCTGAATCCTATGGACTTTAGCATACTGTATATAAAAAATGAATGAGCTGTATCTTTCTTTGTCTTTTCACTAAAAACATGACTTTAGCAGTTTTTACATCCTCAGATGTTTTACAAGGAAATGGGAGTAATTTTGTTTCTCTTCCTATAACCCTACTGTCAGGTTTTATTTATGATTTTCCCAAACTCACCCTCCTTGCACACTATTCCTACAAAATAGCTGGAAGAGCTACTTTGGAATCAAAACCATTTCTACTGCATAGAACAAATGTCAGGATATGCTTGAACAGTTACACGGCTGGCAGTCACCACTGAGAATAAAGCATATAATGCTAATTCTCAGCATGCATCAGGGTGGAATTCAAGCTCAGCTGAAGAGAGTTGCAGGCATCCTTGTCTACCTTTGAGCTGTTCAACCTGACAGTGCAGTGTACCATAGCTTTACATTCAGACCTGTTTTGTTCTTTTCAGTTCTTTTCAGTGAGGAAATTCTGAATACAGGATTGATGGCATTGCTCATCTGAAACAGCAAGCAAGCTATTAACAGGACATGACTGGGTCAAATATTCCACAAGTTTCAGGTTTTACCGTAACTACTTTTTAAAACAGAAATTGAAAGAAATTTGCTTTTCCTAAGGTTCCAGATGAAGGAATTTAAAATACATATATATTATAAATGAACAAGAATCTAAGCAAAAAATATAAAACCTCTCAGATAAACAGAGATACTCCTGAGGAAGATGTGAGCGACACTCTGTGGAGCTCAAAATGTTGATTCCTTCTCTGTGGCTTCTTTGGCTGGATCTGGGTTAGTAAATGTGAAAGTGCCACAGCAGGTAACTGTCTATACCATGTAACTACCCTACCTATAATGTCCGTACAGCTGGAACGATACCGGGCACACCTTTGGCCTGGGCCAGCCTCATTCTGCCAGGTTGTTTCAGACATGATTCAGAAGTCAGCCCAGTCAGGAATCACAGCTGTGTGGTCCTTCTGATTAGCATAATTCTCATCTTGGATTTTACCTGGACATTCACAAAAATTCTATGTGAAAAAGAGCCTCAGTAATTACAAAAGAAGGTCAATTTTCTGTGCTACAGGGTGAAAGAGACTACAAGTATTTCTGTGGCCGGAACACGGACCTTCGTTTCAGGGTCAGTGAATCCTTGCAGTCAGAGGGACTATGGTTTATTTGCACAAAGTAAGGTTAAGAGGGTGTTACCTGAAAGGATCTGAGCAACAGTGAATAAAGATGTATTACCAATGTGCTGCTTCCGTTTCTTCTGACTCTCCCTTTACCAGACCCAGCCATGAAGTTGCAGCAAACCCCGTGAAGCTATGGCGGCCTAGGTAAGAGTCACAGCAACCCGAAGAGATCCCACCACAGTCCGTAACGCAGGAGTGGACACTGGCCGACAAGCAGCAGTATTGCTTTGACAAAAGACCTCCACAGCACATTGCTGAAAACCAGAGTATGTAAGATCGTCTGTACTTCTGTCTGAGGCTACACTGAAACACTCTGGAAAATTAATCCTTATCAATTAAACAGGCAAAATTAAAGAAGATTTGTTCAATCACATTAAACCACTATATAGATATTCTTATATTCTTATTGTTATACTATTACTTTTTTCCTTGTTTTTATTCTTATTCCTATTCAGAACTAAAATGCTCCTGGATCACTTTACTCGCATTCAGTTTTTAACTGATTTAAGCTCAGCCAAAGTAAGTGTATTTTGAGCCCAAATAAAGATATCTATGCAAAGATTTGACGTTATTTGAGTAATCCGCATGTAATATTAATTTGGACAAATTTTCACAGCTGCTCCAGTGTAGAAAAAGACAAAAGCATTAAGGCTTGGGCTACAATGAGAAAAATAGTAACAATAATGGATGTTTAGATTCCTGAGTGGAATTCTGCAACAATAACTTGTGAAAGATCTCTACAAGTATTTTTCCAAGGGTAAGGAAAGTCAAAAGGATGACAGGGTAAGGAACAAGCTTAAAATAGGCATTTGGCAAATTGTGTTACAAAGGAACAATAAAAATATCATTAAAATACTGTCTTCGATATTTAGTGTATTATTACTAAAATACCAAGCACAAATGGACATAGACACTATATGTACTTTAAAATGCTATTCCTATTTGCCAAAGTTCCTAGGAAGTGTGAGAATAAAAGTCAAAAGGAGCTGAAATCAGGAAATTGGTGACAGTCATTGGACATCATCAGTATAATGTGGGGTTTTTTTCCAGAAAAATGAAGAAAAACATTGCATTTTTACTCAAACATTAGTAACAGATTTTGATGGTTTGGGCTGGAGTAGCGTTAATTTTCTTTGCAGTAGCTAGTAGTTTGTGCTGTGGTTTGGATTTGTGCTGAAAACAGTGTTGGTAATGCAGGGATGTTTTCGTTACTGCTGAGCAGTGCTTACACAGAGCCAAGGCCTTTTCTGCCTCTTACACCTCCCCACCAGTGAGGGGGCTCGGGGTGCACAAGGAGTTGGGAGGGGACACAGCCAGGACAGCTGACCTCAACTAACCAAAGGGATATCCTATACCATATGGCATCATGCTCAGCATAGAAAGCTGGGGGAAAAAGAAGGAATGGGGGACGTTCAGAGTGATGGCGTTTTCTTCCCAAGTAACCGTTATGTGTAATGAAGCCATGCTTTCCTGGACATGGCTGCCTACCGATGGGAAGTGGTAAATGAATTCCTCATTTTGCTTTGCTTGTGCACATGGCTTTTGCTTTACTTATTAAATTGTCTTTATGTCTACCCAGGAGTTTTCTCATTTTTACTCTTCCAGTTCTCTCCCCCACCCTAACAGGTGGAGACTGAGCAAGTGGCTGTGTGGGACTTACTTAGTTGCTGGTTGGAGTTAAACTATAACATAGGTATAGCTATTAAGTCTGTCTTTCATAAAAATTCGTTATGAAGAGGCAGACTTGAGTCAATTGAATCACAAGTGAAAGATAAAATTCAAGATGAAAATGACACAGCTATGGATCTCTCTATAATTGATTTGGAATAAATGTGTCTCCTTTTTTTTTTTTTTTTTTTTTCTGTCTTTCTGTTACAACCTAAGAAGGAATTGAAAATGACATCACGTTTCTACAACATTTCCAGATTTCTGCAGAGATTCTGTTTCTACTTTCTGATTGTAGATCCTACAGATCATATTCTTTTTTGGGTTGAAAATTGACTTAGATAAGAAGAGGGTATATTTCAATTAGTAACCAAGGAAATGTTTGTAATGAATGGAACACATCCAAGAATGGTAAGTGTCATGCAAGCCAGCACAGAAAAAAGGCTGGTGACATTTGAATTGGTTGCAAGAGAGTGTTTTTAAATTAAAGACAAGTGACAGGCATAGAAAAGCACATAATCTGAGATAACTTGTCAGCTAGAGTGAAGTCACAAACTGCACACTCAAGAAGGGAAAAAAAAAGGCTAAAGTAAAAGTTAACCATACATGGAGAGGGAATAGCAAAGAAAAACTTCAGCAAATAAAATCCCAATTGAACAGGGCACATAAAAATTGGTAACCAGACCCAAAACAAATATTTACTTGATTCTATATATTTTTAAAGTCTAAAAAACAAGAACTGCAGCAGCTGGTTCTAAGTGAGGAGTGTGGTGTAACAGATACCTCACAGAAGCAGTAGAAAACAAAATACCCAGGGGAACCCGGTGTAATTATAATGCCAAGACACAAATTATATAGGAAAGATGAAGTACATTGTACTTAGCTAGTCAAAGAGTTCACAAGAGGATAAACATTGCTTACTTGATTTACTTTTTAGCATTCAACAGGCCAGACTGAAAATGCAATTATCTATGTGCTACACTGTAATGCTGGCCATAAAGCACTCAAATTCAGTGTCTCTGTAGAAAAGTAAAAGTTAAAAAAAACCCCAAACTACAATAACATTTAACTTAAAAAATGGGAACTACCTAAACATGACAAAGCTTTTTAAAAGGAAATTGAAAAGGACAACTAAAAGACTAAATGCTTGCAGATAGCATGACAGACTGCTTAAAGATACTATATTGGGAGTTCAGAGTAACTGTATACCACTTATCAAAAACACTTTCAAAGGACAGAAAATAGCTAGCATGGTGAAACAGCAGAGTAAAGGAGGCCATTAGAAGTAAAGAGATACTCTTTAAAAAGTGGAAATTGTGTGCAAATTAGGAAGAGAAAAATACATAAAGTCAAACCAATAAAGGGTTATAATATTGTACCGAAGGATGGAAAAGGTTTTGAAGATAATTTATTCATAACCTAGCAAGTAATGAG
This sequence comes from Steatornis caripensis, assembly GCA_013398225.1. Taxonomy (NCBI): domain Eukaryota; kingdom Metazoa; phylum Chordata; class Aves; order Caprimulgiformes; family Steatornithidae; genus Steatornis; species Steatornis caripensis. Next base: position 117,534 of record VZSC01012442.1, on the reverse strand, counting down.
GAGAATTTTTACCAAAAAAATCAGAAAAAAATGAAAGCCTGACAGAGAACCAGTGGGTCAGTAGGGCTGACAGAAAATCAGCATCTAATACAACACTGAAAGAAGGTAAGATCACAAGTACCCACCCTTCAAAAAAAAAAAAAGGNAAAAAAAAAAAAGAAAAAAGAAAAAAGAAAGGAAATAAAAGAAAAAAGTTTTGGAAAGGAGTCTATGGAGATTCCCACAATGCAGTTATTTTGGGGATAGAATTGACTCATAAAACCTGCCTGCAACTGAAAGATTAATAGACTAAATTTTAGAGAAAATGGGTAAAATGACTCCTAACTAATCAGCACACCATATGGAACCCAAATATGAAATTGGATCATTGCAACACTATCATTTAAATCAGCTTTTGTACCAAACAAATGTGAGTATTAAATTCTAAGAGTGATTGTGAAGAGCTGCAGATAGATATCCTATAGAATGACTACAATAAAATGGCACATAAGATTCAGTGTCAACAATGGTAATGTACATGATAAAAACCAGTAACAACTCTCAATACACAAACTATGAACTCTAAACCAGATACTTGTTTTATTCTGAGTAGTTAAATGAAGATGTCAGCTCATGGCTCATCAAGAGACCAGTTTGAATAAGAAGAAATATTGGAAATGGAATAGACAGTAAAACACAAAACATTACTCTTGTTTGTCTAGACTTCTGCATGCAGTTCTGCTCATGCCATGTTCAAAAGAATATAATAGAACTGAAAAGATAAAAAAAGGGCAGCAAAGATGATCAAAGCTATGAAATGGCTTTCATAAGAGAAGAGATTAAATAGACTAAGAATTTTTGGCTTGGAGAAAACATGACAAAGGGAAAATATGAAAAGATTTTTTAAATCATGATTGTCACTGAGAAGACTAATAGGAAACAATCATTTACTGTTTCTCCTAAAGCAAGAACGAGGCACTGCATTAAATTATCAGGTGGCAGGTTTCAATCAACAGCGATATGTTTGTATACACTCCTAAGTAAATTGTGGAGATCATTGCTGAGGACTTTATGGATGCCAATAGTCCATAACACAATTACATAAATTCATGGAGCAAAAAAACACCCAGGTTTGATGGAAGAATGTATCTTTTTTTTTCTTGCATTCTTTTCTTAGTACCTTTAATTACACAGGGGTGCAATTGCCCTAAAGTCTTTGTGCAATTGCCGGAGAGTGACAGAAAATTCCACAAGGTGACTCAGATGTTACATCTAGGTGGATGATTGAATTACCTTCAGCTGGTATAAGTGAAGGACATACATACAGTACAGTTGCCCTAGACTGCATGATGAGTTGCAGTTTGTTACCTCACAGTAACTTCCACGTGTCAACCCTTACTAGACAGGGTTGTTTTCGTATGTTTTTTAATTCCTACAGATTAATATCTTACATACTAAAGAAAATGTTTAAATCAGTGTGGTAGTCGCTGAATCAGTGCTTGTGCTGCACCTTCCCAGCAATTTTTATTGTTCTTGCTTTCATATCCATTATTCTGAATGTCAGGGAGCTATTTTTAAGTACTAGCTTAGTTCAGTTTAATAAAAAAACATTAAAATATCTGCACCAGAAAAATTAAAAAATTTCTTATTAAGAATTTAGTTTCATAAAATCAAATGCATACGTAGCTAACTGCATGATGACTCCAGACAAGACACATTTCACAGGAGGAACATTTTACAGTCTTTGCTAGAATAGTGATATAGAAAAAGATGGATGGGACTAGGATTATGAAAAGTCACAGAAAGTATACAGCTAAAAATTTCAAATGTACAATAGAAAATTTGGCTGTCATTCCAATAGATTTTTAATAGCATCATTGTTATTACTAAGTTATTGTCTTAAGATGAACTTTATTCCTTTTCAAAATCTGACCTTTTCTATTGTTTTCAGCAATAGAATAATCATAATATTTAATTCTTACATTTATTCAAATGAAGTTTTCTGATGGTTTTCTAAGAAAATAAATTAAAAAAAGTTAATTTTCAAAAAGCTGAGAGGTCTAAAACTCAAATCAGAAACAATGTTTAGGGATTAAATTGGTCATTATTAATTCTGTTGATGTATAATGGTAAAAGACAAAATAAAGAGACAAAAATTTGTGTAAAGTTGTAAATTAAAGAAAGTTGGATACTGCTTCCAGTAATGCACACTTATGCATTCCTGTTCTGTAAACTAGAGAAGCTCGGAACATTTTATAAACTATAAAAGCAACTGTGAATAGCAAAGCATAAAATCATGTAATAAGATCTTAATCTGAATTACATTTCCCATAATTTCTGAAATAGAAATTTGTAGTCATTAAAAACTGTCTACTTAACAGTTTCACAAAAATCTTGGTTTGCAATTATAAAACGAGCAGGGTTTGTTTGTTTGTTTTTGTTATAAATGTATTCTCCATCTGTGTCCTCTGTACTCCTCTGTAAAAGTAATAAAATATTTTTATAAATAAATATTTTTATTAAAAAAAAAGCAAAAGTTGTGTTGTGGATAAGAAAAAAGGAAACTAAACCATCAGAAGAAAGTAGTCAAATTTCCCAAAGTAAACTGACTACCTTGAGAGGGAAAAAAAAAATATCTCGATGAAATATTTACTCCACACTTTTTTATCATTTAACAAAGTTGGAAGAGCAAACAAAAAAGCAAAACAGCCAAAGGTATTTGACTGATTTACAAAACATAAGATTTACTCTCTGACATAGTTCTGAGGGGCACTTACAGAGTTAAACAGTTGTTATTAGGGTTGCTCTGAACATGAGAATAAATGTAACACATTCTCTACAATTCTGTTTAATTTGCTGAAAATGCAGTTCAATCTTTATACGTGTGAGCCTTGTAAGAAAGAAGTCTATGTTCACTATTAATAACACTGATGCTGAATAGCAACTTGTGAGACCAGATCTATACTGTAAAGTATTGCTGGCAAAGCTATGTCATCTAGAAGTGCGAAAAAAATGACAAACCCAGTTCACACAGCTATTTGGCAGAAAGCTTAGTTTATCTCTTTCAGGGACACACTGCAGAAAGGTTAGAATGAGACCTCTTTGTGCCAGCATGTACAATGTCTCTGGCGGCTGTCTCTGGTGATGGAGTTGAGATGAGAGCGGCAGATGTACTCCGGCAGATAAACCTCACCTTACTGCCAGTAATGGCACATACTACAGTGGATATGATGGAACAGGATAGACCCCAAGTATCTTAAATAAATATTTACTTAGATTTAATAGGATTGTTACTGTATGTTTATGAACTGCCAGTTGATTCTTAAATGTATTTGCCAGGGATTAACAGCTATTCCAGAATCCATTGCT
>VZSC01012442.1:96476-114072 GCA_013398225.1 Steatornis caripensis | reverse complement strand
GAATCCATTGCTATTTAATGAACATACAGGAACCATCTTAGATGTAATAAGAAGTTAGGTTTAATAAGATCATGAATTCCTTCAACTCACTAAATGATAAAAATTTACTGAAGATTAACACTATGTAAGGTACAGATATCGTATATAGAGGTTAATCCTTAAATTAATACGTTTTTATTCATCTCTTGGTATTTAATTAACTTAAATTACAATAGTTCCAGGGTCAGATAAATACATTAATTTATTTTGCTTTTAGAGGTCCGTGTAATCTAAGACCATCCCTTTCCTTTTCTGTGAGTAATTTCAGTAAAACATTTCAGCTTATAGGACTTTGTAGAACCTAAAGTACAGGTTGATCTCAGATTCTAATTTTAAACCTCCAACACGCTATTCTTTATTGCTTCTGGCACCAGCAATTTGGCCATAAGAGTTCAAAACAAAAGTCAAATGGATGAATATTTAAGCAAAGCATCGAGAGCTATAAACCTTACACAAGCACCTAATTTTGCCAGTGAAGACACTGTTCCCAACTGCAAATACGTGGAAGAGTGAACAACGGCTATGGAAACAGAAATCGTATTTCTCATGTGGAAGAGAGATTCACCACATCCACAAAATGACTCTGATGAAATGGGAAAGATTTACTGAATAAATTAATGCTGATGACTCCAGAATAAACTTGGGCTGGAACCGTTAACACCTGTAACAAGAATAAGAGACACGGAAGCCAAAAAGTTGGGATAAACAAAGGCCAGTGTGCAAAAAGCTGGTTCCTGCAAAAAAATTGAACTGCAATTCATCTTTCATAACTCCAGTTATCTACAATTATTGAACTACATCTGAGTTAGTCATCTTACTGACAGTCCAGAGGAATGAGCATTTGAGGGCGTGATTCATCTAAAATAGGTCAAATGAATCATGCTCCAGAAGTACTATTGCTCTCCTCGCTAATTCTGAAGTGCTCATCAACTAATCAACTGTAAAGAATCAGGGTAACTAGCTCAGATGCAGATAAGATGATAGGTGAAATGCTAGGGACAAGTTCCCGAGAACTTGTGGACTGTGCTTTCCTTCAGTAGGACTGAAAATACAGAGGTTTGGTATGTTAAGCTTTCTTTTTCTTTTCTTAACTAACAAAATGTTGAGGCCTAGATTTTCCCATTTCCCTGTACTTATAAAGGACTAAATATCTAGGAGAAAATCTGAATCTTAGCTTTGAATCTATATGGAAAGGTAAAATTCACTCTAAATGAAGATGCCATAAACTTGCATTTTCTGGATTTCATTAAGATCGCGAAGAGTATTTGTAGCTGTCTTGAATTTAACAAGTTTTTTACTTTGATTGTATTTCCCAGAGTATTCTGTTCCCAAATCTTGCCAGTAAACTGAACAAAGGCACTAAAATCCTAAGTAAAAGTATAATCATCTATATTTTGAGGTAGTACTTTATTTTTGTTCAACTACAAAAGCTTAGGCAAAAGAATGATGTTACTTGATATTGGATTAAAACCCAAAAGTTATATTTTGTTGATTTATAGCAATAAATAAATATCATACTGTGTTGGTTCAAAATGTGCAAGATGGTACAACTCTGCTGACTCTGATGAACCGCCACTGCAAGACCACAAGCACCTGTCTGGTGTGGAATGTATTCTAGTTTAGGATTATTTAATTGCAGGTAGCATCTAGGAAAAATACAAATTTTGATCACTTTTGGCAGAGAATTAAATTCAACAAAAGTGCACTACCTTTTACAGTAAGGCAGTTTCTCATTTCTTAAGAAACCTGATTGTTTTGATTACTTGCTTTTTTCCCCCTCTGTGTTACATGTTATCTTCCCATGCCTCAAAGTTTCAAGTTTTTTTCCTCTTTCTTCTTCCTGTAACTCTTGTCTCTGTTTTTCCATACTTCTGCATATAAGGAAAAAGAATCAAGTTTACAATAAGGAAAGAAGATGTATGGTACTTATCCTTCAAATCTGCTTGTAAAAAGTTTAAATATAAGAGTCTTCTTTTTAATAAACAATGAGCCAGCTACTGTCGTCGTGTATATCTGTGAAAAGCTGCAGAAATGTAATAAATTTACAATGATCTGTAATTCTACTGACATCTGAAGCTATGTGGTTAAAAATTTTAAAGAATTGTCTTTAGCTTTTAAAACCTAAAGAATAATCTTTAGGTTTTAAATAACAAATAAATTTTTAGCTTATTTCATCTTACTTAAAGAGGTCACACATGTCCTGAAATAACTGTAAAATAATAGTGAATTAGAGATGGGGTAAGATCTCTTAAAAACAAGAGGAAGGTAGGTTCCCAGTTTTCACTGATCGTCTAACCTGTCTTTGAGAGACTTCTCTTGTGTCAAAATTCTAGCAACATATATATTTCTGCTATTCTCCATATACTAAGAAAAAATGTGAATGTACACAAAACAAACCACATAAAATTAAAAATAAAGGAATAAAATTAAATATTAATAATAGAGTGAATAAACAGACTCTGAATGTAACAAAAATATGGATTTTATCAATAGTTCTGTGTAAAGAAAAGGTATCCATAGGCAAAATTCACAACTTTTATAACTACATATCAATAACTAGGCTTAAACATCTTGTGAGATTTTATTTTCACAGTAAATGTCATGAAGCAAGAAAAAGTTAAGACTTATTTTGGAAGTTCAAACTATTTAAATTCCGTTCTTATCTTGAAATAACCATACAATGATAACTGAGATAGATAGATAGTTTTCACTACATGCTTCTAAGTTTTTGATACTTCTATTTGAAATTTACATCTTTTTTAATTGTTTGAAAATTGTAATAAATGTTAAATATAAGTGTCCTGAGTTAATATAATAGCGCTTGCTTTGGGGACAGTTGCAAGCTGTAATATATTTTGCCATACATTACTAAGTGAACTTCCCAGTGTAATTCCATACAAATGCACATTTTTAGAATGTCCTTACTTGTTTATTGTAAGTCTGAATGACAATTCAAAAAATATTTTATGCTATTATATGGTATTTCCAGTGATTTAAGAATTTCAAGTATCAACTTTACATGATCTTTTTTATTTTAATTTTTATGTTCCCATTCAGTAGTGTGCTCTGGCTACTCAGGTACTCTTGAGAAGCAAAAAGCAGCTACAGCACACTGGCAAGTTAAGCTGAGTTTAAAGCTTTCCTCACAGCAGTGGCTGTAGTGTTCAATGTAGTTTTCTTTCTCCATCCCTCCCTACTCAGTGCACTTCCCCTCAAAAACACCTGCATTTCCTGTGTAGGAATTCCAGGTAGGAATGCCTCGGTACCAGCCATCTATTGTTGGGTCATAAAACTTTGAACTGAGAAAAGAGAGAAAAGAAAGTGGTTGCTGTTGTAACTCAGGGTCACATTCAACTTTTTGTGTTTTATAATGTAGACACAAATCTCACAAATATTTTAGTCAAACTTTTTTAATTTGCCTTTTTTGAAATTATTTGCATATGGGCAACTACTAAGTCTATAAAAGAAATCAGGCTGAGAGTTTCACAGAAATTGATTTCATAGATTAGTCTACATTTTTTTCATAAAGAAAAATACCGGTCCTGTTTAGGAGTATCCACAGAAAAATGACACATCGTTAGGGTGATTTTCCACCTTACATATACAAAATTTCTACTGTTAGTAAAATATTCCTATAAAAGAAATGTGAAGCTGGTACTCTCTCAGGGGAAAAAAAAAAACCCAGCCAAAATATCCCAATATTATTTCTTCTTAAAATAGAAGTAATTCTAGATAAACATACAAAGCTACATTGTCTTTATGTGAACTTGCTTACAACAACAAAATACCATAGAGATAAGGGATAGAATCCTCACTTCAAACCAAAATGGTAAAGGAGAAAGAAATACCACATGCTAAAACTAATCATACACATAAAGTGTTGGACTTTATATTGAGTAGCGTACACAGATCCAAAATAGGCTTCCCTAGGCCACGCAGATTACAGTTGTGCTGCAAAAGTCTCTTCACAGTATCAGAACAGTCACAGTTCCACTTGTGTTTCTGTTGTTCGTAGTCTGTCTGACTCAGAGCTTGGAGGGTTGTTTGGACTGTGTAACTGCCTAGAGACCATGTCCAATGTGCAACCTAAACTGCACTTTTTTATGTAAGAACTACATTAATTTGTTCAAGCAAAGATTGGGCCAGATAATAAAATTCTATATGAAGAATTTAATTCAAAACTCTGAGAAACAGTTAAGTTGATAGACTACCCTGTAAAAATCAAACATGCACATCCCTATAATATTTAAGCAGACATTGCAATTATATTGTGCTATATATAATGTTATACATGTATCTGTAGATATATACATGATGTTAAACACATTATGTGTACAGTGTTATGCATTACTATGTATAAAAAACCTTCTTTCTTTAGTACTGTTTTTCAACTGTGTGCTATGTTTTACATCGGCAGCGTTTGCCTCCGTATTATTACACTTTCCCAAAACAAGATTTATGATGAAAATACAGTGCTTTATGTAAATAAATTTGTTAATTGTTCTCATATTTGCAGTTTTAAAACAAACACACATTGTCTTCAAGCTTTCAATTTTCCATACTGTTAAGGTATAGATTTATACAGATTGCAAAATCAAATTTTCAGGGACATTAGTTAATAATATCTTATTTCTGTATTGGTGCATCTGTATGTGTACACGTATAAACACACACATTTGACATAAACATATACACTATTAATATTAAAAGAAATATTAAGAGATGAAGGATTTTTCACATGTAGTCATGTGAACATCTGCATTGATTTGTATGAGACAGTTCATGTATAAAAAGCTGGAAGAATATGGTCCTAAATTTAGAAAATACATTTACTTGTCTTAAATAAAGGGGTTTTTTCTTTGTCACAGTATGACTTGGTTATACTGGGCATATGCTCCTCTCCATTTCATGCTGCAGAGGGGAGAAGACGGAATTAAATATAGCTTGGCATGCAGCACAGGGGCAGCCATGGAGCAGTATTTTTTAGTACCACGCAGGCACTACCAGCTCCATATACATTAGAGATGAAACACAAAAAAGGGCATGTCACCTTCAGGAAAGGGTAGTAGTCAGGGAACATCTGTTATACATGCAGTGTTCCCTGCAGAAAGAACTGAAACATGATGAAATATGCATCAAAAGTTCCCTATGCACTGAGGTACATTAAGTCCCTTTCAAACCATATGAAGCCCACTTGGGGAAGGGAGGTTATGTGAGTGCGGCAGCTGGAACAGGAGAAAGCAGCAGCAGGGAATGGAAACCAGCTGTTCTGCCATTCTGGAAATCAGGATGGTCAATAGGTGCACAGAGGATGATACATGGCATGCGTGTATTACTGATGTACAGAGACCAGACAAAATTTTGCTAAGCAGTAATTAGTTAATCGTGCTACAGCTCTGTCTGAGCAAAGTCCATGTTAAATGCTAAGTACTATTACATTATATCAGGGATTCTTGTTGTGAGTACTACATAATCCACATTTTCTGGGATTCTTTAACATAGTGAGCTCTTCCCGTAAATGAAGACGTTCGCAAATGCTGCAGAACAGGTCAGTGCTAATGTTCCATTCCAGCTTGCTTTACTCAGTACTAGACAGTATATCGTATCCTCACATTTAGTTATGGTATCATAAAAAGCAGGGCTAGAGTGGACCATCTGGCCCTGGGTAGGTTAAAATAAACCTAGGTTATCGCTGACAAATGCATATTTAACCTGTTTTAAAAACGGCCAGGAAGGGGTATTCTTTAACTTAGGTGGGTAGCCTAGTTCAATGCTTAACTATCTTTATGACAAAGTTCTCCCTCATACATAACCTAAATAGCTCTCCCAGTAAATTAAACAAAAAGAAAAGAAAAAGCAGTCACCATCCTATTTATAATGACTTTATACACACAAAGACTTTTATTATGTTTCACCCCAGTCTTTGTTCATTTAAACAAACACAAATTCTAAACAAACACTTCTTTCAAACTTCACCCAGAGGCCATGTTTCGTAAACCTCTATTTTCTGCTGTTATTCAGTCTCTTTGTTGATTATGAATTTGTCCGGATCTTCCTTAAAAATATGCCTACAAACCGAGTATGGCAGCTGTGTCACTAATTAGAGTGTGCTGCAACTCTGGCCCAAATTAAATTATACCACTTTTCTCCCTCTGGAAACCAGAGCATAGGAGAAAAGTAGTATGTACACAGAAAAAGGGCCAGGAAAAGGACAGACTGGATTACTGTATGGAGAAATTAGAAGATACACTTTGTTCCAGAATAACAAAATACAATTAGTATTATTCCAACTGAAGCATTACTGAATGGAATAATTAACTCCTGTGTCTAACTTAAGACAATTCTGTTTTGTCTTCCTCAGCTGGACATAAAACTAGTGATATCTACAGTCCAAGTTCTGGTTTCCAACTAATATTTCACAGTAACTTCATCTGCGGAATATTCCTCCCTTTTTGGTCAAAAGAATGTGGCTGGAATATGCAATGGGATTGTGTTAAATCTTGACTACTATCACTGTTTAGCATATCTGGATTTTCTGCTGACTCAGGAGATACAATCATACAATAATGATTTCCAATGAGAAAGAGAGGAGAAGTTGATGTATTTATTTTAATTGTCTCCTTTATATAACTGAATAAACACACAAGCTCTCATATATGTGTTTTTTAAGCTATAATTCTGTGCAAGCTTAATTAAAAGCAAATTGAAAGTACGGCATAAGAGGACGTTTTCAGACACAAAGAGGCAGCAATAGACTCTCTAGCCCCGTTACAAGACTTTCCATGATATTAAGTATCCATCCAATATATGAACATATGCTCTAAAATTTTCATTAACAAAAGTAAGCACAGGCAGAGAACATTCATTTACCACCCAGGGAAATTCATAAAGCCTGAAACAATGAAAACTATCTATTTTCTGATTTCCTTGTTTCAAAAATTGTTGATCTTTCTGTGCTCCCACTTTTCTTTCAATTTATAAAAAGAATCTCAAAAGAAGAAATGTTAGCTGAAGATAATGATTTTGACATAGGAAAACCTCATCTTACTGAGGACTGCAAACTCTTCTTTTGCTCTTCTAGTGGGAATAAATTGAAGAGATAACTTAGGGATTCTAAGCCTTCCAAGAACAAAATACTGTACAATGACTCTGCTCAGCCCCAGGAAAGGTGGTGTCAAAACACAGAGTACCAAAAGGAAGTAATGAGATCTACACTAGTGACAGGGGAGGGATATTCTGCTTTGTTCCATCTAACAAGAAATGAGCACCAACAGCTACAGCACCCAAATGCTAGAATTTGCACTCACATATCAGATACGAGACTTACGGTAACAGACTTGTGATCCTGAAGTGCGTGTTATGCATTAATTTGCAAGTAAACTCATCAGAGAAAACCCTTCCTAAATTTATTAATACTTTTATTGGTACAGTCTCAATTTTTTCAGGTGTTAGTAATGATATATATAAATTGATTTGATGGTGAGGCTTCCAATGAAAACAAAATACGGGGCAAAAATACACATAATTTTCAACCACTGAATTAATTTATAAATATAAAATAATTAGAAATAATGTGGGCAAGAAATGAAATTACCTGAAAAATGTAGCATAACACACCAAATGGTGCATAGATGAAGCTGTGCTGATTGGCTATAATACCTTCTTTGTGTCCCAGTGACATGTTTTGTGTGTGTGCAGATGCAGAAAGTTCTTTCTGCATGTTTTGAAAGTCATTTATAGAAATTTCCCCCCTAATTTGTGGCTAAATACATTAATTAAATGTGGGATATGCTATTCACAAAACTTCACTGCTACCAGATACATCATGATAATAATCTACCAGATGCTGAAACATGCACCTGATTAAAAACCTGGTTTGGCAGAACTCGACTCTAGTTGAAAAGCAGGATAATGGGCAATAACAGGTGGCAATAATAGGCTAAGATTCTCTAATGCAAAGTGTATTCACTGTCACTTCAGCTGCCAGAATGTTTGCGCTGCTTTTCTATTTTGTATCAATGAAGGCAGATTAAGTAAGTAGGCGAGACATTAAGCTAACCCGTCCCTTCTCCATTAGGATGCCACTTCTCTTCCTTTTCTGGCTTCTTTTAGGACAAACATCTGCTTCCTCAAACTTCTCCTTCCTCACCTGGATAGCCTTGCTTGAAATCCAAAGCTGCTCATATACTTATGAGAAGAGCACAATACAGAAGGAAGCTATGCTTGGGAACACTTCCATCTCTAACGAGGAAGCACCAGACAAACCGGATTTTGCTTCGAAGCACACCTGATTATCATTCACTCTAACATCACAAAGTGTCACTCACAAATCTAGACTCGGTATTGAAATAACTGAAATGTGAAAGGTGAACCTAAATTGACTGGCAGAATAGTAGACTGTCTAAAAATAAAATTTAAAACAAGAAAGATATTCAACATAACTGAAACAGAGGGAAAAAGAAATCTTTAATACTCTGAGTAAATAAAAGTTGGTACATAGAAGAATTTTGTCTGTATTTTGTCCAAATCCATCATCTAATTTGCTCAATACATAATACAGCAACAGATATGTCATAGATTACTGATGTTAACATGAGAAAGGTTATGATGATCATAGGTACAGCAAAGGCAACTGACCTGTATTCCTCTCTCTAGTTCATTAACATAGGTTCAAAGGGAGAATATTATTCTGATCTCTCAAAAAAGGGCATTACAGGACATTTGCATACCCCAGCTCAGCCTAGGGAAGGAAGTCTTGCAAAAGTGTTACCCAGATCATCTGTAAATGAGTGTTTGAGATGAAGGCACTTAGAACATTTGAAAGATTTATGAGTACTCCTCTGACTAAAATTGAAATATATTAACTTAAAAGTTTAATACTAGTAGAAGTTTCAATATTACTGCTCAGCAAGGACTTCATAGGAAGGATGAGATCAATAATAATGTTGCTATTTCCCTTAAATTTAGAAGTATTGTTTCACTGAACAAAGTACTCGCTGTAGAAAAGTAGGAAGGAAGTACTGGCAGTGGCCTAAACGTCATAATGAATTTGTTAAACACACTGCAATGGCCATTGAATGATATAAATATGGTCTTATTCTTCATAAAAGTCTGTAATTCTACATATATTTTTAGTCTTAAATTAAAAGTCTCACTATTCGTATGAGGCCAAAATCAAATAGCTCCAGGGTGTTGATAAGATACTCGGTCAATTAAAAGCAGTTGCAGAATAGATAAGCTACTCTTTGACCTATGGTAGCCTTCAGCTAGGATAACACAGGTGATAAAGCATAAAGCACAAAGGTCAAAAAAAGGAGAGAGAAAAATACATGGAAAAGAACAAATGAAAGGAGAAAAAAAAAATCTCATTTTGTGTTTGCTTCACCTAACTGTTTCCAGCACTTACAGTTCTAGAAACAGATACTACTACTTATTCACACTAAGAAAAGGAAGGAGACTCTCAATACATTTAAGTTGCTCTTGTAGCTTGCCTGGATACCAGTTAGTCAGATGAAAGTGAAGAATGAATATTGTGTGCAAATCCTGACATGTAACAGCAAGTTACCATCTTACCTGACCATGTTAGGGATAAGTGAGTTGGAAAGGACAACAGTCCTGGACATAAAAACTCTAAGGTGGCTTCAGAACAAGTAGGGCAGTCTGACAGCTATTCACATTCTTGGCACAGAGAGAATGCAATGGGAGATGTTCTATCCAGGGGAAAGAACCCACGGGAGCAAGCAATGTTGAACAAAGTATTTCACAGGTTGTATCAGCTCTAGGGGTCTCCCAGCCTCCATCAGTTTCTCAGCAGAGGCCATCATCAGCTCTGAGAACTTTGAAAAGAAATATTTCTCCACAATCTTCTTTTTCTGTTATTTCATTATGCTGACGTAGTCATAAAAGAACCTATCATCCCCAATGGCATGGAAAGCATTGGTGATGATGTCAGACAGCAGAAATCTGCTTGATGAACTTTCTGCACTTATCAGTCTAGACTGGTTCTCACTCAGTTAAACAGAATGGTTTTTAATTATCCTACAGACTCAAGCAAGATTATGGCAAGAAAATCAATGGAGAGTTCAGAAAAAGTCTTGGTAAAAAATTCTGATAATTTTTGCTCTGCTGCGGATGCATAATGCAGGATACTCGCTTTCAGGGATCATTCTTTTTAGAAATTGAGATTATAAATATATAAGTTACTACAGACTCGTTCTGTGAATGTGTTCAGTGGACAAACTCAAGACTTAATAGTATTCATAGAGGTTCTATAACACTGATATAGATTTATTCCTAAGACTGCTGCATGCAGGACTGCATCAGTTGTATTGCAAATGTATTTTTGTTGTGACGATGAAGAAAGATGTATTATATTTTTAAGTTATATTTAACATATCTTTTTTTTTTTCCTGAAGATACATTACAGCCCTTTTATACTAGTTATCCATAGCTTATATTAAAACAATGCTGTTCTACAGAGAAGCCTTGTGAGGAATCCAAGTCCTAGAGGAGTCTCTGACACCAACTCTGAAGAGTTTTCTTTTACCCTTCCTCCAAGGGGGTGCCTCTGCTTTCCCTTTATTCTCAGGATCCGTGCAACTGTTAATGAAGAAACAGCACATGCAGAAATGCCCCCTCAATGGGATGCAGGTGTGAACGGCAAGAAAACGTGTTGAAAGAGTGATAAAGCAAAGACTGACAAAGAAAAAGTGAACAACAAAGGTACTGAATTTGGAGATACTTAATCCCTTGGGTATTTTTGACAATGACATGAAAATGTAGATTTACGCTAAAGCAAGAAAACAAAACCAAAATAAAGAGGAACGAAAAATTCCTGGGAAAATCTAACAAAGGTGATGATTTATGAGTTACTACAAGAATGTCCACAATACTATATTGTTTTACTGATTATAAGGTAAATATATCCATGATTCACTAAGTATAAAATACACATCTTACTGTTGTACCACTTCCTTGTAGATATAATTTATGGTTTACAACATAATTTTCAGCTTTGGATGTGTTTTCAAGAAATACAGATTATTGCTGTAATACTTAAACCACACCAAACAACAAGATTATTCTGTTATTTAAATACAAAATGCAAATAATATATGCTATTCCAGGTAGAACAAACAGGTAACTTGACAGATGTATTCAAAACTATTAATTCTTGTAAGACTTCTAGGTAGGGTGATCTCAAACTGTCCAAACTAGTGATGGGTTTTAAAGTCTTAGCAACAGAAGTGAAAAAAGACAGGTAAACAAAACAAATCTATCTAAAATGATTGAAAGAGTAGCAAGCATATGGAACAAGTTGCTTAGTAAGACAGCTGATTCAGACAGCATAAGTAAGCTTAAGAGACAGCTAGATATTTTTATGCGAGTAGCTTGGAATTCACAGCAAGAGGATATATGGTTGAGATAACTAAAATAGGACATGCTTATTTTAATAGAAGACTTGCTATCCTAATAACTTTTGCTGGGTTGGGTTTTTTCCCCCCTCTCTTTCTGTAAAGGCCAAGTGATACGTTTTCATAAGCATTTCATAATGTTATCTAATTTGCATTATCTTTCCCACCTGTGTGAATGTTTACAATCACCACAAGACAAAACTTGCTATCTGGAGATATTTCCTTGAAATCATGTATCTTAATAGTAAACTTACTGAGGCTTTACCATCCACTGTTTTCACTATTTTAATGCAAATCATAAAGTAAGCTTGATTGCCTCCCATCCCATGCTGAAATCAGACAATGCCTTGCCTACAAAAATTATTTTTCATATAATTTTCTATTTCTCTGTTAGTGATAGAAGTACAAATGCTATAGTGCTACTGACACAATTTTTTTCTCAATATGACCATTTAATTTTCAAGCTGTCTAGGCTACAGTTGCTCAAAACTGTAGTTAAACTACTAGTACCACTAGCATTCTTATTACTGCCATGGGCAGAATTGGACCTGTGACAATAGTGTTTGGAATTACATACAAAGGATGTCAAACTCAAACTTAACTTGTTTTTAAATTAGGAATCTCAGGTTAAGATCCTGAACTCAGAAGTAATCCTGATCATTTTTCAAAGATGCCTGAAGTTCTAATAATTAGCACTATTCTAAAAGCAGAAGTTAAACTATTTTAAATATCTTTCAGCAACAATAATCAAGCCTGAAACTTTGCTACAAAATAATGAATTCCCATCCCTGTGCACAACCCAGTATGATGACAGAACCACAACTTCTGATACTGCTTCAGGCGTTGCTAGAGACAATTGGTTCCAGCAAGCTGTCCATTTCCTTTTCCCAGAAAACAATTTTCTCTAAAGGAAATGCAATCCTTTTCCTATCCTAATCACATATATCATATTTCTCAACCTCTTTCAACTTGGCTTATGACTAGAGAAAGCAATTTTATTTGTCTTCTTTCAAAATAGAAAAGTTAGTCTGGGCTAAGAGCCCTAATCATGCTAAGCTAAATGACAAGCAATCATTGATTTCATTGGGAACACCACACTGCACCACATTTGTTACTGCAATGATCTGTAACCCCATAAGGTGCTCGCTGCAGGTTCAGTTTTCATAATATGTCAATGATTTTATTACAGCACACTTGAGACAGAAGAGTTCGTACAAGTAAACAAATGGATATCATTACCATTTGTGATTATATTTGGCGGGCTGGGGCGGGAGGGAAGGGAGAAAAAAAAAAGTAAAGCACTTTATACCTCTATCCTATTCTTTTTTTTTCTCAGTAGGAAAATTCACATAGACACCCACTGCTGCAGTTCAGTGGCTGACAGTACTTAACGTTCACAGTTCAATATATATTTAATAAGTATGTGAGGCATTCCTATGAGCGACTAGAATAAGTTGTTTCTAGATGAATAGGGCCCCTCGTGTAGATATAATGACAAGCGCAAAACTCTATATAACTCTTTGCATTATGATGGAAATAAGCAACAGGAATGGTTGGCTTGATCTGCTTAATAGAGTTTTCATATTTTGACCAGTATTGTGCTTGATGCTGCTGGACAAACTGCAATATTACGAACTCTGGCTGTACCATCCTTTTCTAAATAACCAAACATTTTTTATGTGAGTAATAAATTATTTTTCCTAATGAAACTTCTAAAATTTTAGAACTCTTTCATGGCTATTCTTGATAGATAGAAATTCAGAGATGTTGTCTTTTTCTTACACAAAACTGAGAAAATTAGACACATGCTCAGACAGCTTTTAAAAAAAAAAAAGTCCAGTACTGCATCTTTATACAGATCAATGTCCAATTATAAGCAGAGAGTTGCTGTGGCAAAAGGTCAGAAAAAAATAATCTTTCTGGCATTTAATACTTGGAAAATAAGGTCATATATGAGGTCAACCTTCAAATATATACAGAATAAATTATACTGCAGCATTCTAAATATGCTACACAGCAAAAATGATATTGCAATCTCAACATAATCAGAAAAATGAAGTTGAACATCTATTTCCTGGTGATTGTACTACAGATCAGACTAGGCTAAGAGACAAAAAATACAGGTCCAATTAATCAACAACTAACAAAAAGCTTATAATATATTTCGGCTTAATTATGAATATAGCTTCTTATTAGGGTTGACTTATTTAACAATCTTTTAACTGTTTTTAACACTGAGTCATCTTCCCCACAGCAATCTAAAATAATGATAAACATATAAAACATTTAAAAATAATTCAGTGGTGCACTGAGCACTTACATTCTAGAAGCAAAACACAAACACACACAATGCTGGATTATTCAGTTTGTCTGATGCTTTTAAAAAAAATAAGTGTCTCTTTCGAAAGAAAAGACCTCATAATTAGATGAAACAAATCTGGAAAACAATGAATTGGACACAGAGTTTGAGAAAATAAACATGCTTGCTTGTCAGAACAAATGCTTGCAGAGAGCACCGTCATTGTCCTGATACAAGTCATTTTAGCTGTTTCACAGACACTCATCTTAGGTACTTTCACAGGATGTGAATGAAACTATACTGAAAATCAGATGACATTATTATTTGACACTTCTCACACTACTACTAGTTGTGAAATCAACATCAGAAATAGGAAAATACATCCATGAAATGAAAACGTCTTCTGATCTGTTTTTACACTTGTCTGATATCCCAAGCCTCTTTTCCTCTTCTCCAAACTACATGAGGAATGTAAATGACTGGTGTTTTATCTGTTGCACTCATACCTAGTTTGAATTACCAAATCAGGCTTTGGCAGAAGGACTGCGTATAATATATCACAGGCAATGCCAGTGGAGATAAAGTATATTCTAACAATTTTAGAAAAGTACTGATTTTTTTTTAATCTACTTTGGATTCTCGCGGTTTCATTTCATGTTCATTCCAAAAGATACTGAGCATTCTTTGCTCTTGGCTAGCTACAAGATTTACTGTTTTCTCTGATAGTATTATCAGTGGGCTATTCTGCCCTGGTAAACCACAACTGCAATACTAATAGTTTCATAATGATGGTTTAAACTCTACTCTTTTGTAAGCATAGGAGGCTTCACTCACCTTGTTCAAGTGGTTGGCTTTTAGTTGAAGTAGTTTTCATCTTGAGTGCCTCCCTAACAGACATGTCACAGCAGGAGCCTTTGTTAGTGTCTTGGTCACTGTCAGCCTGATCACTGTCCCCATGCCCGCTGTCCCTCAAGCTGGCTCTTTCTGGATCCTTGAACGTGGAGCTACTGAAATACATATTTAAAAAAAAAAAAGAAAAAGAAAAAAGAGAGAGAGAGTTGTATTTACTTGTTCTAAGTTGAATTGTACTCTCTGGCAAAGCAATTTTGACAAGAACGCAAACGGGGAAGCCGAGAAAGTTATTTAATAGGCCTTACCTTTGAACAAACTGCTGCCTGCTGCCCATGTAATTGGGCTCTGCGGGAAAATTGTCTGTCTGTGAAAGAGAAGGAAAAAAATACGTATAGTTGTACACTGGACAAATCTCCTGCAGAGCAACAAGATTTCCTAGAGGAGAAATGATTAATAATTCAAAAATTCCCTTAATCTTCAGATTTGTACATTTTAATTAAATTGGAAAATGCTGGCATGTAATTATGTGCTCACAACAATTAAATGATTCCGGTCCACAAATTACCTGCTAAAGTAAACAATGAGACTCCAATAAGTGGCATTCTCTGTTAGTAACCTGACAGATGACACTGTTTATGTTTTTTCATTAGTTAGATATTAAGACTGATGTTATTGAAAATGAGAGAAAAAAATTACTTTTGTATATTACAAAAGTGAATTATTCAATAATACTAATTTTTAATCATAATTACATCATCTACTGGGATTCTGAGGCCCTTACTGCTGTAATACAATTTCATATATTGCTATATTACTCTTGAATTGAAAAAAAAAACTGCAAAAAAAATCGAGGAAATTTGTGGCATATTAACTGTGAGGATTTTTTTAATGCTACTGGAAAAGTGCAAGTGTGAAAGTATTTAGGTTTTCTCTCTTCAATTTTCATCAGTATTAATAGCTATGAGTATTAATAGCTATGTCTGAATGAGAACCACACATGTAAACAAAAACATTAAATGATTATTGTAGACAAGTAGTTTTTAAAAGAAGATACTTTCAGTCTGTCATGAGTATATTTTTAGCAGCATGAGCTAAGTAACTGTAGAAGCAGAAGTATTTACAGCATCCAGACCAACATGGAGTCCTGCCAAAGCGAACTGAATTCCCCTTGTATCATCAGCTGAAGTTCTTTGGGAGAAAGAGAGACTGCACCTTTCACAAAACTCCATATACTATACATTCACACACGTCATTTCTTCTTGCAGCTGACCTAGTGACAGAGCTTCCACTGTTTTCTGATCACTTCATATCACACCACTATGCTTCACGTTAGCTATGAGTTTTGCAAAAGCATCGAGTGTATCAGTATCAGTAACACAGGCAGCGCTCAATTAATGTAGCAGAAGGACCATGGTAAGGATTAATGTGGCACAAGTGTTTAAGAAAAGTGACTGGTCTCTTAGATATTTGGGGTTTCCCTGCCACTCCCCACTCGATTTTTTTAGCTTTGTTTTAGCTTTATAGGCAGGTGGTAATTAGAAATATTTGCTACTTGTTTTACAGTTTGAATACTGGAGCTTGGAAAAGATGCAGGAAGTTACATCTGAAATTTAATAGTCACTGCTGTTTGCAACAGAAAATAGGTAGCCGCCTGCCACTCTCAAGTGTGATGTCCTTATATACCATGAGTATCTTGTGTTATTTAGGGAAGGGATGGAAGATAAAGAATTATTTTCTGTTCGGCATGTATGAAGTCAATTTCCACTGTACTTTCCTCTTGGTTTTAGTTAAATCCTTTGATTAAAAGGTCAGGATTATAACACACATTGTGTTCACATTTTGAACCTGTTTCTAATTTGAGCTGTGGCGTACATAGATTGTATGTGTCATTACAAAAATAATCTGTTTTATCAGGGAATTTTCTTTTATGATAAACTGTACGACAGAATCAGGTTTTACTTGTCCGTTTTCAAAATTTAGCATAAAGCATCTATATTTATAATTCTAAATTATTTTTTACCAGGTCTAAATTGCACATGATTTGGAAATATGAGTGTTTATGTCCAACTAGAGACTTGTTCTTCAGCAGCATTATTAGAAGATGGGCTTATGAAAGTTCTTAATTATTGCTTAAGAAATCAAAACAGTATGTTATATTACAGGATAATTCTGAAGATCTGAGACACTGAAGGCAGTGTTGTGTCACTGCTTTTCCAAGTCAGTGTTTCAGTAGCTGATGATTTCAGCTACAGGTATTAAAACTTTTTAAAATCTGGCCACTTCAATTAGGGGACCGTTTAGTGCTTTACACTTAAAAACAGACAAGATCCTAGTTTTAATATATGCAATTAGAGCAAAAACTTATCTTAACTTCTAACATGTCTCAAGTTATAAAAACAACCATTGAAAACAACAACAAAAAAAAGAAATGGAGGCACAAAGATAAATATTTCAGCATTCTTATGTGTAATCTCTTAAATGTAGCACATCGTATTTTGGAAGCAGCCTTAATTCTGCCATTTATTCTTTTCTTGTCACAAACTGTAAGCCAGTATCTCTCTTCTGTGCAGCAAATCCACCTCATATTTACACACATATAATCACCATGACACTCACAGAGCCCAATACTTCTCAATTCAAATAAGCCTTTACAATTGCAGAACTCATGTCTATTTTCTAATTCTAATATCTCAGCTATAGATGCCCAGGAAAACTGATGTTATGGTTTTACTTACATAAGAAATCTGCCTCCTCCTAAACACAGCTGCTACTAGAATCAACATTTCAATTTTTCATGTCATTGTCAGGCAAAATGCCCACTATAAACTGCCTTTTCATCAATTCTCTGCCATTAGAGAAGTCAGACTTTTGCGCTGGAATTAATTATAGCACCTTCTTAAAGGTAGTGCTAAGAACTTATCTATAAGCTAGATGACAGTAAGAACGGGTCATACTTTTTGTTTCTGCTTTTTCATAGCAAAAAAAAAAAAAA
>VZSC01012442.1:77413-96346 GCA_013398225.1 Steatornis caripensis | reverse complement strand
AAAAAAAAAAAAAAAAAAAAAGCATTTCACACACTCTAGTCTAGCCAAGATAAAAATCTTAAAATAGAAGTTAAGACCACATCTTAGCTGCCGTCCTAAAATTGGGAGCTACTTCTGAGAAATTCTGTATTTATGGTAAACATTAATGACCATTAACTTGAAAATAATTTCACCAATTGCCTTCACATTGTATTTTGCAGCAATACAAACAGTTGGGTGCCATGTTACAGTGAGTTCATTGCTGCAAAAGAACAAATGTAAATACTGGGTAACCATATACAGCCACATAGCTCAGAGCTGAATTCTTTTCCTTCTGCTCTAAAAGCATTAGACCTTGCTATGAAAGTATAATGCTTGTGTTGAGCTGTAACAGAGCACTCTGAGATACAAGCAGCAAAGAGAGAATTGCTTCATGTATTATAATAACTATACAAAAATTGGGATAATAAATAAACATTTAATTTTAAGGCTAGGCAGTTTAGAAGAATCTTAGAAAGGTAAGCATCTGCTTCACAAGGGATTACAGAGAGATATGAATGTCTAACTCCGTTAAACACTTTTTTTTTTTAATCCTAGTTGAAGTGAGAGATCATATACTTAAAATTTTTACACTTTAACATCTATGGAAGTGATATTACACATTTCCACTCATGCATTAATCATACCTCTTTACACTGCATAGCTGTAACTCTAAGAAATGAGTGCTACTTTACAAATCTATCAACAGCAAATAAAATCTTTGTTCTTCTCTGGGTATACAGCACTTTCTAGGAAATCAGAAGCACTGTGTCTCTCTGTCTGCCTCCAGTTTTAAGGCAGATTGCAATTCACCTGCAGATAACCATCTAAAAACTAGTCACCTACTCTCAGCTAATCAGCTAAAATCTCTCTGTAAGCATTAGACACACACAAGATAATTTATCCCGTTTTGGGCATCTAGCTTTAGGTACGTACTGCTCTTGAAGATGACTTTCTTCAAGAGCTGTAGGGGAATCTAGATGACTAGCAAGATGTTCAATGTAATAGCTAAAGCTAAGCAAGAAGCATCATATCAGAAGTGAATTACATGGAATTACAATCTCCTGATAAATAATCAAAAATCATTCAAATGTCAGCACTGTTAACCTCTTGAAGAACAAAATAAAACCAGCTTCACCCTCGCCCTCCACCAAGAAAATTCCCAGAAACAATCCATCTCAAAAAGTCACTGGAGTTAAATAGTAAAGACATGTTTTCTGTCTCTGCGATTCAAGTTGAGGGCTGGAGTATCAATTAGGTCACCAACTACTAAGATACAAGTTCTTCAGTAGGAAGAAAACATACTGGGACAAATAGCCTCTAATACTAAAGCAAAAGCAGAACTGTCCACTGCCCTAGTTAGATACTGGAGAATTAAAATTCTTTAATGTCAAGCTAACTGTCCATAGCTCCCCTAGAGAAGAGGTCCTGGTTTTATGGCTCATTTTCACATATTAGTGGGATTAGTTCATTTCCAATGAGACTATGCTGTTAAACCATTTCACAAATAAACTTTTCCACAGTTGCTACAATGGCCCCTTAAAAATACTTTATTCCATCTGTCTGTCCTAAGATGTGACCCTAGAGTAAACGTGAACTTTTAGGAACATTGCCGTTACTGCGATGTTGCAGAAAAATTCCTGAGGATTTCTGTTCACACGTTTAATACAGAAAGACGAAGCTGATGAAAAACGCCATTTTGAAGCAAAACAGAACATATATACCTTTCAAAACCTGATAAAATTTAAAAGTGAATTACTACCTTTCAGAAAATACCTTACAGTTTGATTATGTTACCTTTTTCATCGGGGAGTTGAAGAGGAGGAAAGTAAAAGAAGCTGCAAATTTAACCTGTGCAAAATACACTTTTTACTGGTGTGGAGTTTCAGATATGACAATGTAATTGCTACAGTCTAATAATGTGACTTGAAGAATCATTTACTGGCCAGCATTTGCATGAATGACACGTAGAACATCCTTCAAGTGCTATCGCCAACTGTCTGTGAAACCATTCATTCTATTACGGATTTTAGGGTTTGCGTATTAGGACCACACAGGGGCTTAGATTAACTACTGTTGTTGCCAAGTACTGCTCTCATATGGTGAATTTGGAATACTGAATTTTATAAATTCAAAATAAAACCATTCCGAAGTTTGAAAGTCAACTGTTCAGGTTCTACTAATTAATTCTAGAATGGCTATGATATCCAAAATTTTCATCTAGGAAAGGAAAATGAACAATTATGACCAAGAACAGAGAATCAGAAACAAATTCCTCATAAGATATATTAACCTTAAATAATCTTGTGAGAAAAAAAGAAAAAGTGAAAGCTTCATCGCTGGAAACAGTTTGAACCAGCCTGGGCAAAGCATTACGCAACAAATTATGGGGAATATTTTTAGCAATGGGTTACATTAATCTCTTTTCTTTTTTTTTTTTTTTTGTAAATAAAATGGAATTATATATAGTTTTCCAGAAAAAGTCAGGATTAAAATTACATCTTTTACACCCATATAAATCAACCGGTTTTCATGGATTCTACTATTGCTCAGTAAGACAATTGCAGAGAACTTCACAAGGCTCCTGCTTTCAAGAATTCCTATAAAAAGCAGGCTGTCTATTAAAAATCAGAGGCTCTTAGATGTTTTCGGGTTTTTTTCCTTTTTAATCAAAATCTTTCTCACACCACAATTCTGAAGATTTCTAGCAGTCTTTGGTGTCTTCCATAAAATAAAATAAAATAAATAATAAATAATAATGATAAACAAATAAAATTAAATTAAATTTTTAAAAAATCAATTCACAAGGTCATTCCAAAAGAAAAAATAATCTTAAAATCAGCATGACTAGAAAGGAAAAGACAAGGAAAGTGAGAGAAAGAAAGAGGTGAGGGAGAGAGAGAAATGCAATATTCTTGACAAATTATGCCCAGAAATAATTGTCATATTAGGGAAAGATGTACTCTAAAATATACAAAAAAAGGATTTAAACATTAATCAGATTTATAAATGTTGGGCTACTAGAATATTCATACTTTTTTCTCAGAATTACACGAACAAGTATCGCATTTTCAGAAATGACTCCATGCAACTCCTTTTTATGTAGGTGTTCATACCTGAAACTATAATAAAGCAAAATGCCTTTGCTGACTCTAACTTCTTTTTAATTAAACATTAAATGCAAAAATGAAATGAAACATCTCTCCCCTTTATCAGACTGCCACTTAATATCTAACTCAAGTATCTTCTATGACTTTTCTTGAAAAGCTTAATTCCAAGTATTCACCCTTCCCCCATGAAACAAAGATCTTACATAATGGCAATCACTTTTCAAGACAAAAGAATTGTGTTCTGCCAAATCTAGTTTTGAAAGAGCAGACAATTGTCTTCATTTTGTTAGGAACAGTTTGTGTTCAACATAGTACAATTTTTCACAACACTCCTCAGTATAAGACTGCCGGTCAGTATATATATTTAGCTTGAAGTAGTAGGTTTTGATTTTGCCAGACTTCCTTCATGCAGAAAATGCATTAGCCTAATAGCAGAGAAAAAAAAAAAACAAAAACAAAACTGGGCATAAAATTCTAATAAGTTATTCTACCTTTTTGAAGAACAAAAATAAGTGGGCTGCTTTAAAAAATCTTGTCCTAATATGTGCTCTCCACTCTCATTCTTTTGAAAATGTTTTTGAGACATAATTTATATGACATGTACATACTTGGGAAGTTTCACACTAGCTGCAAAATGTGTATTTTGGTGTTACAAGACCTACAGTGCATTCATGTGAATTTCTGACATACATAACAATTTTCAAAAGCACATTAAAACCACATGGCAACAAAACTATTCATATCCACAAGGCAATATCATTCATTGGGCTGCTGTACTCTTTATTGGAGAGTGTTGGTAGCTCATGTTTTCTCTTTCTCTTGAATGAGAAAAGCAAAACAGTGAGAGAAAAAGGTCCTGAGTCATTCAGTAAAATGCACAGAGTGACTTCTGAAAAGTGAAACTCTGGGGATAGAGACTACTATCCTTTCCTGTAAGTAAAGTCATGTAAATTCTTCCCGTATAAATGCCTAGTCCACGTACTATTTTCTTTTAGCAAGTACCGTATTTGTTAAAAAAAAAAAAAAATTACTATTGATTTATTGCTTTTGCATTCATGCTAAGGTATTGCAGATACTTCAATTGTGTTTCCACTACTGACTTAATAAATGCAATTATTTATTAAGCTTTTACAAGAGTTTACTCTGCATGAGTCACGAAGACAAGCCTAGACTGTAGGGATTTAATATAGTGCAAGGTTAGAAGTCACAAGGCCCAGTCAAGCTTCCTCTCACCTCACTGGTGGTTGCACAGCGCCTGAAGACTGAAGCTGCTAAACAGGTCGCTATAAAGAAACATATTTTTAAGTGACCATAGTAAAAAAGCAGACTTAAAAGACACTCAAAAGATGGGTGAGACCAGACACTGATCAGCTTTTTTGTATGAAATAAACTACTGAAGCCTTTCAGGAACAAGTTTGACTCTTCGTTGGTGGGGAAATTAGCTTAATAAAAGCCTTCAACTCCTCTGTCAGATCAGGTGCAGGATGGACAAACTTCTCTCCCTAAGAAAGACGGGAAACTGAACCCAAAACCTCCTTCTACAAAAAAAGAAATCAAGAAGATTTTCCCAACCAAACTCAAATTGCTTTTTGTTTCACAATAGTTTCAGGTTTCTGAGTGTCATTTTATTTTGCACTGGAGAAACATGAAATGTGAGCATCTAATGAAATTAGTGCAGTCTGGGAAGAGAATGTGGGAAGTTGTCAAATGGGGCTAGGAAAATGTGATTGCAATATGAGCTCTTAAGATGAACTATTTTTTGGAGAAGGTGCAAGATCAGAACAGAGGAAGAGGTGCCAAACATTACGCCACATAAAAAACTCAAGCTGAAAGTACAATAGCTTTGCTTCTGCTATCACAGTGTCAATAAACATAACGAAATTCATGACACATTATTGCATTGCTCTGTATTGCCTCTATTCATTTAAAAATGATGAACACATTTTAAAAAATACACAACTTGTCAGACACCTGTGAGCAGCGCAGTTAGACTGGTGCTTTAAGAGGCATTCGTGAAAATCTTATGAGAGAGCTTGATACGACTTACATCAAAGTAAAGATGGAAGTATGGCAAAACAGAGCAATAACTACTTCACCTGAATCTGCTAGAACAGTTGCATCCAATATATTTACACTGTTTACCAATGATATGTACTTACTGAAGCTACTCTGTCAATAAAAACCGCATTAAGAACCTTTTGAAAGAGCTTCCCTGTCAATTAGGTTGCAGATACATTCTATTGCTCCAGTTTTCCTGTCAATTTAATATACTGGATCATATTAACAGTACTGGCTTGTCAATAAGGTAAATCCAAATCCTATTAATGGAGTTATACTGCCAATATAATCGGCTTCCTATTTATCGAGCTCCCTAGTATTTGGGAAAGCTGTGAAATGGGATTATAAGTTTAGGTTACATACATCTGTCTCTATATTACATAAATATTTCAGGAATTGTATCCTGTCGTGTAAAGAAACACGTGTGATCACGTTTTTCCATTACATAAACTTCAGATGACAGAACAGTATAATTGTTTACTATTACTGAGAAAATATTAAACCATCCTCATTTATCACATTATGTTTCCTGCCTGCTCTAAGTGACACTGTTATAAGAGTCTACTTGCGTGCCACACATATAGAACTGCTGAGAGATGTATGCGCTCCACCCCACCCGCACAAGATAATATCTACTCCAGAAAATTAAGAGATAAAACACATTTTAGGAACAAAATATGAAGCACTCCACAATTTCAATGCTTGTTTAGCCCTTATACAGTGCTGTCTAATCTTGGTGGAACCGAAGCTTCTAAGTACAATTCTAGTGGAACGGAAACCCCTGGAAATAATTAATAAGAGGTAGTAGTTCGTGCATGAAAACCAGTAGAAGTTCAGCAAGCCTTCTATTTAATAGAAGCCTTAATGAAGTTGAACATTACTTGCTTTTAACCACATTCAATATTAAATAACTACTTTGACTGGATTAGCAGAATATACAACAGACCATTAAACCTGATTATATTAAAAAAAAAACGCTTTTGTTTAAAAAAAAGAAAAAAGAAAAAAGTAATTGCATTAAAATGTACTGGGCATTCCCTTATCAAATTAACTCTCTAGGTCTAACTTGAAAATACAGATTTAAAAAAAAATGTGGTCCAAAATGACAGTTAAAGGTCAATGAATCAAGTTGCCAATTATATTTTCTGGTAGCAGATGGGTGCAATGAAACCTAATGATTGAATTTGAAATGCTTTAATGCACCTTTTATCTATGGCTCCCACCATTTTAAGTCTACCTTAGTATTCCTAACAGATATTAGGTTTATGCATAACAGACTCAACTACAATTACCCAACTAGAATGAAATCTACACTTATTACAATATCCAGCTTATTCGAAGAGTATCATATCATGAACTCAAAATAACAATACATTTGGGAGTGTATCTTTGATAGAATTAGGGCTATTTTTTTTAAATTTTTCATTCCAGTCTATGTGCTAAATATGAAGTCTGGAATTTAAAATATTAAAATTAGAGAAAAACTTAAAATATAGTGCCTTGAAATTTAAGGAGATGATAAAAGTTTTTGTAATATTTTAAAAATATTTCTCTCTCCTTGTGTTTAGAACTCTTTTTCCTGTATGGAAACAACCTTTTCTTTTCTTTCTTTCATTCATGCACACAGGTTCCACAGTGCAATTTTGAGCTCCTGGCAATTTACTTTTAATTTTGAGCCATATCTGAAAGCTCTTACTCAGCAGAAATTCCCAGCGTAGCCAGTAAGCGTAGAATTTGTCCTATTCTTTCCACTGCTGTTTTCCTGTTTCTACGAGCAACATATCACAAATGTTTCTGAACAGATAAAAGCTTATAAACACTGCAGTACGATATGGCAGAGAGGGAGATCAAATTATAGCCTTTTAACACTGACAAATTGTTTCGTACTCAATATTTAGTAAGGGGAAACAGAGACACTGGATATTTCAAATCTGTTAAGTTTGTGTTAACATCTATCCACTATGTTTACCTTCTTCTGTCCAACCCATACTCTCACTAAAGGCAACAATAAAACTCCCACAAGCCATGACCTGAGGTCCGCTGAAATCAATGGATGTTTTCAAATTGGTTTCAATAGCCCTTGGATCAGTCTGCTTACTTCAATTATGGGATAAGCGATTCTTTACATAGTGTGCTACATTCCCACAGATACATACATTGTATGCTGAAGAAAGCTGCCTAAAGGAACAGGAAGAAGATTACAATAGTGACAGAAAATGAGAAGAAACTCTGAAATGTAATACTCCTTTATCCCAGCATATGGTCTTCTCTATGGACGGCATTTAAACAGATTTGTAATGGCAGTGACAGGGAAAGGTGATTAGCTAGGCAGCAAACACTGTATGAGGCACAAGACTCCAGTTCTATGTTTCTTCCCTACAGAGTGAAAAAAACCCAGCAAAAAAGATAAAGCAGGACTTGATTCTGAAGCTACACTGCCTGCACAGAAAACACACATAAAGAGGAACTCTGAAGCTTTCTTCCTAGGTGACAATCAGAACAGAGGTAAATCTAGATCACTTCCTTTCCCTTAAAGCTGCAACTTTATCTCCTTCCTCTTCCTAAAATTCTTCCCCAGAAAAACCACGATTCACTTAAATTCCTTAGGAATTAGGAAGAAAATAACAGATGTTAAAACTTACATTATTAAGTCCTGTCTAATTTCTTATTTCTGTCATGCAACTATATTTCAACATTTTATTAAGAATCACCAACAAGATTTTCTGTAAACATTTTGTGACAGGATACTTTCACACAGATACCTTGCTATCATTATTTCCTCTTAGCACTAGAAAAGGACACATCACTAAGTATGCTGCCAAAATAATGGCCGAATTTGTGACAGAATAGTAGATCATGAAACTTTACAGCCTCACATGCCTGTGCAAGGAGATTTTCAAGTGTAAAATCGTGATGAGTTGATTTATTATCTGTGACATAAGATAAATAACCTAGGCTCGCACAAATTTAGCAGGAGGCTCTGTCCCTAAATATATTTTAAAGCCATAACAGTCATGTGCCTATGATGAGGTACCTCATAAAATGGAAAGTTTGATTGAATACACCATGAATACAGTAGCAGTGGTCAAGTAGATTCAAACAGAAAACATAAGACTTTTCAGCTATAGGGCTTTGTATAACCATCCACAACTCTGTCATTCCAGTGTTAACCTCCTGCAATGTCTTCGTACAGGACTCTCTATTAAGTTGATTCAGAACAAGCGAGAAAAATGGTTATCTTTCTTCATAGGATCACCGCATCTTGAACACATACTCACTTATCTAGGGATCTCCACAGGTAATCTGTACACTTACAGGTATTTAAGGGCTGACTTTTACCTGTAAATTCTTAACAGGCTGGGGGAAAATGTGTTATGGATTAGCCAGTCTCCTTACAGCTTGCCATATTGAGAGTCGGAAATCAGATTTTGCTGTGAAAATAAGGAAGATCTACAAAAAAAACTTTCTCCACAAAGATTCCAGGATTAGGAAAAATCTTTCTGTTCCAGACAAGCATTGGTTTGTCAACATGTAGGACACTGCTGCAAGTTTCACCAGGGATAGAGAGACTGAATATGAATGCTAATATTTGACTGAGGAGCTACTTAGAATATAGTGATTAAATTCTGGGTTTGCCTCTGTATCTAATTAGCAGGATGCTCACCCAGCTTGCGAGCACCTTTTCCAAAGAGAATACATGTAACGGCAACTGAAGGATGCAGATATATTTTAATTTTTATTATTTTTTTTTAGTCATGAACTTTCACAGAAAATAGTTATGCAACTTTACCTAAATAATGTCCACATCACAAAAGTTCCCAAGCAAACATTCAGAAGAAGTGTGTGTCAGGGGAAGTCTCTTTCAAAATGGGAAAAGAAATTAAAATATGACAGGTACAGCACAAGAAATTTCAAGTGAAAACTTATGCAAAGGGGAAAAAAATAACTTGTTAAGATTGTTCATACTGCTTTTCCTGAATATTCAAACTGAATAATGTGTAACACAGACTAATGCTGCTCCCTGCAGGTGGATCATGAGCCCACATGAAGCCACACCAACTTCCAACTTCATTGGAATTCAACATGGAGTTAGGTGCTTCGCTGTACAGACCAAACTCCAGGATCAGAGCCTTTGCATGCAATTCTCCCTTACATATGCCCTCAAAACTTATTTTCAGGTAGAAAAGCTCATTATGAGATGAAATAGATTATTTCCATGGAAAGTTATTAATTTGCATAATTTCAGAGGCATCTTAACTTATTGGTGCTTCTTTCTAAATAAACACACCATTGTGACTTTGAGAACAAAACAAAAGGCATACAATACTAAGAGACTACTATATGGCCTTCAGTTCACGTGCAACTTTATTAACTTCACGATAAATTCCTAAGAATGAGTAAACTTGTGGTTGTTGGTTGTTTTTGTTTGACTCTTCTCAGGCATCAAATAATGAAGTACAAAATCCCCTTCTAAAATATGCCCAGATCAAAAGCAAACTAACCCTCTTTCCATGAAAATAGAATTAGGATCTCACTCCTAGGACCTTGTGTATCCAACGTCAGCGTAGAGACTTTCCAAGGTAACAGTATAGAGCCTTATTCCTAAAGATATATTACAGTATTGCTACTTTAACCTTAACCNGCAAACTAACCCTCTTTCCATGAAAATAGAATTAGGATCTCACTCCTAGGACCTTGTGTATCCAACGTCAGCGTAGAGACTTTCCAAGGTAACAGTATAGAGCCTTATTCCTAAAGATATATTACAGTATTGCTGCTTTAACCTTAACCACAGCATAACAAACAGTAGCAGTACAATGATAATCGAAGCTACCAGCAACCTTAGGAATGTGGAAGGAATAGACAGATACTGGCAGGAATTAATCTGCCATTTTCACACATTTGCCCAAGGGAGGTATTGTAATTGCAAAAATTTAGTGTTAGACTGCTGAGACTCATAGTAATTATGTTTCT
This sequence comes from Steatornis caripensis, assembly GCA_013398225.1. Taxonomy (NCBI): domain Eukaryota; kingdom Metazoa; phylum Chordata; class Aves; order Caprimulgiformes; family Steatornithidae; genus Steatornis; species Steatornis caripensis. The sequence goes on along the minus strand of VZSC01012442.1, from coordinate 86,186 downwards.
TTTTTAATAGAAATAGCCACAGGTAGTAACAAATTGGGTTTTGAGATGGGGAAGTGGGCATGCATTCTAACCCAAATTACTATGTAATTGTCTTTATTATAAAATACTATAGAAAACCTATGGCTCAAAATTTAAATCAGAACAAACTCTTTCCTTTAAATAAACTCTTCTCCTCCCACAGCTATTCAACATGTATGCTTATTTCTTCATTTACCGGTATCAGCAAGACCAGTATGACTGCAAGCAATTTATCTTTATCTAAAAGTCTTTGCTAATATTCACCAAAATTCCTGAAGCTTACATTTGGCTAACAGAAACGGTTTTCTCTTGCTTTACTTTCATGCAAATAAAGTAGACTAACAAGTAGGTCAAAAACTGGAAATCTAGCTACTCGTTCCTAAGGTTCCTTTGCCAGCATCAGGGGATGAAGAAAAGAGTGTGTGTGGTCTACATATTTTTTAAATGAACTGAAATTAAAGTTTTCTTCAAAATTCCGGAAGCCTGTTTGAAACAAATGAGCACAGGAAAGTACTTAAAATGAGTTATTTCATGCTTGAAGGAATTATTATTTCATTACTGTCACATTATTGTGATAATGAGATGTGTAGTGTTGGGAAAGATCATATATGTAATAGCGAATGAATAAATAAAAAAATAAGTTCGTCTAATTACTTCTAACCCTTGTAATACTATATCCTGTTAGGCCTGAAAAGAAGCTACAGGTGGTTTAGACAGACAAAATGCATCTACAGGTTTAGAGAAAATTAAGACTGTGCATTGAAAGAAATAACATACAACATTTTGTATTCCCCTCTTGTTCACCCAATGGCTACAAAGCTGACTGATACGTTCCTTGCTTCAGAGCTACGAGACGTCAATTATTGTGTGCCTAACACAATAATATTGTAATACCTATACACAGTCGATGGAAGCAGTTGAGTGTCGATTATTCTTAAGTGTCACATGACTTATAACTCCTTTTCATCATTACTCTCAATGCTGAAGCGTGATAACGGGATACACAGTTTTGAGCAAGATGTATAACTTCCACCATGAAGTGGAAAATTAGGTCCTTCCTTACCTATACTCTTGCCTTGGGAAAAAAAATGACAACACCATTTGTCTCTAAACTTGATGCTTTCTAGGTTGCAGCAAAAGGCGCAGATTGACAGCATCTTCCAAAACACTGCTACACAGCTATGTGCAGATCATCCACAATATAGGAAAAAATTAGATGCACATTGGTCATTAATAATGCCTTTTAACCAGCTAGATAGATAGTTCTTTTAAATCCATGCTTCCCTCTTGTCTATGTACCTCCACATACACATTCATACACACAGTTACATTATCTGATATGTAATCTAGAAATCTAAGTACTTTCTAAGGCTCTATGGCTGCCGTTTTTAAAAGAATTTTAAATTTATTATTTCCCAAGCAGTCTAAATTCCACTATATTCTCCTTGTCATTTGATCCACTGAAATGATGAAGGGATCAGAAAAGAACACCCTTGGTACTTTACAGCTGTGGCTGGATAATCTTGCTCATGATCATCAAAGCAGGATTGTTTTTATGATCTTCAAATCTGCATATCAAATTACACAAGTCTATGCAAAAAAGCAAAAATAACAAATATTCAGACATCAGGACTATCTCAATAGAGTACTACAGAATGCAGTTGGAGGCTAAGTGAAATGAACAGCTTTTGCAGCTTTGCAGTGTTTTTAAAGCAAAGGAGAGAAGCAACAGGGAGCAGAGCAGTTCAGCTAACACAGACTCAAAGATACTGGACTGAATTCTGCACGTGCTTATGCACATCAGCAACTACATTCCTGTAAGTGATCTATTCAATTCAGTGGTGCTATTGACCTAAATTAAAATATTCACTGAATAAGTGTTTTAAGGATCATGCCTTGAAAGATACAATATTAACGCAATTATACACATGTAAGTTAGTTTCCGTAGGCCTCGACATTACTTATGCACTGGTTAAGGATGTGATCCTGCTCTTTCTAGATTTGTGGAATAGCAGTCTTTTCCTCAATATTGGTAGGAGCAAAGTCCAAGGGCTGAATCTGAAATGCGTTATGCAAACAATATTCCTTTTCTTTTTAACAAACACCTTTAAAATTTTTTAGAAATTAAATATTTTCATGAAGAATTAATGAAAATTTGTTCAGCACACTTCAGCACACATTTTTTTTAAACTGAGTTGTAGCTAAACAATCTTAACCATAAGTGGTTGCTTAGCAATCAGCAAAGAACGCGACAGAAATATAGTAAGAAACTGACTGACATCTTCTGCGTTTGAGTCATGGCATTCATTAAAAACAACAGAATAACACCAACAGAAGTTTGAAACAAAATTCTATTAATAAAAGGATACATAGAACTGTCTTTAGGAACAAATTATGCATTTAAAAGCTACAAACTTTGATTCACATGTCTGCTCTCTATAAAAAAATCCTTTAGCTATTATTAAAAATACATTAAAATCCTTCAAATTTTGATGAAGGCAGTATTTACCTTTTGTTTTTAATTCAATTGTCAAGTGTGCTTCCAATGATTTTAAAAACAGTATATATCTACAAAGCAAGCAAGAGTTTATAGCTTTGAAGACTTGAAATTGATTTTTAATGCACCAGCTTTCAAACACTACAAAGGCTGCTCTCTGCTGATAAAGACAGTAAACAAGAAATTGTCCTTTAAATGTTCCCTTTAATGTTTTTCTTTAATTAAAAATCAATTAAAAAACATTGCAACATTAAAAAATCTAAAATTAAGACATTAAAAAATGTTTAAGGTTTTTGACACATGGTGCATTCAAACTAGAATGAAAACTTATGTTCACTTTCATACTTTGCTACTTTTGTTCACTTGTGTTTAGACTTTCTTTGCTTTGTAAACATTGTAAACATTGTTAATCAAGAAATGAAACCACATAAAAGTAGTTTATCACTGAACACAGCTAATTTACTTAGTAGAAATTTTAAAAATATGATGAAATAAGACTAGACATCATAAAAGTATTGAAGCAAAAGGCTTTTTAAACACCTATAGATTATTTTAATATATTCCTTTTCTCTACTCAGACCAAAGCCTATTTATGTAGATTAGTTACATCTAGAGTCTCATTTATCCAACCTGTATTTATCCTTTGATAACAAAACTTGTTAACTTAAATGGTCTTTTATTGTTATGATTCGTTTTCCCATAATTATGCAGTTTAACTGCCTGATTTTTTTGAATAAATATATGCAAACGCGCCAATCATATTCAGCAGTGTTATGCTGGATGCTCAATGAACTGTAAGAGCCATTTCAATACAATAAAACTGCCTGGAAGTGTTCCAGGGCAAGGACTGCAAATATCAGTAATCATAGTGTCACTAGAACTAGTACAGGCAAATATAAGCGTGTCACACATATATCAATAGATGGTCTGAAACACTGCCTGAAACTAATTTTGCATGTCTATCACTGCAAGAACTTGCAATGCATCGATAAGAGGTCCCACCCACACAGCTGAAATGCTGCATTTGTATCTTGTAACAAGGCTTTTCCTTTCCCTTTAGAGTCCTCCTTCAGTGTGCCGTGGAGACTGCAGCACGCAACCACCCATCAGGGAACAGGATGCAATCAGAAATATTTCTATTACAGGTAAAAGTATTTTATGAACCTTAGGAACTCTGATCCGATGCATACATCACGAAGCCAGTAGAAAGGTCCATGGCTAAAATAAAATACTGTTCACTTGAAAGATTTTACTTGCATAGATCGCTTATAGCATACTAAATTGGAAAAGCATCAGCATGGGACTGATTGTCTTGAGGGCTGAAAGAGGAGATATCCCCTCACTGCATGAAAGTGAGATGTAAATTGATCTTTGTGCTATTCTGTACAAGTAACACTAACAATTGTCAGAACCTAAGTAGTAATACCTTTATATGTAGAGGGAACAATCATCAGAACCTAAGTAGTAATACCTTTATATGTAGAGGGACTCCTCAATTTTGAGGACAGGTGACCAATAAAAGGAGCTATCTTATCATCTCAGGCAAGTGAGAGGTGAATTGATCTTATGCTATCTTTTCTGTACAGGTAACAACACTAACTAGTGGAAGCAATTCGATAGAAGAAAGAGATGCTTCTCGTGTGACCTTAATGTGTAGGAATTGTATCAGCAGCCTTTGGGATTCAGCTAGAAAATATATGACTGCTCAAGGAGGTTATTTAAAGCACTGCCTCATATCCTAATTAACAGGGACGTTCATATGAATTTGCTTGTTCCTGAATGTAGTACTTAATATTGAGTATTTTATCTAAAATACTCAATAATTTGTCTTCTTTTTCTTTCTCATAGGATTTACAGTAATTAATCCAGAATCTTCTTCTGTTAAAAAAAGTAAATGTCTACAGCAGACTAAAAAACAAAGGTTGCGCTGAAAAGACCATGACAAATACATTACTAGGGCTTAGAATGGACCCTGGCTGAGATTTATGGCAGGCTGTACACTACTTCATTTCATCTCATCATATCAGCAAAACCAGCAACAGGTAGTTAATCTCTTGTTGCCCCCTTAAAAACATAACAAATGAAACACTTAAACTCGAGGAACTTTTCCCCAAAATAATTTTGCCACTCTCTTCCTAGTACCTTTTTCCTTTTTTTTTCCTATGTAGCCAAGAGCCTGCAGTCCCCTGAGAGTTTCAGTTGTTTCCTGTATTCTCAAACCCTTTAGCACTAATTTCACCACTTCTCTTAGAGCTGAAGTAGAGAAACAACTGAAAGTATAAAGCTCTCGGGCCATTTGCTGCAAAAATTTGTCCCAACTGCTCTACTCTGACCTTTTGACATCAAAGGATTGCTTCTATACTTTTAAAGATAAAAACAAAGCTGTGTTTCTGCTCCGGTGAACAAATCATTGTTTAAGTTTTCACAGAAAATTCTGACCTGTTGGAAAATACTAATACTAGTGTCAAAATGTCTTTTCTTTATACGTGCAGGCACTCCTCAGTCTTGAAGAGGTATCTCAAGACCTCTGCCATGTGTCCTATATGTTTTCTTTGGACAGAAAACAACAACTCATATACATACACTTTTTAGATGTAGAATGAGTGTCTTGCATAGCGGAACCTAAAACTAATTTAACAAGGCATTTTAACTTTTGCAGAAACCAGAAACAAAAAGGAAATCAAGCAGGATCATTAAAAACATATGTGTAAATTTTACCCAGTATATTAATGTTTCCTGAGGAGAAAGGTAGTGAAAAGGAAGAAAAAATGCTGGAGAATAAAAAAAAAAAAATTTTTTTTTCATTTGGAAACAAAATCCTAACTGGTTTACAGCCAAGTGTTGTGACTCAGGAAGAAATTATTTTTTACTAACATTTTTGCCTCGTTAGAGAAGCCAGGTTGTATCTATGCTTTGTTAATACCAAGCGATATTTGCGAATATTTTTCACATACCTAATGATAATTTTCCATGTAACAATATTTGCTGAATTTTAAGAATAATGCTATATTATGTACACTTTCAAAAATACATGAAAACGTGAAAATATATGTTCAGCAATATGTTCAATGGAGTCTTTGATTTCTTCTTTCAGCTGCACACCTGGTTGTGTTACAAGTCACACCATAGTTACAAAATCTTTTAAATTCCAGTCTCCTTAGTTGTTTGTAAAGAAGCTGTAAGAAAACATCACAAAAAGCTGAAGTCTAAAAATAAAGGGCCCAATCATACTATTCTTAGCTGCACTCTGTAAGGCTCTTAGTCACAATTTACTCTTGAACCACTGAAATCATTGATGAAGTCAAAATTCTGTTATTGACTGAAATATGAGTAAGAACAGGCCTTTCCATCAATGTGGGTGAGGATAACAGAAACCTGAACAAATCTATTGTTAAAAGATAACTCTTCAAAGGATCAAACACCAAAATTGCACTGATAATCACAAATTTGTGTGGATTTTTCCATTTAAGGTTAGGCTGTGACAGTGAGCACCAAAATGAGGAAAGCTCAGACAACTTTAAGAGATGTTACCCAGAAAAACCTGTGTGACTTGCTCCATGTCTTTTATTTTAACTGCACTAACTTTCTTCAGCTCTTATCATTTATAAAACAGTAAGTTCTATGGAGACATTATTATTCTTAATTTATTGATTAATGAGAATTTCTGTTCTGGCAGTATTTTCTTTCTCATAATGTCAGTATTCTACTTCAGACTCTTAATTTATCTTTTTCTCTATTATGTTTATTGTTCTATATTACAGCATTTCATCTTAGAAAGTTCTTATACAGACCCATATATCAGGAATGCTCCTTTTGAAATAATATTGCTATAAACAATACGGGCAAGGAGATCAAGATGAAGACCAGAGCAGAGGCAACACAAAACAGGAGCCCAATTCAGCTTCCTCTGCCTTTTTCAGCAGCCAGGGCAGATGCCGTAGTGAGCAGTATGTCGCCAGATCCACTCCTAAATTGTATGTACTTTGTGTCACAGTAATATACAGTGTATATATATGAAAAATGAAATGACACTTCAGGAAAATATACAAAAGATTGTGTCCTGAAATTCTTACACAGGCGACCCCAGTACTGACTTCACTGAATAAGTAGAATTAAGGGACTACGTGACACAAAATCATACTAACTGCAGGCTGTATTTACAAAATGCAAACACGGGAGTTATTTTGTAGAACACTGTAAAAACCACCACAATGTGTCTTAGCCAGGTAGTTCTGAAGTTTCATCTGATGGCAATTTAGTGTCCTTAGATACAGCCCTAGAATATGCAGCTGCAAAATTTTGAGAATTATAGAGTACAAACTTGCAAATGTGTAGAATTGCCTCAGTATTGTCTTGGTGCAAAACGTTAACTTCTACTAGTTCTAGTGAGAGAGAATAATATTCCCCGTTTGCAGTTGAAGATACAGAAATAAAAAATTAATACCTCTGCTTTCAGACAGAAACTTAAATCACTGACAACGAATGCAACTTCTGTGAGGAAAGCTGCTTCTCCCTATACTGCGGCAGCTGCAGACTTCTTTTTGCAATCTTGAACTTTCTGAGCTGAAGTTTCTCAAAGTAAAGCATGGAATACTATATCTAAAGACAGAGCAGCACTAATATAGCTTATGTTTTTTATTTCCCCTGAAGACTCTATCTTCTTAGGTACTACTAGACACCTGGCAATGAAGCTGCACTGGGACTTGACAGTAATATGTTGACACATCATAAACACCAGGTGCCTGAAGGATTAAGAATGATCTGTGCTTTATCTTAAAATGCTACGGGACAGCCTGGTACAGCAGCTACAGTGATTCCCAGCTTGAGAGCTACTTGCAACACAGACATTCTTTTTTAGCTGTTGTTCAGCAAAAGCTCTGACCATCATTTTCTTTGTTCACTCCCGTCTCATTCCTGATATACTGACAAACCTCTTCAAGATGCACCACAAGTGTAATAATAAATAATCTCTCGGATGATCAACACTCCTTGCATATGCAGATAGTGTTGTATACTAATGTGATGTCACTTTGAGGAACATATCTCTAGAACTTATTTGATTAAAGAAACAATTAATTTTCCTTTATCCATCCACTTTTTTATCTATTGGAAACCTGCAAGAATAAATTGCTACTCGTTCACCCAGGGAAAGGAGAACTAATTAACTCAGAACTTTTTGGTAGGAGACATCTGAACATATACGTGTATGTTTGTACATGATATTTCTATTTCTAATGTCTGCTCTTCAAAAGAAGGCAAAATTCTGCTTCTGTTATTCAGGTGAGTAGGTCAGCTTGATTTACTCACCAGAATGAGACGAACAGAATTTGCCCAATAGTCTTCAAGGTCTAGAGTGAACAGAAATCTTCTTTCAGCCATGTAGGGTTTCCATTTTCTCCTGCTTTCCTCTTTTTTCTCTCCAATAAAAATGGATAGTTTGGACCTTAAGTGATTCAAAGGTCACATGGAATTCTGAATCTGGCAATGACAATTGTATAGCACTGGCTTGTGTTTGAAAGCACTATTTCTAAACTATGCTCAGAATATGATTGCTGAAGTTAAAAGCAATGAAACATGCTAAAGTGTAGCTGTTCTGACTTCCCAGTATGTTACTAAACACTGTTCTTCATCCACATAAACCTCATGTGCGCATCAAATCACAAACGGTCTATTTTCAGAGGCCCTAAGGACTTGCAAGGCTCTTGCACCAATAAAAGCTGGAAGCATAATGCATCCTTTGCTATCCATCAAAAATTTTACACATATATATATAGTATACATGTGAAAATTATTTCATCTTTATGATACTGATGAAGTTCATTGATTCATGTAATTAACTCATGCAACCACGGCACATAGGTGGATGCTACAAAGTAATGAGTAAACACACAAGTTGTTAAACTGTGTGACTAATGTGTAAGAGAAGTAACTTAAAGAGACATGAGATTACACCTATCTTACACATACCAGGCAATATTTTCTTTAACTGCTGGTCATTTTGGGTCAGTCTGAAACCCATTGTCACTAAGCAGTATTTTACTCCACAGGTATTCATAGATGTAAAATGGGCTATCTGTAGAATAAAACACTATTCATGAGAAACAAGGGAATTATAAAGACTTATGACTTTACTAGCTCTTACTGCAAAGCAAAAAAAGTGTTATGCACTCCTAATAAGAGTGAGAAAATTTGGATCTTACTGAGAAAGAAATTATTATTATTTGATTTTAAATATTTAAAGACTCAATTGGATTTACT
>VZSC01012442.1:37295-68175 GCA_013398225.1 Steatornis caripensis | reverse complement strand
ATCCCCCTTTATTTATTTTAAAGACGTACTAACCAGTGGGGGCGGGTGGGAAAGGAGGGGAGGTCGCGACACCCCCGCTGTCCTCCAAAGCACTGCGGGGGCGAGCGCTTCGCGGCGCGGTCGCCGAGCGCTGCCGGGGGTCCCCACCCGCCGCCCCGGGCATGCACGGAGGAGGGGGGTGGGGGTTAAGGCGGGCGATGGGGACTTCCCCCCGCCACCCCGCGACCCCTCGCCCCGGCGCTGTGGGAGCCGCCCTGAGCGGATCTCGCTGTCCCCGACGGCCACNGGCGATGGGGACTTCCCCCCGCCACCCCGCGACCCCTCGCCCCGGCGCTGTGGGAGCCGCCCCGAGCGGATCTCGCCGTCCCCGACGGCCACGTCCTGATCGCCGCAGCACCCCGCCCCACCACCACCACCCACCACCCCGCCCGCTGTGCGGGGGAGCGGGGGCCGAAGAGGCGGCAGCCGGGCGGTGCGGGGCTCGTGGCCGCAGCAGCGCCTTCCCCTCCGCTCCCTTCCCTTCCCCGCCCCGCCCGGCGCGGCGCCCGCCTCCGCCCCCGCTGCGGGGGGAGGCTCTGGGCCGGGGGGCGGTGGGCGCGGGGCGGGGGGAGGACTGAGGCTGGAACGGTGAGCGCTCGGACTGCCGGAGCGCCGGTGCCGGCCCGCGCGTACCGAGCTGAAGCTGCCATTTGTGAGCTGTGAGTGCCGAGCGTGTAAGTAGCGTGAATCGTTTAGGGGGAGAAGGAAAAAAAAAAAACAAAACCAAACAACCCACCAAAACAAATCCCAAAACAACAAAAAAAGGAAAATAAACTCTGGAGCGATTATAGCACGTTTCTGACAGTTATTTTAGGAGCGGCTCTTAAAGGATTCGGTTAAGGAAGCTGCTCTTTCGCCTTGCTCAGTAGGATAACCTACAGCCTTTCCTGGGTTGTGATGTCCGTAAATGTAATTTGACTTGGAGAAAGTCTTACAAATTTATAAATTCAAATAAGTGTTCTTCCTAGATCCGTCTACCCGTCCTGCAGACCTCTTTGTGGCTTTGTAACGGATAGTTTGCCATGCAGAACGTGTCTGCTAGTAACCGTTAGAAAACTAATGCTGTGTTAAAATGCAGTATATAAATATACATACGGTAGTGGCAGTGTAAAATCACTACTCTCAGACGTGCCAGCTTTTGGTGTGAAAGCGACAGACAGACGAAATAAAGGATGTGTTTACAAAATGGGCTTTGCTTTCCGAATGAGGGCTTCAGATTGGCTGATGAAGATCGGCGTATTCGGCTAAGTCACTTGTTTGGAGAAGTCCCCTGTAGGAGCAGCACAATTTAAAAAATGGAACAAACGCCAGAGCAAACCCCTGAGCTATCAGGAGACCTCGTTTCACTGTAACTTGAGTCCTGTGCTTTCCTCGCCTTATTCCGTAGCCTAAGCCAAACCTGCAGGACGTCTCAGGATGTCCAGAGATTTTTCTATGCAAGTTTCGCTGATTGGGGAAACAAAACGAGGGTCACTGCAATTATGTAATGGCTCCCTCTAGCGTGCTAGAGATACTGCTGCATTTGGGGCATATACTCTGTGCGCCCGAGCGGGGTGTGCACGCCCGGTAACGCTCCAATTCCCGTTCTGAGGGAGCGGGAGAGCACCAGCAGGCTAAACAATAATTTCACTATTACAGTGGCATATACGAACTAATATATTGCTGACAATGTTTCTCGTGGTTCACTTGTGTTAAAAACCCCACAAAACCCAAGATGAATTCGACCTTTTTTTTTTTTTTTTCCCCCGGCGGCTAGTGTCTCCCATCACTTTTTTTCACCAGCCTAGGGAATGCCTTTCTTTTTTTTTTCATATGACTCAGCATTGCACAATAAATACTCTGACTCCACAATGAAGTCCGTACATTTGAGGGCACTCCGCAGTTTGTAAAACAAGTACTTGAGACTCTGAATTAAGGGGGAAAACTGTATAATCCTTTATCCAAGGAACTGGAGTCTTTGCTTGTAAAATCTACCTTTTTTTTTTTTTTTAATCAGACATCTTGCAGCTTACAAAATCGCATTGATACCAACGACATGCATGGAATACTTAGAGGAAAACTAAAATCTGAATCACTAGCACTAGATCCTGGAACCAGGTGATGATCATAAATGAAACACTTCTTGCCCTGCAAGTCACTGCGATTTTTAGTGTTAAGTTCAACAGAACTACTTTTTAATACTCATTTTCAGAAATGGCTGATTATTAGCAATTCCTAATGATTTATTGGAAATCATATCATCTTGACATCTTTAAAATTGTGGCTCTTAAACCCAATAGAGACGTAGGTGCCTAACTGGAAAAAGCCAGATTAAAAGTTATGCCTGCATATGAATATATGCCTCTGCCAGGCTGATGTTTGTTACATCAGACAGTTTATAACAACAAAATGGCATTTATTGATTTTAATCCACCTGTGCAAGTAATGAATATTTTATTTGTTTGATGATTTTATAGTATATCTAAAATGCTTTTTCTGTAAAATTTGTAGCGCACACGCTACATATTTCATAGCTTAGACTGGCATCGTAATTTTCTATACACTCATCAGGAAGTTGTTGTATTTTTCACATAGAAAAGTCAGAAATAAAATGAATGAAGGTAACGCCAATGAGTGCTGTTAATATGTACGTGCTGTGCCACTTCACTGTGTATTGAACATAGTGTATATTTATGGGAGAAAGAAATGAAACAAAAGCAAAATTTAAGAAATGCCTATTAACAGCTCAGTGAGAAAGCTGAATTGTGGAGAGGCTAATACATAGACAAAATGCAAATCCTTAATAATAGGAATACACGTACAGAAGGCTTAGACTATCTGAGAGATCAAGACGAACACATTAAATACACTGCATAGGAGAAGCTCAACAAAGGTGCGAAGTCTGATACAACAGCCCTAACAATAACCTATGTATGGAGGGGTTAAATCATGCTTTGGAAAATTACTTTTTTGATACTTGAAATGTTTGTTTATTGGAAGCTGTAGTCTGACGTCTGCCAAAATAAGTGATAGTAACATGACACATCTCAAAGCCTGCTTTTTAAAAAATACTGATTAGTTGTGAAAATACAACAGTACTCAGACTTGTTTCAGGGAAATCTAGTAGTTTATTATTCGGTTCTCAACAAAGACACATAAACCTTTCTATTTCCAAGAAAAAAAAAAGGAAATAAATAAGAAATATCCTCAATCAGAAGTGTTGAAATGAAAATCATTAGTCTCAGCACGGAGGGTACTTAAAAAGTCTCAGAACAAATATCCCTAAACAAATAAAAGAAAATAAGAAGGCAGGGAAAAGATCAATATAGTTAAATGTCAAGGTTCAATATTTAAGTTATTTAAGCCTAAAATGTATCATTGGAAAAGCCCAAATCCAATCATCTTGAAAGCAATAGGAAGAAGTAAAATTAGAAAGGCCAAGGAGGGAATTTGAGGAACAAAGAATCTATATATAAGAGAATGAATTACCTGCTAGAAAACAAACGTATGCTTTACCAGTATGAGGAAGCCACGGCAGAACTGGTGGGCCTATTGGTTGGCCAGCTATAAAGGAAAAAACATTGAGCAGAATTTGAATTCCTGTACTCTAGTGCTCATAGCAAATGAAGACATTTCCTCAGATCAACTTTTTTTTTAGTAACAAAGATGAGATGTGGGTGTGTGCTGAAGTGTCAACAGAGAGATTCTTAAAGAGCGAAAAGCATCTAACTAAATGGTAGTCATCAAGCATTCTTACAGAATCTGAAAATGAGGTAAATGAACTGTTGAAAATATGCAGTCATTAAGATCGGTTACTATGTATGAGGATTAAAAGGTACCAAATCTGTTTGTCTTTTAAAAGGACTAAAGAGTGATCAAGGAATTATGGTATGGCAAGCTTCACTTTTAGAACTAGGAAAATCAGTTAAAATGACAATTAAAAAGAGAAAATATATGGCATCTAGAAAAATGTAAGATAAGTACTGTCCAGAAACTCTATGAAATTAATAGAAACCTTTCCACTGATTTGATTCATCCCATAATAGCAAAGTAGCACAACTTATGTAGATTAAAAGGACATTTCTTCCATTTATTAGTATTGTTTCAAAGTAGCTACAGAACAATAGACAAAATTACTTTTGTAGCTCTGTATGTAAGCAGTTTTATGTCAATTTAAATGTGAGCCCACACAAGCAAGGCCTGTAGGAGAGAGGATAGTTGCTGAGAAAAGGAACAAGAAATAACAGCACAGTAGGTAAAAGCAAGGGCAGGTAAGTGTCTGCAAATGATGTTAGTGGACTAATGGAGGGGCGGGGACCAAAAAGAGAGAGAGAGGGAGGGAAAAAGGTGCTGAAGTGGGGCATAGGGCTGTGTAGGGCTGTTTAAAAAGACTTTAGGTAAAAGGAATTAGCAAGTAGGAGATAAGCCTGAGATTGGCACTGAAACACTTGATACCCACTTCTTCTGTCTAGCGGGGAAGTATTTCTTTATTTCTTTTACAGTTGTACCGGGTTTGTTTTGGTAACAAACATACAACACACAGAAAGATTCATTAGGCTTACAGAAAGGGTGACTTCTTAGGCACAGATAAGTGGCCTAGGACTTGGATTCTCATGCCTCTTTTCAGCCATTATCTAATGACTGTTTAGCACAGAATACAGAAAGGTGGGTGGTTTTTTTTTTTTTTTTATTACAGAGAAAACAGGACACACTTTGAGCTCAATCCCAGTGTGTTTCCAACAGACTAAGTAGAAATTTTCTTAATGATCTAAAAAAATAAAGCAATTTATTTAAGAGCAATTGAACTAATGAAAACTGATTTCCTACAGGTGTGTCTTGAATTTTCCCACTGCCACTACTACTAGCTTCCTCCTGTGTCTTCAGTGATGGTTACCCTGCAGATGTGAGTGGCTGACTGAGAGGGACATGCTGCTAGGCCAGGCAGCAGCTGCCTGGAAAGATACAATAGCTACTTCTCCTTCTGTCAGCGGGGGTATCAATTTATCTCCCATACATATGCACCAACTGGAATGAAATGCTAAACTATGATCACCTTTGAAGTGTCTGTCGCACTTGCAGACTTGATTAAAATTGGCCAGTAGGTCACAAAGTTACTGGGCTGAATGACGGAGAGACAGAGACACTCTGGTGATGGTCAGGTGGGCTGCTTGTTTACTTACCGAGCCTCCTTTAAAAAAACCTAGAACGCTAAAAATGAAAACATTTTAGCCATTTTATGCTAATCTTAGGGGTACGATATGGCACAGTAATGCGATCGTATGATATGGCTTGACATGTTGTCATAATGCAAGCACTGATATTACTAGTGAGATAGGAATATACAGTGTAAATACAGACATTAGATTTTGTAACAAGGAATAGAAAATATTTGCATTTTCAAACAGAATATTTTCTGAAGCATTTACAAACTTTTCTGAACAAATATTTTGTGGATTTTTCTTAAACCTGGCAATTTTTGTTTTCATGGTAAATTGAATTAATCCCTATAGAGTTCAGCAATATGTTTTGTTTCACTGAATAATGAAGTATTTTACTGATGAAAATCTGTTTCGTGAATTATTTGTGACAAGTTTGTTAGAGATTAGAACACATATACCCTTTATTTCTAGTGACGATTTAGACATTCGTTTAGAAATTTATAAACATCATTAGAATTTATTAAATACTTGGTTTAGTAGGTGGTGTTTAGTTTGTCTGCAGTTATTGTAGGTTTATGTCTCCTATGTCCTTTAAAGATTATACAACAGGACAGGGCAGGTGTTTGTCTTCTTGTACCCCTCTGGGGTTAGGCCGCACTCTGGAAGCGGGGAGATTGTGCCTTCCCTGAGAATGCACAAGGGAAGAAACATACAGAAGTGCAGGATAAAAAAGGAAAAAGGGGGAAGGTGGGGAAAAGAAAGACAAGAGTGATCAGAAACTGTGGAAAGTGCTGAGAAAAACAGGGAACCGAACTGCTATTCAAGTCTCAGGTGGGTGGGGGTTGTAAGAAAATATTGTCTTGGGCTTGGGGAGGGGATAGTGCATAATCCTCTGCAAACTTGGGGAGCTGCTGGACTGAGACTGCGCATGGACAAGCAGACCTGCCGTCTCACTGCAGTGTGAGCCAGGGGATGTTCATCTACAGCTGTTCTATCTCACTTTGGATGTTTTATGAAGCTTTGTTTAGGAGTAAGATCTGAACTTCGGGGCTTAAAACTTTTCTGGGAGCACTGGTAGTGCTCGCTTTAAGGAAAAGGTAGAAGCAGATGCAGCTGGAAGATGTGGCTAAGTGGCATGCATTGGGCAGATGGAAGTACTGGTAGAATACTGATAGAGGACAAAGTTGGAGAAGCCACACTTAAAGTAACATTTCAAGAAGAACGTATCTGATAACATGAAAGGTGAGGAAAGTCAAAGAAAATAGGGGCCCTGGAAAAAGTCTTGGCAAATCTATTTCACGAGAGCAGTCTAAGGGCAAAAGCATGTGCTGCATGGAACTGTAAGAAAGATGCTGTACCAAATAGGCTTTAAGGATGTGTTCAGTGAGGTTAGATATGGAAAGAACCTTTTTCTTTCTCTTATTAAAAACCCAACCAAACAAAAAGACTAAACATACAAGATTACGGACCCAACAGAGTCTGAGGAAGCTGCTGGATATTTCTCATGCTTCTTAGGCTGGAATGTCCCTAGTAATATTAATAATATTAATACAGATAATAATTAAGGATTTGGAATTCACTGAAATCGCAGTATGTGTGTCACTGGACCTCCTTTAAGAAGAAAATAACTGCACTTTCCAAGTTACAATATTATTGAGAGCAGGCTGATGTTGTTGTTGAGTCAATGGAATCTCTGGCTAGCACAGCAGAGCCAGTAAGTTTTTTAACTGGATCATCGCAGGCTTCCCACGTTTCACACCTTCAAGCTGCAGGAGGTTTGAGTCACTTAGTCAAAACATTTTCCCAAATTTTAAGCACCAGGGTGTTGCTTCTTATGGAATGGTAGGTTTTTATTGTTCACTCTCTTCTAGTATTTCTGTATTACAATTGCTTCAGAGGTAATGTTTACTGGCAGTAGCCAAGGAATTGTGGTAGAGTTCCATGCATCACTTTTTCCTCTCAAAGTACTACTTTGAGGTTGAAAGATGTAACATCAGCGAGGCCACCAGTTTGCTTGTGAAGGCAAGACCAGTATCTTTGTGGAAACTCAGAGCTGGTGCTGCCATCTCCAAATAGTGGCAGGAAGCAGAGGACGGTGAAAGACTCCAAAATAGTTTAGGTGTAAACTACTACATATTCCCTAGTGACAGAAATTCACCTCTGCCAGTGTCACCGTTTAAAGCTGGGCTGACTATTAAATGGGTGACAGATGCTCTTCTTTAACCCCTTAAGCTCAAACCAAGGCATCTGGTATTCTTACAGTTATTCCCCAAGTGAGATGAAGATATCGTGGGCTTTGAAACTTCTGCTTTCAGTGTGCAGTGCTTAGTTTCCTGAATAGAATAAGCCTGAACTACGAGTGCCAAGTAATCTATGTGTATAAATTTGCAGGAGATAAAATTCCTGCTGGAAACAAAACCAAAAATAACAAAAAAAAGGAAAAAGGAATTAACCCAGCTTTTTGATTGTCAGTTATTTCCATATTTTTGTCATTTTAGTTTTTCTGAGTTAGCATTTTGCACCCACCGACAAAATTGCAAACTCTCCCTTGGGTTTATGAAATTTCTTATACTTTGCATACTAAAGATTCTACAAGCTAAGTTTGCCTGTTATGCAACCCTTTTGTTTCCAAAGTATTCCCTTATTCAGTTATGCAGTTAGTAGATTTACTTTAAACATGACTGATTGCAACACTGTAAACAATTCTGTTGCTAAATCTCACAGAGAAATGGAATCCCATTTACTCTCTCCTAGCTGCATTTTCATAAGATTAGAAAGGGAGAAAGAAAAAAACAACCACAAAACAACAACGACAACAAAACAGGTAATGAAACTGTTTCTACTCTCCACCCCAAAAGTCCAGGGACACAACTAGGAGTAAGTAATGATAATAAATAAATCTGTTGAGTCAAGCGTCACATTTGTACAGTTGCTTTTGAAAGGGAGCGACATCTTTAGATTTTCTGTAGGTGAAAACCTTTCTTCACTAGTTTACACATCTATTTGAAACCGTTCCATTTTGTTCCTGCTAACCTTTTTCATTTGTATACTCTTGTGTGAGCTCCAACATAAACAAAATTCGTAAACAGCAGACTATAGATAAGCTTTCAAAATGTTATGTGGCATTTTACCCACATATCTGTCAAGTAAAAGGTTAGAATCTTCACATTTTATAGAAAAACATACCAATTAGCAGCAAGGCAAAGCTGTCTTGAGCATGAGGTTTTCAGTTTGACACAAATGTAGATGCAACACAACCCATTTATTTGCACGAAGCTCCCTTTCATTTTCTGGTGGTGAGCGAGGATGCAGGAAGGGCCCAGTTCTGATGAGTTTGCAAGTGCTCAAAGGAATTACGAGATGAGATTCTTTGCCTCATGTGTCCGGTGTAGCTACAGCTGGGTAACAGGGTTGCAGGTGATTGCTTCGTCTTGTGTGCCTACCAAATCGAGGCCTCGATACTGGTTTCAGTGGCGTAATCAGCAAAGAGGGTTGTCAAACGCTCTTATCACCAGTGTGCAGGAAAATAAGGGACACTTGAGGGCTTGCTTCCTGGCATGGGCTGCTGGGACTGCAGGTCCCAGCGAAAGCTGGAGAGTGATGACAGCAGCCTGTGTGGGGCCACCAGTCCGCCTCCAGAGGGGCACTGGCAGCTGGCGCTCAGGGACATGCAGGGCTTTGGCTTCATCCCCTCAACACATTTGCCATGTGAGATGAGCTGACCTGACAGTTGGCTGCCAGCACAGGGCAGTAGGAGTTTGTGCCTGCCTTAGAGCCAGGGGCAACCAAGAGAGGAAATTATGTTTCTAAAAGTCATAATTCCTTTCTCTGATTGCTCCTGGGATGGTGCTGCTATGCATCCCCCTTTCTTCAGGCCAACTGTTGTCTTACAGTCTTGTCATCAGTGATTAGTCAGAATCCAGTGCTATAAAAAACTCAGAACCAAATGTAATAGCCGAGGTGCAAAATTAACATTTAAAAAATCCTGTAACCTGCTGCAAAACCAAAACCAGATCCTAAAATTAAAATACGAAATACTGTATCGTTGAGACCACGAAACATGCTTAGTGAATTTATCTGTTTTTATGAAAGACGTTTTAAAGAGGCTTGATTTTTTTAAAATTGCAAAGTGTCCATGTCCTGGAAATTAGGTCCTTTAAGACATCTTATCGATGAGTACATAAAATCACTTGTTACTCTGTAAGTCTTTAAAAAAAAAGCACATATTTTTGGATTACCTTTGTAAAACATAGAGAAAGAAAGAAATAGAAACAGAGAAAAAAAATCGATGCAAATATAAATCCTGGTTAGTATTTCTATTGTTAAGTTTTATCTGATAGGTACCAAAATAGTTTTTACTTTTAGATAGGAATATGTATTCATGGCTGCTGCCCTGAGGAATTTATAGTGTCGATAAATTAACATAAATGAATTGCTACAATTTCCTGTTTAATATTATAATATCTTAAACTGTTAGCAGAAAGAACGGCTTTACATACATCTAGAGATAACATCTGAATTGCAAATAAATCACTGCAAAATATGTGTTGCAGTTTTTATTTAACGTGCACAATCATTAAGTATTTAAATGGCAAACTTCTGCCATTTGCCTATTCCACTAAATGTGTCCACTGCAGTGTGTGAAAGGGAGTGTACTGTATTAAGACGGGTAGTATTTTAAATTAAGATTTGGTTTATACTACAGGTGTTTAATTTGGATCTAACGAGTCAGTTACATTACTAAGAGAGGATAGACATTTTAAATATATTTATCTAGAGGTAGGGATAATACAATAACATAATTGGATTTTTTTTTTTACTTCTGTATCTCTTAATAACTAGTTCCTGTTTAACATGTAGTAACTCCTATTAAACCTAAATTAAATGCTTTTTGGGGGATTGCTATTTAAAGTTTTACTGAAGAAGTAAAATTTTAATTAGCTTCTTAATTTACATACCAAATTAAGTGTGTGTAAACACCTCTGGGGCACAAGAACATGTCATTTTGTCATGGTAAATGATGACACGGCATCGGTTATATCTTGATTTCTGCAGTGGTGAGGCCATATGCCCTTGTTGCATGGGAAACTCTGGCTGACAGGGTGCTGCGGTGCAACTCCTCTGTTAACACTGCCTGCAGCCTCACGTGTGAGTATGAAGCCTGTCTCGGGGTGTATCAGTCAAGTTCAATATCTCGCCCTTATCTCAAGGTGCTTAATGATTCAATGTATTGAAAAGACCGAGTCCTTCATGAAGACTGTGGTTAACAATTTCGCTTTTTTGTCTCAGTAGAGCAATCTGCCATAAATATATTTTATCTGGGGAAGGACCCGATACCTTCAGTGGACAGGCCCGATAGAGTGGAATGAAATCCCACAACGAACAAAGACCATTTTATACCTCATCAAGTTTCTGCTTTAGGTCCAAGGTTTTTTTCTTTACTTAGCTTAATTTAATTGAAATATATAGCAAAATTTATGTGTATGTAACTTTATTAAGACAAAACAGCTCACACTTCTCTCTTTGAAGCAAGGCTGGCAGAACAAAATTAAAATAGATTAATTTGTACTGCTCAGTGCACTAATATTAGATGTTTTTCATGCTGCAGTGATGAATGTCTATCAAACACCTGTATATGGGAGATGAGAAGACCACATATGACCAAAAGAAAGATAAAGTCACTGCTGATAGGTGGTATCCGGGACCTAAGCTGTATGAAATACATTAGGTTACCAAAATGTCTGAATTCAGACATTATTGAGCTCTTATTACAAGACATAATCATATAGAAAACTGCTGAAGAAGTGCATTTTAAATTGCTTTGCTATTTTCTTCTCTAAGAGAAAGTGGCGTTCCTGATCATTGTCTCTGATCTTTAAAGGCTGCAGCAGTGTTAGTGCAGCATTCACGTCTCCAGCAGACGTAAATTGGCTCTAAGGTATTATGGCTGTAATCCTGATTCTGCTGTCTTGCAGAACTTCACCAAGTAGCTGCTTGTTGAGTTTTCCTTCTAAAGACTCATGAAAGCACAGCCAGATTTAAGCCCTCACATACATGATCATCTTGTTATCATTTGACCTGTGTGATGCAAAAATCAAAGAAGTCCCCAAGCAACTGAAGTTATAGAGAAACACATTTAGTTAATTAATGAACTTAGAATCACAACTTCTTTCAGTTTTTTTGTTTGTTTGATTTTTTCAGCCAACGAGTGGAGAGAATTCTAAATTTTAGCTTGTGACTATTCTTAAGTATTTCTTATAGCAAGCTCTTTCATTTACAGACTTTATGGGAAAGAGTTCACAAACAGGGGCCATTGTTTATTGTCTCATAGTAAATAGCAACTGTCTCAAACAACTGGCTACAGTACCCTGGGAATTGGGCCCAAACCTCTGAAAAGCCACTTACCATAAAATAAGTGCTTAAAAGAAAAATTGTAAAAAATACAGAGTAGATTCACAGGAGGATTTTGAAAGACCTCAAAGAGGCCAAATGGTTGTCTATGCTGCCTAGCTCAAAGCGTTTAAAATAAGAAGTGCTACCAAGTTACAGCTGGCAGACCTAAGCAATACACCACTGGATGTCCACATGCACAAAGTATATAGAATCTACTAAGAAACTGAAGTTCATTTGCGTATTAATATTTAATCTCTTCTGTTTGGTGGAAGTATTCTTTTTCAGTGTGTTCATTTAGAGTTGACGCTGTGGATGCTTTCTGGCAGATTCTAATGCACATATTCTCCTTTCAGGCACTAACAATAGTTAGTGTTCACACTTGATCACATAAAGGGAACAAAGACGGTTAATAAACCCAGTTAGGTTAATAAACCCTGGAGGACTTTCTGTTATGTATGACTGGCATGAATTTAAAATTATTAAATCACTTCACAGTCAGCTGTAGTATAACCAAGGCCTAACTCTTACCCTACTCAATATAAGAACAAATTCTCTTTGGGTTTAACGGGCCTTTCCTGGTATTAAGCATATTTATAAAATTAATTAGGAAGAAAAAGATGATAAAAACATGTGCTTTTTTCCCTTCTGTGGGGTAAATAGCAGATGTCAAGACTAACGGTAATGCAGCTAACATTTCGAATGTATCAGGACAATTATTTGGAATATTGACCTGCAGAATAAACAAGTATTGAGATTTTCTCATCCTTTCTAAACGCCACAGCACTGAAAATCACACAGGGACAAAACAGGAAAATTAAATGGAAAGATGCTGTGTTCCCCAACAACAAGGAATCTGAGACCCATGAGCTAAAAACCATTGACGACTACTGGCAGATCCTAAACAAAGGCATAAACCATTTTTCATTCTCTTTCTTTTTCTTTTTCTCTCCCTTCCTCCCTTCCTCCCTTTCTCTCTCATGCAATACTTTTTGCAAAAGCAGTAATGAGAATTCTCTTCCAATTTCACATTGTTTATTTGCAGTCAAATAAACAACTTTGAGTAATTTACATTGAATAAATATGTTCAAATTATTAGGAAGGAAAGTCTAGGAGACAGATAACCAGTTTTAAACATGGGGAATTGTCTTCATCCTTCTGGCATCGGATAGAATTTTGCCATTGATTACCATGGCAGCAAAAGTACACAGAAAATACAGAAAAAATACAGAAAAGATACAGAAATAGGGGGTTTTATCTGAATATAGGTGAGCACAACAATTTAGTTTACAATCAATAATTTATAAGATTTCTAGCATACCAGACTAAAACGATCCTAGTAAAAGGTAATGCAAATTATTTAAAATTAAGTATGTAAATATACTTGGTTGCCACACTGAGGTATTGCTCTAATTTGTTTCAGAGACATGCTGAAAAAGAAAAAATCGTGTGTTCCTGTGAATTTTGATTTTTTTTTTTCAAATAAGATACTTCCAATTTTAGACTCACTCATTGTCAACACTGGCTCACTAGCACCACAAAGTGGAGAGTAGAGTCTCCCATACATTTTTATTACAACCAGTGCAATCACACGTGACATTAACAGGTGTGATTGATTGAATTTAACAAGATGTGTTTTAGTTCTAGATGTGAGTGTTTCTAGCATTGTTGCTGTATTTCAAAGAAAGAATAATAAGCAAACTTCTATCAACATTGTTAGAGCAGATAGGTGAAGAGCTGGTGTGTATTATAGTCTTTGTCTCCAGATATGTGGAGTGTATGTCACAAATAACGTGAATGCATGTCTGAATCTAGGCAGCTAGTGATCAGTGTAATGTGTTGAGCTCTCGAGCAGATTAATTTCTATATCACTTTATGATGACATATTTTTATCTCTTTTGCTGTTTCAATTACTTTGATAAATAGGGGAGGGAGATTGTTTTCCCACAGTAGCATCAGATACAGAAATTTTTAGTGGATTTTTTTTTTCTCACTTAACTCATCTACATGTTACAGTTTAAGAAGCATACTGCTAATTAATCAAGTTAATTACATATCAAGATGAAAACCTTGTGTGGCCAGGCTTTTTTTTTCTTCTGTTATTTCTTTTCATAGCTAAGCTAAAAGAAATTGATCATATACACTACATTTGCTTTAGAAAGAGTTACTATTTGCTGCTGCAAGTTTTTTCTTCCATTTCCCATTGCTTCTGTCAATAAAACTGAAAGCAGTTGCCCTTAGATGCTTTTCAAATTATACTATCATCAGCGGTAAAGATTTACAGACGTTAATTTAACTGACAATAGATTATAGAATCTTGTTGCCTAATAGCTGAATTATGGGAAAGATTTGTATGATAAACAAGCTGAAATGCTCCTTGCCTGAGGGAGCTCCTGGGTATAAAAAGTTCTGTTGTGTCTGTGGCTTTTTTTTGTCCCTAACTTTTTTTTTTGGTGGGGGTGGGGAGGAGAGAAGAGAGATCAGACTGCTGCCATAAACTTTTTCCCAACATTTTTAATTGATATAAGCCTTGCCTGTGATTTCTTTCCATGATACACTTTCATCTTTTTTTGTTTTACAGGTTTATGTGTACCTGCCTTTTTGCAGTAGGAGCTGTTTGGTTGAAAAGCAACACATTTATTTCAGAAATAGCTATGTCACAAGCCTCTTTTGAGAAAGTCACAGAGCTCATAGCATGCTGTCAGGGGTCTTGTCTTAATGGGAATCAAAAGTATTCTTTAGTCCATGATAAAGTCCAAGCTGTGGTTTAAATATGTATCAGCTGGTTGTGGTCAACCTTCAAAGGAGAGGCAATCTGGTGAGGGAATCAAATTTGTCAAATATATCTGACTCACACAGAGTAACCACTATTCCTTTTCCTTTGCTTGAGTATAAATCTAGAGGGAAAGAAAATTGGAGACATTTCTGTTATTTACTTAGTCTGAATATATTTAAATGCTACTTTGTATGTTTATTTACAGTGTGGTGCAAGGTAACAAAGTAAATTTCATAATTATTACTTCTTCAATGTCATTGTTATACCTGCAACTTCAAAAATGCCTTGTATTTTCAAAACCAAGACTCTTACCCCAAAGCACTCATAACCAAATGGGTAAAGAGAGGAAAGTGAGGTTGGTTGGCAAGGTAGAGCAGAGAGGGTATTTTAGGCACTGAACAGTTTTGGGAATAGAAATAGGAAGTCATGCATGAGATGATACAGATACACACAGTAGGCAGAACTGTATCTGAGCCAGGAAAGAGTAAGGACTCAGTCCAGTGGTAGGCTAAGGCAGACTCTTGTAAAGCCTTGAAATTGCAGAGGAGAAATTTGACCTTGTAGTGTAATGAAATGGAAAACCACCTGAGGGATTGAGACATGACTTGACACGATCAGAGTGGTGAACAAGAAAGATAGCCTTGGCCACAGTGTTTGGAGTGGACTGGAGGAGGGAGATTAGAGGGAAGAAGGTTACAGTGGCTAGGAGGTCACAGCAGGTGATGAGGGCATGAAGCAGGGAGGGAAAAAAGATTAATAACTGAAGACACTGTAGATGGAGAAAAGATATGATTTGGCTGGGGAGGCCAAATTTGGACATTTGAAAGTTGATAATGATGTAAAAAAAATGTATTCAAGACTTCTGGTGTGTTTATTTACTATTCTGTTGGCATACTGCAACCAGCTTGCTGTAGTAAAAGTCACACAGCTATCTATATCATCTATATCTTTATCTATCTCTACACATTCATGTGTTGATAGATAGCTATTTTTATATTTTGACCATAGGGCAGCAGTATGGAAATCAGGTGACACAGGTTTATTTTGCTGACTCTACCACTGATTGGCCCTGTGCAAACAGAAATAACCTTTCCAAGATTACAGGGCGAAGCAAGAAAAAGCACCTCAGCAGTAAACACAGGTATGATAGTGAGGTTTTTTGTGTTGTGTTTTTTTTTTTTTGCTAAGTCACAGAATTAAACTCTGCAGTGATGTGTTAAAAAAAAAAAAAGATATTCTTTCCTCTGAGGCACTCTTGTCTTAACAGTCTTACTTGTATTGCTAATGCTGAAGCCAAGATTCCAAGACAACGAGGGAGAGGGGGCAGGTCCTTCGCCATAGCACAGAAGGTGGTTATAGTTGCTAGTGTTTCCAAGGCTGAAATTCTGAATTAGTCAGAATTCCTGTGGAAGTAATTTCTGTGGCTCATTCCTCCTGATATTCTTCCTGTAAGCTATGTGTATAGAAACCTTTTTGCAATGGCTGCTGTGCAGATTAGTCAATATTTAGAACAAAAATTAGAGATGAATAATAGCATAGCATTTAAAAGATTAACTGCACATTAAAAGAATGGACCAATAAATCACATGTTTTGTGATTACGATAGGAAAGCATGTTGTTGAAAAACAATGGAATGATTTTCTTAGAGAGCAGAAAATTCTTAGAGGGATAAATTCAGGAAGAGATCTTTCCAGAGTAGTAAATGAATACATTATATAGAAAAAAAAATCTTTAATCTTAAAAAATATTTAAGATACACTTTTTAACTTTCTAAATTAGATTGTTGCCATTTGCTGCTGAGACAATTAGCAGGTGTCAGTTAGAAGACGCAATAGATTATGTACCCAATTACTTTCTCTTTTCAGACAACAGTTTGCAGTCACAAGACCATCTGAGGAGGTTTAATCAAAGATTAGAACTTTTTAATTAAATAGGGCTGTATGTGACTAGTCATTTGACATTAATTACTGTTTTAGTTGGATTCCTTTTGATTTGTAAAAGGCCCTGAGCACTGCAAAAATTATGTCACATCGTAGAAACTGCTGATTATTAAACCAAAAAGTTTTCTTCATCAGCCCGTCACTCTCCTCCAAAAGAAACATAATTTCAGAAGTGAAATGGCTGTCGTAGAGAAGGAGACCAGTGAGTTTTAAAAGCAAAATAGCAGATGGTACTTCAGCTGACTCCCCTTAGAAGGGACAGTCTGAAAGCACTCAATTGCAGTGATTGATAAGGTCTTCTGTCAATGCTCAGCAAAACTTTCAAGGGGCTAAACAGCTGGCATGAGGTTCATTTGGAGTTTTAACTAGTTGACTACCCTTTGGGGTGTCTTAAAGCTAACTAGCATCACTGATATTAATAGAAGACATCAATCAAAATGAAACGCTGTAGCAGAAACTGATCTGAGACTTCAAGTAATATTTTGTCAGCATACAGAGAGGAGGATAAATGTTAACAGTGTGCTTGTGCGATAGCTTCAAATTCAAGTCCAATGGTGGCATCAGTGTTTGCGATTCATTCTTTTGTGAGTTTTGCTTTTTCATGCACTCCACTTATTCAGGATAAAGTGGGAACAGTGACAATGAAAATCCTTATCTGAATAGCCTGCAGAAAGAAAAGGAAAAAAAAAAAGACAAAGATATAAAGGGAGAAGGAATAATTCTTAGCTCACACAAAGATTAGAGGTGAACTTTACACAAACACACGCTTGGAGTCTTTGTGCCTTTTGTGGTGAACTTTTAGAGAGATTTGGGCGAGGGGGGCTATGTCTGTCTGAAGGTGAATTAAGAAAGAAAAATCTGTCCCTAGCCTGCAGCACTACAGTGCAGTTTCTGCGCATGGGACTTGGGTACAGGTACGTGCTGCTCCTTCCTTAGCCTACCGAAATGGCTGAGGCTCCCTGCCAAGCGACTGGCTGTGTCTGCCATAGAGCTTTTTCTTGGGAATCATGGGATGCCTGACACTCAGTGTGGGCAATGATTATCTCATGGAGAAAGTTTAGAAGTGTTTGAACTAGTGACAGTCAAATTGTCAGTAACGCTAAATACAAATCTGAACCCTGTAAGCCTCTGTTTTACCACAGTCTAATCATGCTAGTAAGTTTTAAACAAGCAAAGTGATTAAAAACCTGTTTCGCACCCCAAATTAACAAAGCACATCGTGCTGAGAGTCTTTTATGGGCAGAAGTATTGACACGATAGAAAGAAATAACATTACTTGGGATTAGCCAATCTCCACAAATTGACACCTGATTTACATGAAAGTCAGCTGCTTTGGGCCATCGGCACAGGAAGTTAATCTGCAGTTTGAATAACAGTTAAAGGGAGTGAAGTTACTTGATGGAAAACTGAAGTCCAGTTTATAACCTGGACTGAAACTCAACAGATCTGGATTCATTACTGTGACAGTCTTCCTATATGACTGTGGAAAAAATGTCATTCAATTTCTGTGTAATTCAATTTCCTAACTATAGAAAGATGGCAGTACCTTTCTACTTTGCTTAGTAGAGAGCAAGACTCTGATAAGAAAAGATATCTGTTACCAGCATTGGTGCAGTGCCTGGGACAAACAGGTGCTTCTAAATACTGCTGTTATTTCTAGCATAAATTGTATTTATACCTATTTTTCTAGTTTAGCCTCCAGCTTGCTACAGTCTGAAAATCACTATGGAAACTGTGGTAGTAAATGTGGTATTTAGTAACCAGTCTTCATACCGTGTCTAGGTTAAGTCTTTTTCTAAAAAGATCTAAGTCACAGTGTATTTCCTATAGGATTGCAGCCTCTCCTGAAATGGACAGATGTGTTCACTCCATTCAGATAAAAAGTTTCCATTTAAAGTGAAAAAAACCTATCAATTGTGTATGAAGACAAGCATTGTAGGAAACTTTAGTTGTAGAATGAATGGGAAAAGGTATGCCTTATTATTGAAGGGATATTGTTTTTCAAGGAAAAAAAAGCCACTGAGGAGAAACACAAAATTATCATAGCATTTTGTATTCACTGCATCAGTTATTTCCCAAAGAAAGCCTATCAGTTAAAATGATGAATTTTAACCTTTACCAATTCTTCTAGAGAACATTCAATTTATATTCTTCAGGCACTTTGCTACTTGTTCACCATACTGATGCAAAATTATTGTTTTTGTAATATTTATACAGATCTAGTTACAAGTTTTCAAGGACATATTTCACATTTTTTTCAAATCTAAACCCTCTAGTATAAGTTAAGATAGAAATGCAACAAAAGGTAACATATGGTACAGTTAAATGCTTTTATACATTAATATTGAAATACAGTATTATATTGAATACAAGTCTGATGGTCAGTAGAAAATACAAAGGTCACGTTATCATGGAGTACAGAAGGCTTTAAGAGATGAATACCAATGGATAAACATTTCTGCATAGAATCTTTTATTTCACTGCTCCCATGAGATCCAGTAATGCCCATACGAGATCAATGTCTTCAAACTCCCTTTACGAAACCAATCCTGTAAATCTTGTTGGCAATACTAAATTTCAAAAAACAAACGAACAGACCAAAACAGTTTGAACATAGGTTCAAATCTGAGCTTTGCTTAATTTGTATCATCTCAAACAATTTCTGTAGCCATGAGGTCAGTTTTTCTCTAGGCACTATAGGCTTCTGGGCATCATTCTTAAGAGAGCAGCAGCATTACAAATGAATATTGCACCCCTTGACTGCTGCCATGGTGTTGCAGAGTTAGACGCTGTCCTTGCTCTGAAGCGTAAGGGTGTGTTGCACCCATAGACCTGGGACACAAAGTTGCCAGCACGCTGAAAGAGAAGATGGTGAATAAAAGTGCCATGAAGAAATGGGCTAACCTAGATGCTTATGTGCCTGCTGTAAAGATCACTTTCTTAGGGTGTGGTTCACAACTGTAAATCCTCCAGAGAATTTTTGATTACTTACTTTCTCTTTTTTTAAGTTTCTTTTAATCTACTGTTCAAAATTATATTTGTATTCCTTCAAAATGAGTGGGCCATGTGGATTCCCTCTGCGGGGGAGTTTGGACCTTTTCTGGAGAGCACCTGAGCAACCTGATTGGAAGTTCTGAGGACTGCCAAGGGTGAGAGGAGTAGGAGGCATCAACAGATAGAGCAATGAAATGGGATCCTGCAGGTCTTGGGCCAGCTGAAAGCCTTGTTAGAGGCTTCAGGGATGCCAGAAGCAAGGTCCGTACTAACTGCAGAGGACTGCGCCATTTGCTCCAGCTGGGAAGCTGCCAGATTGACTGAAATAAAGTGTAGAAGCAAGGACCTACCTTTAAGATCATGGAGGAACTGGGGGGAACATCATGTATAAATTCATTAATTAATTGCTTATTTATTTATCTGTCCTAGTTACTTTGAGTTTTTCTGTCTTAAAAAAAAAATACTATCCTAGTTCAAAGACTGTTAAAGCCTGGATTTTCTGTGGTTTCAGTTTCATTTAGAGATGTCATTCTTGCGAAAACATCTAGACTGGTCCACCTCAAAGATTTGGCTGATTTCCGGTTCTGCCCAAGCTCATGTAGTTATTTCAGTATAGCTGAAAAACTCAGAATGTGTTTCAGGCTTTGCTATGGAGTACGCTGAGTAGTCTATTTTATGAATTTTGAATCTAATTATCTAGACACCTACCAATTTAATGCTGTCAGAAGTTCATTGTTAATATGTGTGGCCTCTGGCAATAACTTAGTTATAGTGGAGATATTACCAGTGAAAATGTTAGTCACCTCCTAAGTGACATCAGAGATTTGCAAATGTCACTGGTACAAAATCTTCAAATGTAGATAACCTAAAGCAGTAGTTGTAGCCTAAGTACAAGCTCCAAAGAAAAGCTTGTGTGCTAGTGTAGGTTATTTGCTGTATCCCAGGAACTGAATTTTGCTGACTTAGGCACCTAAGAATGGAATATACACATGTTGGAGTACTGAGCAGGGTGATTTCAAGATCAGTCATCTGGAAATGACAAAACAGGTGTCTAAACACCCTTTCCCTTCCAATTTGAGAACCTAAGTCTGAGATGCAATTAGCAGCCTGGATGAGGCTGGACCTCATTTAGGAGTGTGTTGTTCATACAGTAGCTTGGTGGTTAGAGCAATTGCCACAGAAGATGGAGATTTGGAATAAAACCTGTTTCTCCTATTTCATAAGATACTGCACTGAGTAGAGAAGAGCTTTTACCTATTGGCTGTTTAGTGTAAACTGGGTAGGGAAACCAGTGCCCAGTTCCTCCTGCTACTGAGTACTTCAAGCACTGTGCTGTGTTCTTCCACAGCTGTTGTATGTGAATGTAGTATTCCTGCTCATCTTCCACATTTTGAATACACTCCAAGGTCTTCTGAAGCTAAAGTTTAAGTGTGTGCTCATTCTTTCCTAAAGTTAGTCTGTATTAAGTTTGAGCAGCTGATTTAGAACGAACAGCAGTTGATTTGACTATCAATCATTTAAATAAAAAGTTAATATGTATTTTTTTACATTTCATTATTGTGCAATGGGAAGAAAAAACTGTCTGTGACAATGACAAAAGTGCACAGATCCATTTTAAGCTTGGCTGACTGACACAAGAAATATGTATATCTGTAAGTAGATCGCCAGCAACTTATTCATCCACATTATGAATGAACAAGCAAATGAAATAAAAATTCCCCTGCAGAATTAGAAAAAAAAAGTTCTTAGTTTGACAGAGGGGATGAAACTAGAAGACAGTAGCATTGAACATAGTGATTTTCTACTGCATTTAACTCAGGCAATAGCACAGTGATATTTAAACAAGATAGTAATTATATGAAAGATGTCAAATAAAAAACATTCAAAATTCAAATTTATAAAAGACTCTGTGAGAATAGAGAGATATGTTCATTCTCCTAACTTATATAAGTAGCTAACACAAATCCAAAGACAATTCTTTTTCAGGATGTCATAAGAGTTGTGGGTGTAACTGGTATATCTTTGTTAAAAATTGAGAGTTCTTAGATGTAGGTTTAGTTTGATGTATCTCATTATATGTCAAAGTCAATATATGGTAAGTTGCTTTAGGGCGATTTTTCATCCTATATTTTTGCCAATCTTTGTAATTATTGAAGGGATGGCTGAAGAATACCTTTTAATGCCTTATATGTTCTACATGGAAGATAGGTGAAGAATTGTGTGATAGGAGCACACCCCCTGTACTTCACCATAAGACAAACTGCGACTTTTCTAATGTACCTCATCTAAAATGCTTATACTGCAGAGGATAGAGTGCTTGAATTCATGGTTTCACTCCACAGATTCATCGCTATTGCACTATACTGCTTCCTAATGTAGACATACCTTTTAATCTCTAAGTCTTCCATCAAACTATCCTAAAGTCATTAGAATTTCAAGTATTGTTCATGGGTTGCTACTGGTTTTGGATCTTTTATTTTTTTAAAAAATTGAAAGATTATATTTTCTTCCTTTATTAAGCTGCTAAATTGATGTCAGGTACAACTGAATAAACAGGATATCTCAGTGTCATCCAGGCATTGATATAACAGAGCTGCCACCTGTTTGCATGTCTGAAGAGGGTTTTTTCCTCAAGACAATCTCTACAACAATTTGGATCATTGTCTGATAACATCTGAAAATACTTCTGTGAATAAAACCAACAAGAGTTCATTCCTATAGATAAAAGGCTTTGTGTTAGAAGGAAAAATATTAAGATCCAGGAACATCACTGATGGGAATTTATTGGCATTACATTGATGACCTTGGCATAGATGTAATGAACTACAGAGCACTAGGAGAGATCACCAGTTCAATGGAAGATCATGATATGAGAAAAAATGAATGACATGGATGACTGTAGTGTAGAAGAATGAAACATACTTGGGTTGAGTGCAGTAACATTATCTTAGAGAACAATAAACTGGGAGCTAAATCAGATGGGAGTGGAAAAAAGAAGTAAGAACTAGCTGTAATAATCTATCAGGGAACAACAGTCCCTCATGAAGCAGCTCCCTCAAAAGGCAATTACAACCCTAGTATGTATCAGGTAAAATCACTTCAGCAGAAGCAGTAGAAACAGAGAAATAATGATGTCTCCATACAAAGAACTCTACATTTTAAATTTTATTTTGTATTGAAATCCTCCAAACTGCTGGAAATATTCCTCTATTCTAAGACATGAACATTTTGTAGGATTCCTTTTTCTGAGAAGCAGATGACATGGAGCCCTGGGACACTTGTGAGACAAAGCTTTTCAGGTCTGGTTAATTTCTATCCCTTTATTTTTAAGGGTTTTTGCCAGTATTAGCTAGTGTCTCCTCCAAAACTCCTGCTGATATGAAAATGACAGGAATTCTTCCTGAGTAAGTGAGACTACATATGAAGGAGGTGATGCCTTACAATAGGTGAACTCATAATCAGTAAAATTAAAGGCACACGTGAACCTTCTACAGTGTTAAAATAGAAATATCAGCATTCAAATTTAAATTACTTTTGAAGACAACAGCACTGAGTTTAATTTGGTGACATTATTAATTTACACCATCTGAGAGAAAAAGGTATTTGGAGAGATTGTGAGGGAGAAGGTGTTAACAAATAGGAAGTTTTAAGATCATGCACCCTGTCATTGGGATAATGAAAACGTTAGTCTTCTATTTCTTTTAAAGTAGACTTTCCCATGGAAATACCAATGGCATTCCTCCATCGGGGTAGAAGAACAAGGAAGATAAATATTTGATC
Source organism: Steatornis caripensis (assembly GCA_013398225.1). Taxonomy (NCBI): domain Eukaryota; kingdom Metazoa; phylum Chordata; class Aves; order Caprimulgiformes; family Steatornithidae; genus Steatornis; species Steatornis caripensis. The sequence continues at coordinate 45,118 of VZSC01012442.1, read as the reverse complement.
AGTAGATTGTTGAAGATAAATGAAAACCACAGACCTTGTGCTAGAGTCAAATGGAGAACCATTGATAGAAATTATCAGTATCTTCCTTTGTTTTCCAGTTGCTAGCCTAAACAATTTAAAACTGTAATAAAAAATAAATATATGTATGCTGTTTATATGTAGGAGAGAGCCACCAAAAATGAACATAAGTAGTGGTTAGGTCTTATATCGTTGTTTGCTCATCTTTTGGCCCTTAGACCAGAAAACCCCTGCATGCCAACTACGAGTAAACAAAAGACACAGTCAAAAATACCTGGTGTCAGAATTAATTATCGCATTAGAGATCTCATTTTTCATTTGTAAACAAAAGACTTGGAGTCAAAAAGAGCTAGTGTGGGAATTTCAGTAATGAAGATGCATATAGTAGGAATGACATCTTCCGCCTGCATGGCCTTGTCAGCCTTGGTGCATTTAGAATATGGCATAATCCAGAGCTCTGTAATAACATTTTTCTCCTACAGGTCTCTAGTCTGAGATCTCAGCAGCAAATGACTCATCTCATGCATCACAGTACCTCCTAACCGCTTGATACTAGCTAGATGCTATACAGACTAGCCATTAACACACATACTGTTGGCAGTCTAAACTGTTCCTGTATCAGAACCCAGAGCTCTAGGAGATGGGAACTTACCTTGCCTACCAGAAACTTCATTGCTCCCTGCATACTTACTGAGGTGAAGCAGAATAAATTGTGCTTGCTTGGCAGAGCAAAGCCTTCAGGCCAGCACAACGTTTCAGTGTCTCAGAGAAACCTTTGGAGTCATCCTGCCAAGAACACTTTATCTTTTTTAGACATAGGGGACTTTCCCTCTTGTGAACAGGTCTTATTATTCCCTGATTTTGGCCAACAAGGTTCATGAAGGGAATGTGTTTCAAAGAGCTGCAGCCTGTAGGCAAGTGGACAAGCGATAAAATGCTGCTTATTCTCACCGCAACAGCTATTAAACACTAGCAGGTTAGGCAGACACTTCCGCTAAGTGTTCTTTTAGACTGTTGTGTTACTTGCTACATAGACCATTGCTACAAAACTTGGAAATAATTTTCACTGCTAACTTTGTGAATAAATGAAGTATTGCTCCTATTTAATTTCGAAAAACTTTTGGTCTTTTAGGACTCTTTTCATTTGAATTTATTTCCCTTTCATCTCTTTATCACAATTTTTTGTGTTCCTTGCTTTACGCTTCTGCCCCAAATTAAAACTTCATAATGCAGCCCAGAGAAGGCCAGGTTAAGTGAGTATTAGAAATACGGTAAAGAGAGATTTTCAATCTAAGCAAGTAAACATTTTCCAGCTTGAAATGATATTAATATATATTTACTAACAATAGATTGGGCTCACACGGTGTGATCTTTAAGACATTCTACATTTTAATTTATTTTATTTTGTTCTAAAATTCTCAAAGGCATTATTTCAGAAACTTTAACATAAAGTTGTTATTGGAAGTTACTAATTGTTCTGATAACCACATGGGACCTTAATTAAAAATTGTAATCCGTTGCAAAATGTAAATGTGTATAATGAAAACACAATTCAAATATGTTGTCAGATAAATGGATTTTATTATTTAAGCTAAAGGAAATTGATACATTTTCTAAAAAAATGCTCAGAAAGCGTGATATTTCTTGATGTTGCAGTTGTTCTCTGCTATCCAGCAGTGAAAACAATAATTATTATCAGTTCTTCATGTTCTTAGGGTTGGCATTGATATTTGTTTGCATGAAGAATGCAACCATGCAAAAGCGCACTTTAGAGGAAGAGAGGCTGCCAAAGTCTCTGGTGAGGCTTGCCAAAAAACCAGTCACAGTAGGGTGTCTCTACTAGCTCTCTATCAGAGTGTGGATAGGTCCTACTCTTCAGGATAATCACCTGCTACTGAATAGAACTATTCATTCAGACTGAGGGAGTGACTAAAACACAGTCTCAAGCCTTTCCAAACTGCAAAGTTGCCAATGCTCTCATTTTCTCAGGAGTCTCCTGATGTTTGGTTAACTTGGGCTTAGTGCCACGTTAACATCACCATCCAGGCTTGGAACTGGAGTCAGCTTATAGCTGGCCAGGTGAAATGTGGCATAGGTTGCCATATGAATCTTTACTACATCTGTCTACGGAGCCATGTCCTCAGTCTTTCAATTATCAAAAAAAAAAAATCTTCACAGAAAATTCAGTCCTGCTCATGCTGTTATCCTTCTTTTTCATTTTACATGAGACAAGGTTAATTGAGCCCAAGAATGAAAATGGTATGGTGAACTCAGATATATGCCACTCAGCTGAGCATAAGTAGCTAGTCCCCATTAATAAATTCTTGCTCTGATGTGAAAGAATTCAGATGAAAAGAGTGAGATGCCCGTTTTGAGAGCCTACACACCTTAGGGGAATAGACACCAAAGAGAATGAGTTTGAAAAGTGGTGATAAATTGCACTCCCTGTCTTTTGAACTGTATGTTGGCAGTTAAACCATTCATCCAGTAAGCAGAATTTCAAATCTTCAAGCAATTGATACCTCCTTTTCCTTCATACAGCAGTGGCCTTAATCACCAAACTCTGTGACCTCCTGAAACATGAGCAGCAAGTTGGTGAGGAGAGTTGCTGATAAATGCTTGCCTTTGCTCCTGCAATCAAGTCATTGTATCCAGAAAAGTCAAGTGACCATAGAAAGGGTTCTCCAACTGTCCTTGGAGTGGGATAGAAAATATATTCTTGCTCTGTCTCAGAATAGATATGTACTTCCTATGTCATTTGGTTACAAGGACGATAGTCCTGGGAGTAAGGACCTGGAAAAAAAAAAAAAGATTTACCTCTTTCCTACTAAATGCCATAACAACTAAGAGAGAGTAACTCATAAACTTGCTGTCTCTTCTAATACCATGACTTCTGCTTCACAGAGGTCCCACCTCAGCAGATGGGTCGAACATGCCCTTTCCTGTGGCTGCCATTAAGGTTATGGCCAATGCTAGATCAGGGCTGGTAATGGGCCTCCAGCTTCTGTGAAGAAGAGTCCTGAGCATTAAGCAGATGAGAAAAAACCCCATAGCAATATTTTCAGAGTTTTCCAGAGAAGTAGATAGGTCACTAACTTACTGTCCCTCTGATTAAACCTGGAATTTGTCTGGGCAATGGGCATATATATCTTCAGTGTCCAGGTCTGAACAAGTCTGGCCCCTTTCAGCAGTAGCAAACTAAGCCACACAGGAAGGCGTTTTATAGATCTAGGTATGGTAAGGATTAGGAAGTGCTGAAAAGGGATGATCTAGATAATGGTCTGGGCTGTACTCAAGTTTAGGCTTCTAAATCCCAATTGAGACTGACCTCAAGTGATCCCTAAATTCTCTTAGTTTCATTTTAGTCCTAAATATCTTACAGGATCTGACCCATAAGGTCTTTCTTGGATCTGGTTTGTGATGTTAGGCCCTCAAAAAGATGTTTTTCTTTTGCGTTTTGAACAGATTTTTTTTTTTTCCAAAGAAAGTGTTTCTCCATGGAAAACATCTGTGATGGTTTATATATTTTTGTAGCAATCTCGTAATTCATTAGAAGCAGTATCTCCATTCAGAAGATTACTGTGTAAATATATGTGCATAAATCTAGGAAAGTTAACTTTTAAAAGGGGCAGAAACTTTGGGTTTCAGAAGCATTTATATTTGTAATGTTGTTTCCAGCTGTGATAAATAAAGGTCTGAATTGCAGTGGAAAATGTAGAAATTGAGACCCCAATCCTGCACTGAATTCCAAGTGAGCAGAAGGTTTGCTGACACATAGTTCCATAGTTCAGTGCAGGATTAGGCCCCTAAAATCTGAACTTACAAGGACTGACTTTTTTATTCTGCAGTGTTCAAATGGACTGCTTAAAAAAACTATAAATGCTTCATCTAGACAGCAGGGCACCATTTCAGGAACTGATTGCCCATTATAGTACTGACAATAAAATAGGAAAATACCTCAAGGGAAAAGGAGCAGGGCCTTATGGCTTTCCCATTGAACTCAACGTGAAACTTACAATTTCCTGCCCCGACTTTGCAGGATGCGTCAGTTTTCAGTGGCTGTTGCATTATGCTCTTAAGCCTCTTTCAAGGAAATCTAAAATGAGGGGGCTTACTACAGTGGAAAACTAGATAAAATCATGGCAGATATCTGAGTTCCACTACAATAAAGATTTATTTCATATATACAAAAGATTTTTTTTTTCTTTCATATTGGCTTCCCTTTCCCCAAAAATTAATCAGCTAGGTATAATACTCCTTTGATTTACGTTTTCTGTGCTAGATTGTGAAAACATGTTTGCCATACATAGAAGTGAGCATATCCGTTTCAGAGATCTTTTAAGACCTTTTTTTTCAGAGATATTTTTAAAGGATCTCTGAAACAATGCTTAGGGAGAACGAATCACACTCACATACAGACTCACACATTCTCCTTTCCTGCATCAGACCCAAGAAACCAATATACACCCTCCTCCTCCCCACACTGAATCTCCTCCATGAAACTTCCAGCAGTCTGTGGTAGCAAAGAGCACCTGTCTGGATAATGTGAAGGGATAAGGGAGTATGTTAAACAAGGGCAGAGGGAATTGGGGAGGGATGCAGGAGACACAGAGCTAATTGAAGCAAAGCATTTTATTAGTCTGTAGTGCTGTCTCTAGGCATGCCTGAAATCTAAATAATGATACTGAACTTCAAAGGCCTTATTCTCCATTCCTTGTGCACTCACGACTCCTATTTAAGGCAGTAGAACTTCTAAGTATATAAAAATGCAGAATCATACCGTGAATAAGCTGTAAGAATCAATTAGCAATAAAATCTTACACTGTTTACACAAAACCCCCAATCTTTATCTGGTCAATTCTTTCCTGTGCAGCGTCTGGAGAGCCATCTAAAAGCCTGACTCTCCTTTGAGACTTTATTGTTTTCCAAGCGATTTATTCCGCTGATCTATTCTGCTGCCGTTGGACACTGTGCATATAGAGCACATCAAGGATTGTGTAAAACCTGGCTTGTGCGTTTTAAAACCCTTCTGTTGTTTCAGCATCTTTGCATATTTAATTGTGTTAATTTCATTAAGTAAACATTAATTACTTGATGGTTTCATAGCGCTTTGAAGTCGTAAGGTATTCTGAAAGTGATCATTATTAATTATAATATGTAGTATTGTTATTTTATCTTTATTTTTCAAAAAGCGAAGAACTGGTCGTCCTCTTCCTTGAAGAAGTCCACTTACACACAGGCACAGGACCCAGTTCTTCGCCTGCCTCTTCAAGGAGTACTCATAAGGATATCATGTGCTGAGACAGGCGACATGGTGGGAAATGTTGTTGCACAAAAAGCCTACTTATTTTTACCTTGAGAACCCCAAATCCAGGGCATTGCTCATTTTTTCATTCCTCTAGCAATATCATCAAAATGGATATTCTCTTTCTGAGTGGTGGAGAAAATATTCTTATCCATTTAATGTGTCATTTTATGTGTTAGGTAGGTTATAATCACTGAATATGCTATTGGAGAGACTAAAATATAAAGCTGCTAAGTGTCTTTCTCAATTGCATTTTTAAATATCAAAATTCACATGAAAATTTTGGAATTTACTTGAATTTTAAAATTTCTGTGGCAGATTGTTTTCTAAACCTTTTCTGTTATTAAAGACACCTAGTTAGCCTGCTGAGGTTGGCTTAAAACATTAATAATAATTGGCTGGTTGATATTTTTTAATGAGAAAAGTATTTCATGGAGAAATGGGAGTTCATCCAAATCAATAGAATTTGTGAGAAAAGTTCTATTTTAATTAAATTGATTGGAATCCATGATCACAGCATACCTTGGGAGAAAGCTAGTCTCAAGATTTATTTGCTTTGTTTTATAACTAAACCAAATTAAAACAAAGTTGTTTTCTATATGAATTTGTTTGTTGGTTGTCCATGGCAAGGTGTTGGTAGCAGGGGACGGCGGTGGTGGAGAAGCCAGGGCTGTCCCATGCCAGACCCAGCCGATTTAATTGGACCCACCGAAGGCATGGCTGAGCCCCTCAGTCAAGATGGTGGCACCTCAGGGAAAGCACATTTAAGGATGGGTAAAAAAAGCTGCACAGCAGCTTTGTGAGAGAGGAGTGAGAAAAATGTGAGAGAAACAGGCCTGCAGACACCAAGGTCAGTGAAGAAGGAGGGGGAGGAGGTGCCAGACCAGAGATTCTACTGCAGCCCCTGGAGTTGGTGAGGCAGGCTGTCCCCTTGCAGCCCATGGAGGACCACATTGGAGCAGGTATTCACACTGCAGCCAATAGAGGACCCTGTGCCAGAGCAGGTGGATGTGTCCTGGAGTAAGGTGCAGCTAGTGGAGAGCTCACGCTGGAGCAGGGGAAAAGTGTGAGGAGGAAGGAGTGGCAGAGAGGAGCTGTTACAGACTTGTCGTAACCCCCTATTCCCCATCCTCCTGCACTACTCAGCGTGGGGAAGAGGTAGAGGACTTAGGAATGAAGCGGTGAAGTTGAGGCTAGAAGAAGGGGCATGGAGGGAAGGAGTTATATTTTAGTTTTTGTTTCGACTATCCTACTTTTTTTAATTGGTAATAAATTTAATTAATCTTCCCCAAGTTTAGTTTATTTTGTCTGTGACAGCAAGTGGTGAGTGATCTCCCCGTCCTCATCTCGACCCATGAGCTTTTTCTTCTTATTTTCTCATCCATCCCACTGAGGAGAGGGAGTGAGAGAGCGGATGGGTGGGCACCTGTCTGCCAGCGAAGGTCAACCCACCACAATGAAGCTTAGTCTGAAAAAATGCAGATTTATATTGTGAAATTTTCTGGAGAAATTTTCATGAGTGCTAATCAAATCTGAGTTTTATTCTTTACTTAAAGAAAATATTTTCTTTAAATATTGTCATAGAAGATGAAAGCTAAATCAGCCTCTTTTTTTTTTTTTTCTGAGTGTCTTTTCTTCAGTGTTCTCTAGACAACTTGTTATGCAATTACCCATATGCCTGCACTTGGGGGGCTTAACTCTGGTTTCAGACTTCCATTGACTCCTTCAAGTTAGAAGGCATAGAATTACGTCTCCAATCTTCTAATTTAAATGGGCTTTCTATACACCATTTCAAAGGCTAAAAATTAAAAAAATATATGTCTTTTCCCTTTGGTGTCTGTCTTCAGAGATAAAAGAGCAGCTATTATTTTACCAGCCTGACTCTCCTTAGCGTAAAATACACTGCAATGATACTGGAAACTACTTCTTTACCAAATGCTCTTCTCTCCACACTTTTTCTCAAGGGGGATGAGAGAAGTAAAGAATAACAAGCTGCTAATGCTATGTTTCTGAAATATTTCTGTAAGCAAAACTTCTAAAAGTAGTACAGCAGTATTTGTTAGCTGGAAAGGGAGTGTGGAATGGAGAGACTACAATACTCCCCAACCCAGATATATTATTCCACTAGCGCAGTTCACATTGGTATGGTTGATGCTTCTTGGGTTCAACTTGACCAACCATTCTCAAGTAGTAATGAATATAATTTGCAGACATAAATCATAGAATCATAGAATCATAGAATGGTAGGGGTTGGAAGGGACCTCTAGAGATCATCTAGACCAACCCCCCTGCTAAAGCAGGTTAGCCTAGAGCAGGTTGCACAGGAATGCGTCCAGGCGGGTTTTGAATATCTCCAGAGAAGGAGACTCCACAACCTCTCTGGGCAGCCTGTTCCAGTGCTCTGTCACCCTCACAGTAAAGAAGTTCCTCCTCATGTTCAGGTGGAACTTCCTGTGTTCCAGTTTGTGGCCATTGCCCCTTGTCCTGTCGCTGGGCACCA
>VZSC01012442.1:0-36981 GCA_013398225.1 Steatornis caripensis | reverse complement strand
GTTGAACAGGACTGGACCCAGCACTGACCCCTGGGGAACACCGCTGGTCACAGGCCTCTAACCAGACTCCGCACCACCGATCACAACCCTCTGTGCTCTGCCATTCAGCCAGTTTCGATGGATGAATTTAGAAACATGCTTAGGTCTCTGCTCCAACTGAAGCTTATTTAATTAGAAAAACACATCTTCTTTATCCAAAGATAATTTCAGCACCACTAATGGATACTTGTGGCAGGGAATTGGACTAGATAATCTTTAAAGGTTCCTTCCAACCCAAGCCGTTTTATCAGTCTATGATTCTATGTTTCTATGATTCTATCGTTGTTATCAGGTGGAGGAAAAATCAGAAGGAGGAAGGGAACAAGTTATCGTTACAGGATAATCAACACAGAAGACAGAAGGAATACCAGCAGGAGTGAGATGGAGCTAATGCCACACACAGAAACACCTAGTGCATCCGAAACTTTTTGGCAACACTGATGTATTCCCAGGCGATGCAGAGATTACAGTACAGAGAGAAGAGAGTAAAGTGGAGAAGATTGTATGCTGGGAAAGAAGCCCCATCAGGGGAAAGTTGCCTGTGGTAGGAGAAATGCATGAGCAGAAACTGGTGTACTGAAGAGATGTAGTTAAGGTCAGCAGTGAGATTCTTTTTAAAAGGTGTTTGGAGTTTTTCTCATGCAGCAATGGGTCACCAAAATTGAGGGCAAGGCTGCTGAAGTGTGGTGCTGAAGGACAAAGTGGTGTGAGATTTTCACCAGGCTGGAAAATTGTTGTGACATCTTTCAGGGCCAGTGAGAATTTGAAATATATTCAATGCTGTTATTGGGCTCAAAGATACACTGCAGGAAAAAGGTAATAATCAGCATAGAACACTGTTCCGTTCCATTGAAATTTCTCTAGTTCTGCTAATGTTTGCTTAATGTGTACCAGTACAGTAGACACATTGTAGAGTAACCATTACTTCAATTATGAGACATAAAAGAAAGTCACTAAAAGATTTTTTAATGATATTTTTATGTTAGTATTTAGATATATAAAGAAGTAATGCTTTTACAGTTATTTTTTGCACATCAGACTAAGTTACAATCAGTAGATAACTAATTAAATTGGGCTGATGGTCTGTTGATTTTCCCAAGCATTTTTCTGCTAGCCTTCCTCACTGAGTTCTGGCCCAAATCTTTTCTTTCACAGATTACCAGTGAAAAAACAATGGTCTGCTTGGGGAGAACAGGAAGAAGCAGCTAGACAGCAAGAAGGAGGAGGGGTTTTAAATGTATTCAGTGATATGTAGGTTTATCGGTCCATATTCACGATTCTTTAAATCCTGGCAAAATTGCTTCTCAGGTTCTTTGAGTAGCTGGAGATTTGTATACTCTGCCTGCCTAGCACTGACCATATTGATGCTGAGGTCGGGACTGAACTTACTTCTGATTGTGGTTTTGACCAAAAGTAAGACATTTTTCATGCAAAATCCTTTTAGAGTGCCGGTCAAGAGGACAGAAAACAACAGTATACTCTAATACTACCCTGGGTAAATTGACACTTATATACTGGTATTCCCCAATTATTCTCCAATTAGTACTAAATATGAGATACAAACACTGTGTCTGGACCTGTCTGAGACTCTCAACTCACAGTCGAACATTGTAGACACTTGGATACAGAACCATACTCTGGTCCAAAATATCTTGTCCTCTACATTATATGGAAAAATGAAGAACGTATCTTTTCAGAAAGTGTGTTAAAGAATACATATTGGAAATTTTTGTTCTATTTTCCTCTGTTCTATGTTCTGAATTTGTAAAGCATTTAATCTAATATTCAGGTTTTGTGGCATGTCTTTTTTAAATTACTTCCAAGTTTTGTAAAATTCCTGAGATGAAGAATGCTATAGAAAACATTTATTTATGCATTTTTCTAGCTCAAACTCTGAGACAAAGGAGCTCTGTGTTTTTCTAGAACATATCGAGACAGTATATAACCAAAAGAGAAGTTGAAGCTCTGCAGCTTCTGTGACAGCTCAGTCAGTTGTTTGAGCAAACAGCCAGTTTTCCCAGATTTGTTAGATTTCTTTGCTGTAGAATCTATATACTGTTACAGATGGAGTAACAGGTTCCTTAATCTTTGCACAGCAAGTAAGTAGCTCTTTTTAGAAAGATAAAATTGTAATAGCTTGATCTTTTCAGAGGCAGACTAAATTTACTAGGCTAACTAGCAGCAAACACTTGAGTTCAAATTATTGGGATTTCTACTACTGGAGCTAATGGCAAGATCAGTCATGATAGTTGCACATGTTAATTTATGAGATATGTTCGAAGTCCTACACATAAACATTGTGCACTGACAAATACTATTGCTAAACAGAAACTACATAAATGACATAAAGTACTCATTAAACAATAGTGTTTAAAATATTTTCTTTTGTGATACAAATTATTAAAAATTACCATTAAATTATTAATATTTCAGCTTATTTAAATGTCGTTACCACTTATTATTAAAGCTAGTGTGAAAAGGAATTATAGATGATAAAAACATTTGTCCTGTTTTTATAAGTCATTCTTAATTTAAAACAGATTTTAATTCTAGCTAGTGTTGAACTAGTACTAGTCTACTAAAAAAATCTGTCTAGGATTACATATTCTCTGTTAAGTTTTGTCACATCAATGGTAAACATCTGACTTTTTTCTTGTACCTTTTAGTATTTTTTCATTCACAAGCCGCAAAACTTATTCATGATCATCTGTAGTTGAAAAATATGGGCAGAAGCTTTTCCTTGTCTTTGGCCGTGCATATAATCTCACTGCACAGGAGTTTGTCACCAGTTTTCTAAGGGAAGCTGTATGACTCTATAGATGTTTCCACAGGACTTTTTGTTATACTTTGCTGTTAAGTGTTGCACTACTTAATGCAGTTAGTTTTCTCAATGATTAGCAATATTTTTTTATATAATGAAGTCTTTTCCACAGAAACCATTACATTGTTTGAATTAATTTATTCTATTACTTTTCCATTCCGTTTTGTATCAGCTCTTCATATTACTGATTTCTTTTCTGCTTTTATTCTTTCACGTGGTTTGCCTTACTCTTCCCACTGCTCAAGAAAGACAACACTACATTTTTAGTAATGGCAGCATTTATGTCTGTGTTTAAGTGTTACTATTTATTGTGTCTGCTATAATTGCAGCTGGAAGATAATCTTCATTAAACTTCCCATTCTGAACTCACTAAACTTTCTGATACATTGAGGAGTGTAATTTTTCATGAATAATGATTGTTAAATGACTATATCTGGATATGACGTGTTGTGTATCAAATCCCATGTATTACCTAACACAATCAAGATTTTATTGAAAATGTAGAGACAAGTAACTTTCTGAAAGCACTTGGCGTTACTGGCAAGTCATAATATAATCTAGATGTTCTTGTGTGAATTTTCCCATAAAACATTGGTTGAAGCTGATGTAAGGAATGATTGCATATTGAGACATCAACGACTGTGAATTTCTTATTTCTTAGTAATTAAGTGTAGAATGACATAGGTTTTCTCTGTAGGCAAAGTTTGTGTAGGACAATTTAATTTCTGTTGCTAGACAAATACAGAATATGTACTTGCAATTAAAATACTTCTAAATAATGCACCGTCTTAATTTACTGTAGTGGAAAACTAATCATCTGAGCCATATAAGGTAAAGAAAATAGCAAATAAGGATGATTCTTTTAATTTACCTTTGTTACTGTATTAAGTAGACACATACAATTGAGCTATTTATGTAGGCTTCTATTATTATTAGTGCGAACAGGCACTCAGTCTGTGATTCCTATGATCTTAAAGTAGATGTTTATAGTTGGTCACATAAATTCTATCCTCTACTGCCTATTGATCGCCACTGGATACAAAAAAAAATGAAAGTGGCTATTAAATATGAAGATGTCTTGTAGATCTCTAAAGTTAGGTGAGACATCTCCTGACGATTTGCTTAAATGCTGTGGACTAAATATATGATGTTACTGATTTTTTTGTTGCTAATTATTTTCAGTTATTTCAATGCTTTTATTCTGTGCAAAATGTAAATCTATACTCTATCGTTCATGAGGCTACACGGCAGAACTATTTGGTCTTTCCACTAAAATGGTTATTTTTATAGTTCAATCATATTAGTTGGGAAAATATACTAGGTTAAACTTTTCATAGTTTGCATTATTTTGTGTAACAAAACACAAACTGTAAAAAAGCTTTTTTAAACATAAAAATATTTTTGACAATTCAGTGAATACTAAGAAAAGATTAGTTTCATATAGAAGTAAATCCCTTCTTAAAAGCTGGATGAAGAGCGAATAGAGATTTAAGAAACTGCTTATTAATTAAAAATTAATAGAAAAAATATTTTAGATATAATTTATTTTCCATAGACATTGCAACATTATGCGATCTGTTTATTAATGATCATCTAGAAAAAGAACAAACTCATTTTGAAAGCATTGAAACAAAATGAAAACTATTCTTTTTCTGACATTTTCTGGCATATCACAGTATATTTGCTTTTTCAGTAGCCTGCTGTCATCAATGTCTTTTTAAGACTTTCTTTTAGAATCATATTTACTTTTTTTGCTCTATAGCTCTGTTTTTCCTTGTTTCCCAACTTCTCTAAGTTTCACTGAATTGCAGAATCAGAGGGAACAAAAAGAATTACCCTGTTCTGTCTCAGCTGGGACAGTATCTGCAGCTGGCATTGCAAACATGAGAGTGAAGCTTGTAAATAACAAGTAAGCTCACCAGCATAATTAAAATCTTTAAGAGGAAAGTACAATTTTTATCTAATCTCATGCAGTTGCAATAGACATTTCAGTACCTATTATATTTGTGGCATATCTTAAGCCATAAATCTTGACAGCTGCTCTTATTTAAATGCAAATCCTTCAATAGGAAATTAATATAACATTATGTAAAAGAAGGGAGTGACAATAACTGTACAAAATTAACAGAATTCTAACTAAAGATTGTTTTCTCTAAAAACGTTTTTCTTTAACAGACTTTCAGATTTCCAAGTGGAAAAAAAAATTAGGCCTTAGGTGTTTGACATCAGTGAAATTTATTATGGCTATTTAATTAGAGAAACTTCTCTATTGCCAAGAAAGATTGTAATAATCTTATTTGTTGTTTGCAAAGAAAAATTAAGACATGATTTTTAAGCACGTATTTCAGTGCTGCTTGCTAGTTATTAACCAAGTACAGCCAGAAAATATCTGGTAAATGAGTGCTTAAAGTAGATTAAATAAGACGTGAAATACACATATTAATGAGGGAGAAGAGGTTTTAACTTTCCTTCTTGCAGTGTTTTTTGTTACCAGGCTACCCTGTCTCCCAGTCCTGACAAAACAAGCAAGGTAAAGCAAGTAGTAAAGGCCTCAAGATATAGCAGTGTAATGGTTTAAAGCTGCGCTGGCTGTTAAATGGACGAAAGATGCTCTATACTAACCCTTTCTCTCCCCAGAAGGGGAAGGGAAAGAGAACAGGCAGAGAGGCTTATGGGTTGGAAAAATTAAAACAGCTTTAATGAAACAATAACCAAAAAAATATAATAACAATAATAGGAAACATAATGAGATATATACATATATATACAAAACCAATATCAAGCTCCCCGATGATGATCACATCCTCCCAGAAACTGCAGGGCAGACCCTGGAAAAGTTCCAGACTGGACTTGGCAGCAGATGGGAACTGGATTCAGGAATACACAGATTGGGATCGAAGGCAGAAGAAATGGACAGGGTCCTCCTCAGATGCCAGCCATAGAAGAAGAGAGCTTGAAGGGAAGGGAAGGGAAGGGAAGGGAAGGGAAATGTCCTTTGTAGTTGTATGAACAGGAAGAGTCATAGAAACCCATTTTTTCCTTAACCGTGTGATTCCACTTCACTATTACATTATTATGTTTCTTTTTTTCCCTGTTTTTTTTTGAGCTATACACTCCACATTGCTTATTTTCTAACACTCTTTGAGAATGGAGCAGTGGGACTATATTTAAACCAACTGTAACTCCACTTAAGACAGAAAATAACCTCCAGATGAATTTAGTTTTAGAAAATTTTCATTGATGACCATTGAGCAGAAGCGCAGAAAAAATGAAATGTCTCCCACGCTAATGGGACATCCCTCCCCTCCCCCCATTTATATTTCTTGGTTTTACCCTGGAACAGGACCTTTACTTTTCAGGACTGGGCCCTTACACTATCATTTGCACATCACGTTTTACTGCAAGTGCAAATATTACCACCGTATAAGGTTACTTGCATCTGCATGCCCATGTTGTATTGTAAAGTGACATTTAGCAGCATTTACTTTTTTGGCTGCCATTTCCTCATCTTGCATAATACATTTTTCTTACATTAGAAGCTGATGCACAGGAAAATTTTAAGGTTTGATTGCACCTGTGGGATGACAGTGTGATAGACATCTGTGGAATAAATGCAGGCTTGTGGTGAGCAGGTTCAGCTGCAACCCCATAAAATGACATTTTATAATATGGCAGGCTTAAATGGTAGAATGCTGAACAATCACAGAAAAACATTACATCATGTAAAACTGTAGTACAAGGGGAAAAATGACAACAGTGTGCAAAGCTGCAGCTGATCCTGCTTGCCATATGGTATGTCACTCACTGTAACAACACTTACATTTCCTCAGTAAGTGCCCTTAAATATCAGGGAGTGAATAAGGCAGTACACAGATTGCAAAATGATTTTGTAATCATATATATTATGAACTTTGTACTTTCAGGAATTGTTCTACTCTTACATTAGCAGAATGTCCTTCAAAAATGCATATATCTTAGAACATTCCCAGGGCTAGATAATTTAAAATCTACTTGTGTGAATGATTACAAGCAAGGTTTCTTTAGTCAATATAAAGCAAGTAACTGCAATCATTTTCTCTCCCCTTCCCCTTTCAGGATATTGTGATCGTCACACAAATACAATTTTCATATATTTATGTATTTTTTCAGCATATTGTGTTCTAAGTGATCCTGAGGAGAAGCCAGCTAGCTCAAGTTATTTGAAGGATGATATTTTGCTCTTTTTCACAGATGTGTGGTAAACTGTTTAAGTGTTCATTATTTCTCACAACGCAAAATCTGGAGGGTGCTGAACACAAGTTTCATGCAGCAGTTTTGGAACAAAAAAAGTAAGTACTTTGTCATATCACGCTTATAATTAAATTGTGGAACTCATTGCAATAAGATGTTGCAGAAACCAAAAGTGTAGTTAGGTTCTCAAAAGGACTAAGGACAGGCCCATCTTCTCTGTTGAACACAGAAGTGTGTAGCCTTCATCTCAGGAGGTCCCTCCAACTCTTACTGCTGCAAGAGCATACCAGGAGAGAGGACCACTCTAGGCATGCCTGTTCCCCATACTCACGTCTGTTGAAAGAAGGATACTGGGACAGATGAGTCTTTGTCCTGATTTGATCTGCTATGTTGTGGAAGTATTTACATTGGACTAAATTCAGATCCAGCACTCTGTTAGTCATTTTCTGTCTTACACCAGATACTGAAACATGGAAAAACAAGAAAATAAAACCCACTTGCTAAGTTTGTTCTTTTTTTTTTTTTTCCCCTGGAAAAATACAAAAGCAAGCTGAGTGTGAGGCAACTATGAATCATTACATTATTTATTCTTTTTAGAATGCTTGAGTATTTAGAGATAAGCAAGTCACTTTCTGTTCTTACAGGCTGTAAGGGATGAATTCAGTCCTTTATTCATTATGTGAAAAAAGGATTGTTTTGGCATTGTTTTCTGATTTTAATATCTTCTTCATATATCCTGCAGTTCCTTTGTGTGCTGGAACCATCCCTGTCCTATGGAATCATGAACAGATGAGTGGATGTTAAATATATTTTTTTAATGTTTGCAATTTCTAAGATCTTCTTCCCTTATGGGAAAGTAAATATTTTTCCATCAGTTACTTTGCGAGAAATCAACCCTTCTCCTAATGTTATTGGTAGTGTTTCTGGCTGTACACTGTTACTTAAGAAAAAAATTATTGGTTTATCTGTAAATTCTTTAGCAACTTCATGATATAGCTAGTGTGGCAAATCAGTTAAAATGTTCAACTAAGAAAAATCCTGCAATGACAGAGAAAAAAGCAACTTGACTATACAAGTTTCTTCTATTTCTGAATTCTACAGGATAATCATTCTCTAGATGTCACTTAAGGAAGCAAAAGTGGGTTGAGATTAGGATCCGAGATCTTACGAGGTCTTACAGGGTGAGATGTGTTCAGCACACATGCTGTCAATTCTGAGGTGTTTCCTATAGCATGATTTTCTTTTCTGCTCTTTGGTAGATTTTTCTTTTTTGTGTTTTAACTTTCCAAGCTAGCAGAGTATACACCAATAAAAAATAGATAGTAGTGTGAGAGATTTGGTAAGACTTCCTTGTTATTTTTCCAACAACTTCGACCTTATGCACATGAGTCAGGACATTGTTTTTTCTACTGACTAACAGATCCATTCTTTATGAGACTTTTCTCAGTCACTAAATGTCCTAATACTTCTGCTCACACTTTTCATATCCCTACTCACCATGTGGCTTATGGGAACTTCACTCATTTTAGCTTTCTCCCACAGCATTTGTGACCCTGAGAGTTTTCTCTGATCAGTTTGTAGGATTACATTTTTCTACAAGCTATTTCCTCTGAAATGACAGGTCTCTTCTGCCAACATTTGTGTCATCACTAGTAATGCATAACGTTGGAGAATGCCCTTCCGATTTTTCCTGTTGCCCTTTTCCACAGTATCATTTGTTGCTTTTCTCTGTTCTTCCTCAGTAATGCACTGACTGAGCCAGAGAAATTGACCTGATGGTTTCGTCATCTAGGATTGCAGACCTGTCTTTTCAGTCACGGTACTTGATATCTGGGGATCAGGGTCAATATTAGTCCTTGGCAGAGTTTTTACATTTCAGGGTACTATCTCGTCTGCATGATTTACTGACACTTTCTTAGGAGCTGACTAGAGTGAGCTTCAAGTACATTTTCTTCAGCTGTAACATTGGAAGAAAATGTTAGTCGGAGCAAACAGATTATCCAAACAGAGCCTGATGAGTCTATGTCCCCGCTCATTGATCTTTCTTAATCCATGCTGCTTAATTCATTCTAATCCATGACCTTTGCTCCCACTTTAGCTTTGCGGTGCCCCACATTCGGCAGCGCATCATACCTCGGCAGAGTGTCAGTGCCTTAGGACTCCAGGATATTATCATCCTTGGCCTTTTCAAAGAGAGGGGACCTGGACAGCAGTCAGGTTAACTGACATTTCTTTACGGAAGATTAAAACAATGACAGCTGTAAAAGGATTATATCTTGTTAAGATTAGAGTTCTGTCTCTATGTAGGGGTGCCAATGCTTTCTTGTTTTTTAAACGTGATCTTTGAAATGATAAAATAAATAGCAATTGAATGGTAGAACACAGCTAATGCATCAGGGATTGTATTTTAGCATCATGCAGCGTTTTTATGATAGCAATATCATCACAAGTGAGAAATTCGGCTCGTAGGTTGTAACGGAGATGTTTGTGAAATGTATAGTGAAAGCCGGATGCTTTTATGTCATGAAAGTATTATTTTCCTGAAAAAGTAGAAGGCAAGGCTATATAACTTTGTATTTTTTCTAGATTCCACCAACTAACATAAAGAAGATTTTCCATTACAAGGCTTCTCCCATATTAGGACATAACAATAAAATATTGAGTGATACTACATAAAAGCTTTTCAGCTGACCTTTCACCTTCGAAATGCAGATAATTTTCATTCCAGGGTATCACTGTGAGTCAGTATATACAGACTGCTTGAAAATAGAAAATGTTTTCTCTTTTTTAAAATTTGATAGACATGCTTTGATTCCTTTAACATACATTTGAGACACATCCCTCGGAACCTTGTTTATAAATCATATACTCTCCTGCCTGTTTTCACTTGCTCAGTGCATCATACACAAAGCAATTGTGCAGCTTTGCATCTCTCCAGCGTACTTTAAACAGGTATTAACATACGTATCTAAGCCAAATGAACTTACATGCAATGAGACTCTGCCAGCATAAATTGAAATGGAGAATTAGGAGAAACACGAATAGACCTGGAACAAAGGAGCAACAAAAGTAGATAAACTGTTAGCCAAAACAGTTCTGAAGAGTTACGTGCAACGACTCTGCAAGCCCTGGGGTAGTTCCACAGCAACTTGAACACATAGTACTTTGTGTACCAAATAGAAAATGACACTAGCCAGAATCTGACCTTGCCAGAATTATTTGAGTAACATTTCTAGTATGATCTAACAACTTCCTCATTATTTTAGGCAGTAAGAGGTTTTCTAGAAAGCTCTATCTGCTAGTTCTTCTTATACATTCCGCTTTCATAATTGGAGGGAGAGGAGTAAGGGAATTATAATTTGTTTTTAACCTTTTTACCTGGATTGTTGTTTGGTCTGCACTACATACGTGTCTAAGCAGTTTACAAATGTGGATTTCTTTACTTTTTCAGGGAAACATAATTATTGTCAAAAGAGTGAAAACATAGAAAACAGAGGCACAAAGAAACTGAAAGTAAGATCTTTAGAGGTATTCAGGAATCTAGAAAAAAAAACAGGGCACAGATGAAATGTTTCAGTCTAAGAAAATGGCAGGATGGCAGACACTGAAGTTTTCTCCATTTAAGATAAATTATCTTTTTGATTTAATATCCTGTTACTACACATGCCAAGGACGTTCACCATCTTGGTTATGCTGAATATCTAGCATTTTCTTTCTGCTCAAGATTCCTAACTAACCTTTAATTTAGCACGGATCACAGCAGTCACGGATGTAGATACTGTCCTGTAGTTACAGGTAGGTACTGTATCGTAATGGTTAAATCACTTCTCCAGGAAGCAATTCCTGTCATGTTAGTGTAGCTCTAACCCTGCTCCTTGGAACAGGAGGAGCTGGGTGATGAATGTGGGAGTCCCTTGCCATTAAGCCTGTTGTGTATTTTATACTCAAGAATAGAAGCATCATGAGACCAGAAGAAAAGTAAGGGCAAAGAAACCTGGGCATGCATTCTTACTTCTATCATCCTAGGCACTGTGAGGACAAGCCTGGCTTTTAGCTTGTTTTCCCTGGACCACTTCAGCATTCGATCCATTGAGATCTAATGTAAAATTCATTAAAACCCTAAGATCAGGTTTTATAATTACTGTCTCTCAGGTCTATGCTCTGTCCTTTAAACTGTGTTACGTGATTTCCCCTTGCCTCATTTCCTTCCCCATGGTTCTTGGAATCTTGGCTACATATTGGCCATATCTCAGCAGCTGATGTGGTAGGTTCCTGTTCTTGTTTTACATTCCCACATGCTTAACAGGTAGGATCTGTATTGCCTGAATAAAAGTTATATGAACCATCTCCTCTGTTGCTTTCTGTGGCTGCTACCTCACCTTCTGACTCTGTAGGGTTTTTGGGTTTGGGTTTTTTCCCCCCTGAAACAACTGTCATTGCTATGAATTACATTTGCATGGTGTTACAACCCCTGAGATGCAAAGAGAAGCAAAACTGAAAGTTGTAGACCCAAATCACCTCACTTAGATACCCAGCCATCTACTGGAGTTGCCTTAGGTTTCTCTATAGTTAGTATAGAAAATCATGCTCCTTCAGAGACAATTTCTCTCTCCAGAGAGAGTGAAAGATTCTCCAGAGAGACTCTATAGTCAACTGAGATTGTTAAATCAGATTTTAAAATTATAAAAATATAAAAGATCTTTTCAAAGATTAATAGACATTTGAATCTAGGTGAGGTGAATTCTACACATATTACAAAAGGCACCTGATTTTTTTTATATTTATAGTGTATAAATTATCCTAGTGTTGGTAGATACTTACAGAAATGCCAGATTTCAGTGGGTCTCTTGGAGCTCATTAGCGCTACTTGGATATCAAGTAATTTCTCTCTCCAGCTCAGTTTTGGTCTTAGTGAACTGACTGCCCATGGTTTATAAATGTTACTTTGTTCCTAAGTTTTCTTTGACCCAAACTCTTCCCTCCTAAATTATATCTAAGCATGGTTCAATGGATTGGACACTCCAACAAATGCTTTCAATAGGCATTACAGATGAGGGGGGTTTTTCTCTCCTGCTCTGAACAATTCTTCATTATTGTCTACCAGGCTGGGGACCTTCTTGCACTCTCTTATGTCCTTGGCCATCCCCACAAGATAGTGACACATGGCTACATTTCTATTCTATAAAAAACTTTCAGTTGGGCTGCAAAACAATTGTCTCATTATTTCAGAGACGTTCATTTAAAGTCTTTTCCTCAACCTCCCATCATCAAGTACATATACACACATACATACACAAACACACAGAGGTTGAAAAAAAATAATATTTATTTTCTATATAAGTATATGTTTCATATATGAACATATATAAAAAATTACAAATGGACCCTTGTGTAAACTACCAAGGCCCAGAAATGATGTAAAGACAAGAACTACTCATGCAAATACAGACAGTCTACCCTAGAGGAGACTACTGAGGCTGGCTGCTAAGCATCCCTCCCTAGGGTGGATGCAGTCAGAAGAGTAGATGTAGTCTGATTTGCTACAAATTGTACCCGCAGCTTTTCTGTACTAGAAAATGTTGTGTGTAATCAGGCTGTTCTCTTATTCTTCTTTTTCTACTCTTAATTTCAGGTACATTTCTCATCTTGTCATTTTATTGTAAACTCTTTGGGGTAGGCCTAATTTTTACTACAGGCTTGTAGACACCCTTTCAGTTAATAAAGATCATAAAAATAATGCATTTCAATGTCCCAGCTAAATAAGCTGTAAACTAATTTAGTTAGTCAAAAGAAATATATTTATAATGTATTCTGCATAATTTGTTTGGGAAAAAAGATGTTTTAAAAGATACAAAGGCTAGAAAGTGCTTTTTCTTAATCTTAAAAGAAAATGTATGTAATAATTCATTGTACACAATCTAATTCACAATTATTTCATTTAAAAGATCTTTATGAATATGTACATACACAGAACGTGAATACCCTTGAAGCTGAGGAAACCCAGCTTCTTTATAAGGGATTTTTTTTGAGCATACTGGAGACATAACTTTAACTTGTGCACTCTGAGAGAGAACAAATGAAGGCAAATAACAAAATTTACAACAAAGCTAAAAATATGAGATACCTCTTCTGCCTGCATATCTTCTGGAAAGTATTAGCTAATTATGTTTAACATGGAATGAGAACATCATTCCCACTGTTTTGACAAGTAACAAATTGCACATTAGCACCTTGTAAATAATATTATTAAAACAATCGTCCTTGTCTGTAGTTTCTTCTCTGTAAGAATAAATTTAATTTGAGGCCCATCATTCACAAGATGTACATTATAATATCAAAGCAGCAGTTTGAAGACACTGGAACTTGAAAATCTTGTACAGTCCCTGCACAGAGGAAGAAATTTGGTGCTGTAATAGGAAGATAAAAGGAAAGGTATGTGAAGTCTATAACAGCAGCATGATCCCTTGTGGTAATCAGATTTTTAGTCATGATTAATTTGAGTCAGTCATTCTACTAATAATATTATCCTGACTATAATCTAAACATAATATTGATTTCCACTGAGAAATGTAAATTGTAGATAGTTAAGTATTTTTAATTTTTTTATTAGTTGACTAATTAAGTGTAATTGTTCACCTTTTTTCTTAAAATTTTCTATACAGAGATGAATATTAATACTTTGCATTTAAACACATCATCTTTCATCCAAAGGTGCTTCACAGTACAAATATTAATTTGCACTTTAGAAATGATATCACAGCAGTCCAATGAGATATATAACTAGCTGTTATTTTTTAAGGCTGTTTTTAAAGTACTATGTTCACATCCTTCAGTAAGATATTATAATATGAACATCTACATGTTTGCAGAGTCTTTTAAAGTCAAGGGAGAGCACTTGCTGGTAGCACAAAGATTCAACATATGCAGTAACCTGGCTGAAAAATAATAACTCACATCAAAAGTAGGAAGGCTTTTTTTCCATTATCTTCAAAGCGGGCAGGTTTTCACTTAATAATGCTTAATGGTAACAGTGTCAGAGACAGATATGGAAAGGGAACAGTCAAAATCATCAGGTATTCTATACGCCAGTGAGATGAAAAATGTACCTGCACAGAAGTCTGGTATGTAGATTTAGTTGTTTCCCAATAGCATTCTTAACTTTCCTTTTCTCTTAAAAAATTTATGTCCATAAGAGTATTGCTCCCTTCAAACATGAGGCCAGACCAAATGCTGTATCAGTTTTGATCCTTAAAGCTAAGATGCAACAGAGCGGTAAGAACTTACTTTCATAGGGATGCTGCAGTGGAGACTTCTGTTGATTACATGTCGTCATTGTAACCACAATTCAGAGTCGATGAGAAAAGTCAAATGAGCCACATAACGAGTGAGACTACAGGAAGTGAACACGCTGCTACCTTACATGTTATTTAGTTTCCTTCTGATGTTCAGGCTCTTTAAAAAAAAATGTCTAAAATTTACTTTTCTTCAAACAGTAATGAATTCCAGAGTAATTTACTTTTCACTTTTTAATCTAGAGTTGAACTCAGATAACTGAAACCAAAATGTGTCCTTCATAGTTAAGGGTAAAACTTTAAAAACATGTGCTATAATTGTTAAAAATGATACAGTAAAACAAAACAAATGATGATCTTAGAAATGCTGTATTGAATACTTTGTATTAATCGGAACTATGCACAGAGGCAGAGTACTTCAACTACATAACTAAAAAAAGAAGCATGCCTACCTGAAACAAGGTCCTCAGATACAGTGCTTACCTTAGGGTATTGCTTAAGGCTCTTTCACTGAAATTAGAGATAAGGTGCTTGGCAACTCAAAGGACTGAGTCAATTATGTTAAAAAAACAGTGGAACACTCATAAAGTGCATGTAACAGCTGCATGAAACAGCAATATGCTGTTATTACAAGGAAAATAAAATGGATCATTATAAATGAAACACACAGAGGATTGCTATCAGCAGAACAATTGTTGTGTATTGAGCAATCAGAAACACCCACTTGGAAATCCTTAACAAAATGCTTAACATTTTATAAATAGAACTTCCAGGGAATTTAGAGATCAATACAACTGTCTAGCCACCTTCCACCTGTCTGGAACTGCTTTCTAATAAGAGTAACAGAGGGAAACAACTTAAGTAGCTTTAAAGTGGGGCTTAATATATTTTTGAATGGGCTTATAGGATACAGGAAATGCCTGTTAGAGCAGGGGATAGGAATTAGTGATCTGGGAGGCCTTTCAGTATAATATGCTGTACTCTAGAAACCTTCTTTGTTGCTTTGTCTCCAGTAAATGTAGGTTCAGCACAGAAGACAAGTTTCAGAGATACATTCTGTAGTTTAGAAGTTGTTCTAGCTAATAGTGGCACTTCAGGAACCTTTAATCTTGAAGTAGTTCTAGTATTAACCCCATATTAGTGGAGTAGGAATCCAGGCTTCATGAGCCACTATTTACAATCAACAACAAAAGTTTCTAAAATCAATAGCTAACATGCAGCAGGGCCTTATATTGAATTAGGGGCAAGGTGCGATAATGACATTTGCTCTTCAATGTGCCTGTGCCAGCTGAGATCAGATGAAATTTCAACAATTTTTTCTCCAGTAGTCACAACTAGAATTTATATATGCATGCAGTAGGAAGGCCTATCAGGAGACTGGACATCTCTGGGTTTAAATCCCTGTTTATTCATACACCTTACATTCATCTGTAAGGAATATCTACACACAGAAGGAGGAGGAAAAGGAGCCCTCAAGGTTGAGTGCAGTCATGGGAATTCTTCCTATTCTAGCTGGAGAACAGGGAAAAAACAATCAATGCAAATTCTTCTTGGCTGATGTGCTGCAATTTTCTCATTATGGTAATTAGTGACGCACGAACACTGTTAGACTTTGCAGCATGTTGTCTCCCTTAATGCTCACTATTTACTGTAGTGCCCAGAGGCCCCAATAGGAACGCTGAGCTGACACAGTGCAGCTGAGAGGCTGACAGGGCTGCAGTAGGAGGAAATACAACTACTGCGCTTTCCAAGGGACTCGAGGATCTCTTATTGCCCTCCATCTCCCATAGAGGCTGCAGCTGCTGAGATGGAGTAAAGGAGTAAACTATCACCCTTGGTAGGCTCAATGGCCATGTGCTCATGGTGTTGCAACTGGAAACTTTGATCTGTGTCATGGGAGTCCTTTCCTAGTACTGTCCATAATAAATAAACATTCATTGTTGAAATGGATCTTATAAAAGATGAGTACTATATTGTGCAGAGTGCTATGAAAACAAATACATTTTTTTTTCTTGTCTAAATTCTAAGCATTTCACTTGTCATTCAGAAGCAGGTCACCCGGGTGTAGATGTGACCATTGTAAAATTGCCGAGGTCAGGGAGACTTAGGACAATCTGCTGTGTAAAGACTGATTGCACAAGTTTAAGCTGCCTGAGGGCTACTTTAACTTATCCTGCCAATCTTTCTAAAACTCAGAGGGCAGAGAATATTGTATGTTAAAACTGATTCGTTCTAATTCCTTTATTATTCTCTTTACCCCTTCTGAACAATCACCAAATTCTCTGTCCATTGCTGTTTGGTAAATGTTAAAAGTACTTTACTTTATTCACCAAAATATTTTTCTGAAATAATTGGTGTATACATGACATAGGATAGAGAAACAACTATGGGCCAAATGCTTGGCTGTGTTTGATGAAGATTAGAAAATGGTCTAGCTCTCAGTCTTAGTTAATTGAGACCTCTCTTCTAAGCTCTTGCTTGGTACTCCAGTGTAAGTGTTAGAAGTCTAACTATTCACCTAGTGTCTCCCGCGTCAAGGAGACAGAAGGCATTGTCAAAGGTTTATCTCATTCTG
Source organism: Steatornis caripensis (assembly GCA_013398225.1). NCBI lineage: Eukaryota > Metazoa > Chordata > Aves > Caprimulgiformes > Steatornithidae > Steatornis > Steatornis caripensis. Next base: position 20,024 of record VZSC01012442.1, on the reverse strand, counting down.
TAATAGACATTTAAGATGTTTCAGATAAACTACTCTCATGCGGTTCCTTTTTCTCCTCACAGATCTAGGCTCAGAAGGATACTATGTCTAATGTTAAAATGTGTAGGTTAGATGAAACGAATTGCACAGTACAAAGATGCTTACATGCTTACATGCTTCACCCCATAAGGGATTACAAATAAAATGCTGGGACTTAAAAGAAAGAGTTTCCTAGATGCTGTCATCCACAAGCAGATGGTTGGCATTTTATTGTAAAGAAATAGCGGCCAAAAATAGTGGTGTGTAGCCTGTGCAAATTATGTTTCAGCACATAGACATAGTGAGTCAGTGAAAAGAAATAATGTATCTGATCAAATGGTTAGTTTAATATATGAAATATACAGAGTGAGAATTTCTGTAAATGTAAAAATTCATATTTCTAGAATTATACACTGCTAAAATGATGGAATAAATGTTATCAGGTTATTGGTTACACAGCTAATGTTGCTGCAGTTGTAAACAAAGAAAAAAATCCAAACCCACCAAATAAACAAACATCTGGTGGTAGGTAGTTTTAATTAATACTTTGTGTAATTGACACTTTTAAAATCTACTCAGTTTATCATCACATGCCTGTATGCTGTGTCAATTCAGAACTGATCATTCAAACTCAGAAAATTCTCCTTGAAATGTACATTCCACCTGGTAAGCTTATCTGAATGTATTTACTGAAGAAAAATGTTCAATTTTAAATGTACACTATGAAATTGGCTACTTCGTCTGTGTTGTATAATACCTTAAAAATGTACCTGAGCACTTTTATCTGATTAGTATGAGTGATTCAATAAAAATACCTTAAATGCATAGAAACTGGAGATCATACAGCCGCACCCAGCTGTCATGCAATTTATAAATACAGAAGCAACTGCCCACATCTGTTTTCCTATTTTCTTTTTTTCAATTTAAGAGGGAAATTGACCTTACAATCTTCAACGTGACTCCAGGTCATTGTTATTAGTGAAGAGAAAATGCTGTGTTCTTCTTTTGACTGAGTCTGGCAAACCTCCCAGATATTTTACGATCAAGGTATAAAAGCTCTGAAAAGCTGTGCAATATTTTATTTTTCCAGGTTTAAACACTTGTTGTAGTAGCCTGTACAGCTGGCAAATAGAAATCTTTTTGCAGGAAGTCTGTGTGCCTTTTTTCAGTTAAAATGGTGTTTCTTCTTTGAAACCCTGAGTTCTAAAATAACTTGGCTGAAATAAATAAGTTACTAGGTCTTTCTTTTAGGCAAAGAAGTTAGTAATTTTCATTTGCAGAGGATGAGTAAGGGAACAGTATCATTATTTTTCAAGTTTCAGGAAGAACAAATATTTGCGTGGAAAATTAGAGGTGGGTTGAGGCTTATTCTCTAGAAGACATGGATCCACAAGCACAGAAGTATGAAACTCTCCACTTTCCCTACGTGAAGGAAGGAGAAAATCCAGCTTTTTACAGCATAATTCCCATTAACTACATTATTATTCATCCATAATCCTGTTTCAATTTTTTGATGTCTAAGTTTAAAAAATAAAGAGTTTAAGCACCCCAATAAAACAATTTTATCACAATTTAACAGCATCCAAAGGATCTCCACAGGAACTTGTTCCACTTCTTATCTTCTATCTGCAGAAATTTTGGACACATGCAGTAATGTTGGACATACAACATGTTGGACACATGTTTAATATAATAACTAGTGGTCTGTAAGAACTGAAATAAAAATAGATGCATGTGTTCATATTCAGATGGGATACAAGGATGCTGATCCTGAGGGTTACGTTCTTATCTCCACCTTTTGAAACTGTTCTGTTTTGCATGGTATTAAGAGAGAAAGATATTCCTCCTCTAATAGCTGCTTAATATAGCACACACATGATTTTGGATCTGGGACTGGAACTGATGTTTCAACTTTTTCACAACTATTAGGCAAGAGAATCATGCTTAGAAACTTTCTTCAGTAAAATGAATATTTAACAATGCTAAAGAAGGCAAACAACCCTTGTAAGAAGAAAGGTACTCTTCCCATTGGAATGGATTGCTGTTCGGTGAGCAATTTTGATAATTTTGAGCAGAAATACTAAAATAAATACTGATTCAGTGATAAAGATCAGAAATTTAACAATAAAAACCCAAAACTTGCCTTTTAAAAATTCTTAAACAAATATGTCATTTAAACTGATTGTTTTTATAAAACCTTGCCAATTTCTTTAGGAAATGACATAAGCTACCTCAGACGTCTCAGCATTCCTGTCCCTCTAGGAAGAGAGAAGAGTAAGACATACTGCAGATATTAAGGAAAGCACATTCATCTGACATAGGCAAGTTTTTATGGGTCTTCTTTTATACAACCTCCTTGGAGAAAGACTGGATAAACAGGCTTTGTAGCATGATTTTAAGACCAACAAATTCAGTGCTGTTGAACTGTAGGGGTAGCAAGATCAAGGACTCCATTGAAAAAAAAATCTGCAGAGTCATCACAAATAGTCATCTCCCTTTATAAAATGGGATTACTACCCATCTAAAATATGGAGCTGATATAGGGAAGCAGAAGAGCTCATGGTATCATCCAGGAACTTAATCATATGTGTTTAGTGGGAGATGGGAGAAAGTATATTCATTACCCAGATATTTACCAGGAAAAGTTTATTATAATTGTGAAATGCAGTAGTAATGTAGTAGTATAGTCAGCCCCTTGAAATCTAAAACATCTTTAAACTCTCGAACAAGGGTTTATTTTGCAAAATGAATAGGTCACTGAATATGCACTGCTCAGTACCTTTATTACTTTTCCCACCATTAGTTGTTATTTAGTAAACTCTGCTATTAATAAGCAGAGATAAGGCCTGACTTAAGCTTACAAAAGGCAGGAAATTGAGAGTTCAGTTTCATTCCATCTTTTACTTGGACCTTTGTGTCCCGATATTTCAGGGGCCTGGAGGCCCCTTATACCACAGTACCTGGTCAGCAAAATATGCAAGCATGCAGCCCTGTAATAAGGCATTGCCATCACTAGTGATAGGCCATAAGGTTTGCACTGTGTTTGCACGGCCTCAGGACCAAGGTTTGGCACACCTGCTCTGCATGAACTTGTCCTGTCTGCAGCTTTGCTTCAGTTGGTTTAGCTGTCATAGCAACTTCTCTAATTGACTAGGCGTCTACAGCTAATTTTTTTAATTTGTGTTTGCTCTGTATTGTTTTATACACATAGCAGAAACAAGCAGTTGTTCTACGCAGAATGAAATATTTATGGCACTAAGGTAGTGACGTGAGATAGAAAAATACAGGCCTTGTACAACAGCAGAGGGCTTGAGAAGTGGGGGCACAGGATGTAGTGTAGAGATGGGCATGAGGTGATAAGGGATGAATCGCAGGATGGCACTTCAGACCCCACGGTTATGAGCAATTCACCCATAGTCAGTTAAAGAAATGCAGATCTGGGCAAAACTAGTTTCAGGGATGAAAAAGAGAACATAGAGGCAATATCTACCCATATATAAAGTGTACCATATATAGTAAGTTCAGATGTAATGTGGATTTGCAGACCAGAAAGAAAACCAGCAGAGGTGTAAAAGCAAGTTAGTGAATATAAAAGTGACTGTAAGTGAATCCTGGAGTGAAGGAGAAGAAATCATCAACATAAACATCATTTTCCTCCCAGTGAAGTACTCCACATGCTGACAATTCACCATAACACCACCCCCACACATCCTCCAAGAAATAAAGCACTGACCCTAAGATCCCAAGGAGCAGGACAAGAGTGAGCATAACACCAGGAAAAGGGATGTACAGCAATTTTAATTGCATTATTATAAGTTCTTTTCCCATTGCAATTAAATCTGTACTAATAATGATTAGACTGTTAAGTTTTCAGTTATACTAACAGTAAGTTCTTGGTTTTATGTGTATATAAAGTGTGCCTACCCTTTACCCATGAAGATTTTGAGTGTAACAGACACTGAGTGTAGTGAAGTAGAAGGGGGTAAAGTCACAAGTCATAAGAGTCAGAACCAGAGCTGTTCCATATGGTATTCACTGCACTACTACTGTTTTGGATAGCCAGTTTTAATATTCAGGTTCAGAAGTAATAGCTCTAAAATGTAATGGTTCAGCCTGGTCTAGTGGAAGGTGTCCCTGCCAATGGCAGGGGGGTTGGAACTTGATGATCTTTAAGGTCCCTTCTGACCCAAAACATTATATGATTCTATGATTCTAAAATGTCTTAGTTGCATACTAATTTTTTCTTTTATCATTCTTGCACTAGGAAGCAATGGGAAAAAAATCCTAACGTAAAAGGTGTGATGATATCACTTAACAGTATTTTTCATAGAGTCATAGATTAATACTTTTCAATTGTTTAGCCACAGAGAGCTGGTTGTTTGGGCAACACACTGGATTTGAAATTCAGATTCCTTGATTTTGCAACAAGTCTTCTACGTAATCTAGGAATAGTCATAAATATTTCACTGTCCATCTGTTAATTTTATTTCATCCCACCTTTGTCTCTGGTATTTTTAAAATATTTTTATTCAGCTCTTTTGCATGGTAATGTTTTTTTTTTCCTGTGGTTGTTTTTTTGTGTGGTTTTCTTAGCTATTTTTTTGGGGGTGGGGGGTGGGGTACAAGACTGATCAGGAGAAAGACCTGGTGTTGATTTGCTTTAGAAAGTGCACAGAAAAAGAGTAGATGTCTTGTTGATTATTATCAAGTGTCCCAGTGATAGTGCTCAACAACCTTTTCAGCAACCTCTCTCAAATATTTTTGCTAGTGAACAAAATTTTTAAAAGTCAATATTTGAAGGCTACACCTTTATTTTTCTTACATCTCCATTGACAAGGATCTTTTTGGCCTTGAATCCAGGACATGAGATTGCTGATTCATTAATGATGATAACAGTGAACTGGTATGTAATATAAATTACAACTAAAGTATTTGATACTGAAGTATACCAGCACAAAGAAATAGGTTCTTCCCTAAAATATATAAATAAAATTAGGATAGTAATACTTTTTATTTTATCAAAATCTTCTAAACCAAAATGAAATAAAAAGAATATTTTTATAATGCAGGTGTTCAACAGGATTTTTATAGTATTTGAGACACAGTTGATGCCGACTCTTTATTACCAAACAGCAAATGTAATACTAAATAAAATAAAGGAACTAGAATGAATGATCCATCATTAAGTGAAAGAGACACTCTGATTATCCATGGGTCATTAATTCAATATGCTCTAATGGCTCCTAAAGAGCTGTTGTACACTCTGAGAGTACTTACTAACCTAGCTTATAATGCATCAATACAGAAGAAAAAATACCAATATCAGAAAATCATCTTGGTAGGTCTATGGCTGTTTCAGAATATTTATGTCCACTTTTCAGCTATTATGTGCATGAAATACCTATGTTTTATTCATAACACCAGCTATTGCTCATGGTAACATGACACAATCTTTGTTTGAAATTGTTACTCCTTTATACACTTTCTGAAATGTATACCACATAAAATTCAAGTTGTCGACTTGCAGGAATCATATTGGCTCTTTTAATGTGGAGGTTAGGTGGATTTTGGACGGCCATGTGTAGGAATATAGTGCAGAACATTCCTGCTCACTAACCTAAGTCCCTTTAGGGGTCTTTGCTTTTCACCATGTTGGAGCCTTATGTTTTTGGTGAGAGATTACTTAGACATTAACATTGCTAATACTGCAATATATGTAAATTTAATCCTGCAATCTTGTGTGTTCTTCACATGAATGTGGAACATTTTATAAATCTGGAGTTTCATTCTACTTTATTATCAACTTTTTCTTTTTAAACCATTCTGACCTTTCTTTACTTCTACAGTTATTGAGCTATGGTACATACAGGCTCACTGAAAACTACTTTACTGGTTTCCTCTTCTTTTTGTGTTCTTTAATGCTCTAAAAATTAATAAATAGGTTATATCATGAAAGCACACACTAAGTAGGGGCAAACACACATAGCCACATACCTTCAGGATATCAAAAAGAAAGCATTAACATTTTTCCCATGTAAAAGAAGGCAGCAATTGCACACTGAAGTGGTGAAAATATTTTCATGGGATCATAGGATCATATAGTAATTGGGTTTGAAAGGGACCTCAGGAAGCCATTTGTTCCAACTTCCTGGTCAAAGCAGGGTGAACTCTGAGATCAGACCAGGTTACTAAGGACTCTGCCTAGTTGAGTCTTGAAGATCTCTAAGGATGAATGCATGACTTCTCTGGACAATCTGTTTCCCCACTTGACTGTCTACATCATGAAAGCTTTTCCTGATATCAGCCTGAACCTCTCTTTTTTCATATTATGCCCACTCTCTCGACGTCCCATCTTGCACAGATGTGAAGAGCCTGGCTCTGTCCTCTTCATTAACTTCCTTTTAGGTAAGGGAGGGCTGCTGTTAGCTCTCCCCAAAGCTGTCACTTCTCCAGGCCGAACAAGCACAGTTCCCTCAGCCTATATATCTTTAGTACTATTAACTAAATTTTGAAAATTTGTAAATATGTTCAGTGAACCTTACTTCTAAAATCATTGGATTAACATGTAACAGCCTTAGGCTTAGATTCAACAAATGATTTATGATCTTACCTGCTGTGAAAGCTTTTACCATCTAATGTTAGCAGTCAGAAGTTGAAAGCATAAATATTTTGTTGGAACTGGGCCTTGGCATTTTCCTTGCTCGTTCTCACTTTGCCCTTAGTCATGCATCTACCTCAATTAAAGTTGCTTTTATATTATATGCTGTTCATGCAATCTTTTTCCCAGAATATGTCCTTTTTATTCAAACCAAGAAATGCATTGGCTCCCTAAAATGTGTGTAGCCTCAATCAGCAATACTTGCTTTGCCCTCAGCATAATACACACCCAAAGGATATCTATAAATTCATTATTACGTCTTGTCACCAAGGTCTGTCAACTTCTCCCTGTCCTTCTTCAGCAATTCATCAGTTCCTTGTTGCTGTCTCAAAGGAACTATAATTTCTATACTCTTTTTATCATTAATACTTCTCCAGTTCCAGTGTCTCTTACCCCTAGGACTATTTTCCTCAAATCTATCAATCATAGAGTTATTAGTCTTTCTACTTTCTACCTGCCCAGCTGTCACAGCAAGATCTAGTTAGTTTCTCAGCTGTGGATCATCTTATACAACTTTCTCTGGGACAGCTTATCAGAAATCAGCAAGAATAAATGGCCTATATCAAGCCATCTGCTATGGTTGTCCACCATCATCGTCATGGCGTTTCAAGAAGTACACTTCATCTCCTTCCTGTTTCCTGCTAGAGAAATGTAACTTAACGCCTCCACTTATTAGCAAGCCATGAAAAAGGGATTGTCTGCAACAGCAGTGCAGGACATCGTTAGGACCCCTACCTTATCTTTCCCCACTAATTAAATAGAAGGAGGTACTAGTTAGAAGAGTCAGGGTAGAAATCTGATTGATACAGGCAGACAGAATGAAGATCCTCTATTATTAAGGAAGTAAAAGGGTAGATTTTGAGTTTTGCTTTTGGTAGTGTTTATTTTTGTTTTAAGCATGGTGGGTTTTGTAGCTGAACAATGTATTTTGCATGTGTCAACTGCACAGTCCTTGAAGACACATTATAGTATCAGCAGCACATCTTCCATTTTTGCTATTACAGCTGTCTTGCTTTTTCTGCCTGCTTGCCTCCACGGTCCAAAATCTGAGCCTTCTCTTTCAGTTCTCACTGGGCTTTAACTTCTCTGTTCTGACATAGAAGAGGAAGTTGTCCACGTTTACAGAGCTGCTTTTCTTTTTCTAGGTATCAGCTGCATTGATGTAGTAGTCAATTGCTCTCCTACTACTCTGTACCAGTTGCTGGTTATGTCACGGTTAAAAGCTGGGCTGGTTATTAAAAAGACGACAGATGCTCTTTGTTAACCCTTTCCCTCCCCAAAGGGTGGGGGGGGAAGAGAAGAGGGAAAGAGACTTATGTGTAGGAAAAAGTTAAACCAGCTTTAATCTAACTACAATAATGATGTATAATAATAGGAAAAATAATAACAAACTATATACAAATATATACAAAACCAATATCAAGCTTTCCCCCCTCCCCAATGACGAATACGTCACCCGGACACTGCAGGGCACACCCTGGAAAAGTCCCGGACTGTACTCAGCAGAGGCAGGAACCGGATTCAGGAATGCACAGATTGGAATCGAAGGCAGAAGAATCGGACAGAGTCCTCCTTGGACACCGGCTACAGAAGAGAGCGAGACCCTCGTGATCCCTCAGCTTTATACCAAGTATGACGCGTATGGGATGGAATACTCCCTTTGGTCATTTTTGGGTCACCTGTCCGACCCGCTCCTCCCCACCGCAGGGTCGCAGGTGTGACCACTTCTCTGCTCTTTCATTTCTGGTGTGTAAAGAAGTTAGCAGAAGCAAGCATCGACCTTGGTCTCCACAGGAAGAACTATAAGTGAGAGCCTTACTGCATACCATTGCTACTGATGTTCCAGCACTAACTATAAACACCGTGCCTTATCACTGCTAGAAGCAGCTACTGTCTGGAAAAACATGTAGTTAATTTCAAAGTGCAGCTTCTCAGACGAGACTTAACTAAAAAGTAAAGTTATAAAAAAGAAAGTTGGTTCTGTCCTAGCCCAAACCAGGACAGGTTACCAGACTGAAATTAGACAGCTGTGGGATAACTAGCCTTTTTTCTCTCCCCCAGCCAAATATATAACAGGTGTCTTCTGTGGAATGAAGCATTGTGCATTTCTGATTTTCCTAACTTTATGAGAGGGTTTCTCTGCACACACAGAATGACCAGGTTCGTGAAGTCGTGTAAATACCCTCTTGCGTAGGTATTAAGGAGCAACTGAGAAGAGACTGGGGATGGGAAGAATCCCCACTATCAAAAACTTGAAGAGATACTTGGCACTAATAAAGATCCAGTGTCATTTAAATACTCCTCAGAGCAATGTGGAGACTGGGTTTTACACTAAAGCAGAGTAATAAGATGTTACTCATAGCAAAGAACAGAGCTCCAATTCACAAGCTAGCTTTCCAGCTTTTTCATTCATTTTTTCCAGTACATTTTTCATTTCATTTCAAACTGCTTAATTAAAAGTGCATGCTTTTGTCACTCTGACCTATGTTTTTGTCCAGGATTACTATGATACAATTGACACTAGCCCAGTGTGAACTGCTGTTGCATCTACTAAAGAGACACAGCATAGTGTGGTAATGTTTGTTTCTGCTGAGATTTAATGGCTATTTGACTTGGCAGCTGCTTTCTGAGACATGGTTCTCACAGGGGATCTCTCCATTTTAACAGCCACAGTATAGGTTTCCTCCCTGGTACTGAGTGTCAAACATCTGCTCTCCTCTTATCTTTCCCTTCCAGTTTTCCCTGTCTCTGGCATAGCTTGCTGAGGGCCGGGAGTCCCCTTTTCCCTCCTTCAAGTTTGTGACAGCAGCTTTTTGTTGCTCAGGCCCACTATGACCAGGAATTTGTAGATACTCCATGAAACGGGGAACTACTGTGACCTACCATTTCCATCTTCGCTATTACTGCGTTCCTTTCCACAATGATCCTTTGAGTGCTAGGAGTGATCTTGAAAGTGCCACTGACACCATCAGCTGGTGAAGGGATGAGTCAGCTCCAGCATTCATGCAGTACTTATCTTTGCACTCACGTGTTCGCTTGGCTGCATTTTCAGTCCAGTTGACTTCCCTGTTTCCTAACATACTGTATTGCTCTTCTTCAATTCTGTCTTCCTCCCCTACACAGCTATCCTGGTTTGGTCCAGGACAGAACCGATTTTCTTTTAGTAACTTTGCTTTTTAGTTAAGTCTCTTCTGAGAAGCTGCACTCTCTGAAATTAACTGCATGTTTTTACAGACAGTAGCTGCTTCTAGCAGTGATAAGGCTTGGTGTTTATAGTTAGTGCTGGAACATCAGAAGCAATGGTATGCAGAAAGGCCCTTGCTTATAGTTATCCCTATGGAGACCAAGGTCGATGCTTGCTTCTGCTAACTTTCTTGTGCGCCGGAACTGAAAGAGCAGAGAAGTCGTCACCCCTGCGACCCTGCGGTGGGGAGGAGCGGGTCGGACAGGTGACCCAAAACTGACCAAAGGGAGTATTCCATCCCATACGCGTCATACTCGGTATAAAGCAGAGGGATCACGAGGGTCTCGCTCTCTTCTTCTATGGCCGGCATCCGAGGAGGACTCTGTCTGATTCTTCTGCCTTCGATCCCGATCCGTGCATTCCTGAATCCAGCTCCTGCCTGCTGCTGCTGAGTACAGTCCGGGACTTTCCTGGGGCGTGCCCCGCAGCGTCCGGGTGACGTATTTGTCATCGGTGGGGGGGCAGCTCGATATCAGTTTTGCACATATTTGTATATTTGTGTATATTTCATTATTATATATTATACATTATTATTGTAGTTAGATTAAAGCTGTTTTAACTTTCCTAACCCATAAGTCTCTTTTGCTTTTCTCTTTCCCCCCCCACTTCGGGGAGGGAGGGGGTTAACAAAGAGCGTCTGTCGTCCGCTTAATAGCCAGCCCAGCTTTAAACCGTGACAACGACTTATTAAAATGGAGCATGGGACAATTAGTTGTGTGTTTAGTTTTTCATTTCTGATAGTTCAACACAGAATTTAATTTAAAGGGATTGCCAACTTAAACTTCTATTTCGTTTCTTTAAGGGCTTATCTGCAGGGTCAAATTAAAATTTTACATTTCTTGGTCCTCACCTTGTTACTGATATTTTTCTCTCGACTTCTCTACCCTATTCTTGAAAAGGAATTTCATTCAATATACCTTAACCTCTGGAGCAAGCATCTAATAGGAAATGTGTCCTTGTATTTTATGAGGAGAAAAATGGATTCAGCTGTACATACAGATTTTAGTTTCAGGTTTCTTCAGGAATGATTACAATTGCTTTCATAACCCATACTTAGTCTCCTTTTCACCCCATTAAGTCATCAAAAGAACCTGTAAGGAAACAAAATACTGTATTTTTTTGCAATTTATGAGCTTATTTGAGGGCTTGTATAAATGTATGAGACTCCATTACCTCCTATTAGCAGAATGAACTCTGCCCTCTACTAGTTATGTTTCCGACTGGAATTTGCATGGATGGCAGTTGTCCAGCAAACCAATATCTGTGAAGTGAAGGGTCTCATCTGTGATAGGCTCAGGCACCTAAGCTTTCATTAAGGCATAGCAATCAGACTTTCAGACCTTGAGTTTTTACAAATAAATAACTGTATTAGAAAAAAAAAAATCTGAGTAGGAGGTTTAAGATACTTAAGTGCTGCTACACATGGAAAATCTAAACATACAGTTAGACACACAGACATTGGAGGTAGTGGTGAAGTGCTGAGCAGATGCGGGAAGAGGACATATGTGCCTAAGTGGGCTGTGCAAAAGAGGTTTCAGAAGTGTGTTATAGGCCTAGCTGATTTAAGAATAGTGGGACAGCATGCTGGATTATTGTTTCTTGATTTAAAATTATAGTCTTGACTGACAGATACAGCAATACCTTCCGGTATTTGGCATTTATTTTGTTGACATTTGAATGTGTAGATTCAGACAACTTTCCTTAGATCTAATGTGTTGTCTAAACTTTTGATGATAAATGTCATAAATCTTCAGAAGAACTCCAGAAAGGTCCCCAGAAGTTCTCAGGGAATCCACTTCAGCTGGATCATGCTTAGATACAAATTAATGTCTCTATAGAAAAAAAAAAAACACCACCAAAACCATTATTTTTTCTAGTTTTCTTCATTTTTTATATGGCGTCTTCCTCCTGAATAAGTACAGAGATGACAGGCTTCTCTAACGAATGCTGACTTACTCACTGCCTTTCACAAGAAAGAGCTGATGTCAACTCCTTAATCTAATTCAGATGTTTCAAGTAGAGAAATTGTAGTCTAGGAAAGGAGTACCACAAAGATAGTCCTCTGCTAACCAACCAGACCTGTGGTAGAAACAGTAGTCAGGTAATTACTGCTTTGTTTTTACATCAAAAATTGTATTCAATATTTTATATGTTAAACTCGTATGCTTTTTTCTTGGACTAACTGAAAAAGAAATTTCCAGAGACTATCATATGTTGGAGAACTATTTAAATGAAGACATAAAGAATAGTCAGCATGATTACAGAAGGGAAGCGTTTCCCAAATATTTTGGCTTGTGGAAATTTTGGCTTTGATTGTGGATGAAGATCAATATTAGAATAAACCTCTATTCAATATAATCATGAGAAAAAGTATACACTCAGTGGCTGAACTCAGCCACAGAATTTGAATGTACTTTTAAAACTCAATTCTTCTGTCGTTTATTCTATTCTGAAGGCAGCATAGCAGAAGAGTGGGTTCACTAACATTGTAAACTTGCTGGAAATGTTTTACAGTGTCTTGCACTATGCTTGTCCAGAGATAAGGACTACCTTACTCCTAAGGAGTTAACTGGGGTGCTCTATAGTGTCTTTAGAGGCCAGCACATTGAAGTTTTCCCTTTTATGTGCACAGGAAGACACAGACATGGTACTTATAACAAAGTCTGTGGGAAGATCTGCCAAGATCTTCTGGAGAAAGGATGTCAACAAAGAGTCAGACAACAGGGAAAAGCCTCTCTCTACTTTTGCAGGCCAGATTGCATGTAAAATTCACATAGAGAGACACAGTGTATAAATAAGGCAAGGACTGCACATTTACTGCAGAAGTTGGTTTGCCTATTGATGTTGCCTCTGTAGCAGTCTCATCCTGACCGTATGCCAAATAGCTCCTGGCAGATGCTCAGCTCAGCAAGCCTACATTCCTTAGCAGCTACAGTTTAGTAAATACTTGTAAGAGACAGAGACAGATTGTGAAGCTATTGGTTCAGAAAGAATCTTACTTCAGAGGTAGATGATGATTCCATAAAGGAAACAAATGGCAGCTACAGGTTTGAACAAGCAAAGGCAATGTTGTGCAGACCATGCTGGTCTTTGGCATAAGGGATAACTATTTAGTCCTAAACAATGATACTACTCTCAAAAATATAATCCCAAAGTGAATTCTAAAGGTTGTCTTTCAGGAGGAGCAAGTTCTCTAAAAATACATGGATACTCCTAAATCTTAGCTAAACTGTAGGTATAGTGCATATTACAAATAGAATTTTGAAAAGTGATATAAAGTCATGTAAGGTGGAGCTCTGGTTCCAGTTGTTGTCTGTGTAATACATGAGTTATAACAAACTGTTAGTATATGGCATATGATATTTTTATACCCAGTACAGGATTTTTTTAAAGTAGCCAGCTGATTCTTGGCAATGATGAGAGGCTGCTCTCCAGGATGCCAACTAATGTTTCTGCCAGGTTTTTTTTGAGGACAGATAACTTTTCAGACTCAATCTAGAATAGAAATTTGAATATTTTATTTGAGGAAAAGGAAATATTAAGTTGAGCTACTCAAAAGTGATTTTTGGTCCTCTTAAGCACCCTGTCTGAGGGAGGACTTAGAAAGGAAGACACTTGACAGAGAAGAAACTAGAGAAGATGACTAACTGGTCACAGGAACACAGTGATGAAATCTGGCAACCAAGGGTTAATGTGGAAAACAGCAAGAATCCATCAGAATCACATAACTTGGTGCAAAGTGCAGCTGTTATTTTTTGGGTGAATTTTATGAGCATGGAGTGCTGGAACAGAGTACCTGGTGCCCTAAATATGCTCCCCAAGATATAAGAATAGACTTATGTGTCCTCCAAATTAGACCTCTTCAGACACAGTGACCAGAAGTTTGCTTCATCATACCCTGAGAGACAGGGGGATAAATCTCGGTAATGATCTGATGTTAACATCCCAATGCAGAACTGTAATGTCCCGTTAGTTTTTCATGTGCAGAAATGTGCATTCAACACACTGTGGAAGACATTGGTGTTACAGACTTCCAAAAATCCTTGTGAACCCAATGAAAAGGAGAAATAATGGTGGGCTGTGAAATCATTAGACAGGAAGTGAGGCAGTAAGAGCTAATAATTTTCCCAACTTGGGCACTGCTTAATATAAATTCTTATAAAGACAATTTTAAATGGAAAATTCTCTCCTGTGCTTTCTTTTTTTTCTATCTGTACCTGTTATTAAGGTCTCTTTAATGTTTTCAGAATAACACTGTAGTCACACATTTCCTGTTGTCTTTCCATGAATTTACCCAATTGAGTAATTAAAAATGTATTTTTGCAGTTATTGATACTCTGACATTAATCTTCAGGAAAGCCTAAGTTAGGCCTGTCTTGACCAAGTCTATTTTTTATAGACTTAACTTTTGTTATTTCCTCTTTTGTGTGGTTTGAAAATCTCGGTGCAGGTGTAATTACTCCTGTAAAACGTGGAAGACTTGTCCCCTGCACTCTGCCCTGCTCCCCGCAGAGATGATTCTTAGTCTGTCAAACTGACAAAAGTAGAGAGTTGTGAAGTGCTATTTGTCTGGCTATGGCCAACCCATAAATACAGCTGTAAGAGGTATGACCTGTCATATTTTAGTTAGAATGGTAACACAAAACCTAAATGGTGATAATTTAAATGTCGACAACATCAAGACCAAAGCATAAAGGAAGAAAGATAAATAATCACAGAATCATAGAACGGTAGGGGTTGGAAGGGACCTCTAGAGATCATCTAGTCCAACACCCCTGCTAAAGCAGGTTAGCCTAGAGCAGGTTGCACCTAATCCTAATTATACTTTAAGATTATAGGCTCACAGAAGCAGATTGAAAAGCATTTTGGGAGGCCCAATACTTTGTCCTTAAGACAGGATAAACTAGACTTAAATCATTCATGGTAACTATTTCTCTAACTTGTTTTCAGAAACTTCCACTGATAGAAATTCCACAATATTCCAAGTCAGTCTTCATCCTCTGTACCAATCAAGAATTTTTACTCATGCCTAAAGTAAATCTAACTTTCTACAATTTAGGAGGAGTATTTCTTGTCCTTGCTACATGGACAAGGAAATCAGCCTTCGTCAGCAACCTTTCCTGTATTTTGGGACTGAAAAAGTTTTGTGTTTCTCTACATTCTTCTTTTCTTATACATTAGCTCAGTCCTGATGAGGTAACCAAATGGAATCCTTTCATCCAATCAGGATGGAATTAGTCTCAGACTGTGTAAGCCTAAATGTCTAAATGTGTCTGTCAGATCTTTGACACACACAGCCAAAATGCCATATTTATGCATTTACAGGGTCATTGTGAATCCACAATAGAATCATAGAATCATGGAATGTTTTGGATTGGAAGGGATTTTAAAGATTATCTAGTTTCAACCCTTCTGCCACTGACAGGGACACCTTCTACTAGACCAGATTGCTCAAAGCCCCGTCCAGCCTGGTCTTGAACACTTCCAGGGAGGGGATACTTGCACAAGTTCAGGTAGATGATGTTAATTGTGCTTCCCTTGTCCACCAAAGCTGTAACCCATTGTAGAAGGCCACCAAATTTGTCAGGCGCAATTTGCCCTTAGTGAAGACATGTTGGCTGTCACTAACAGGCAGTGGAAATCTAAGGCCTGATTTAGCTTCCTGCAAATAGATGCCCAATGTCATCTGAGGTGCCCAATGTCATCTGAGTTACCCAATGTGTCTGAAATATCCAGATGGGACTGCCAGGTATGACAAAACACCACTGAGAAACCTGTGCTTTCCTGAAATTACATCTGGAGGTCACCGAATCAAGTTCAATGTAGCCTGGAGAGCTATTCATTTGACAATGTGTATATGCCCAGGTTTAGGTGAGCTAAACAGCCCTCTGGGCTCCATTAGCTATATTTATTTAAGACTTAGCTCAGTTGCCCCCACACACAGATGCCAATGGCCATTTGATATGCCCTAGCATACCTAAGACATGCAGATGTGACTCCAAGTTATGACACAAGGGCAATGGTGATATGCTTTTCTGGAGGGGCCACTGGGGCCTTCTGGGAAGGCAGGCACAATACCACAGAGTATATAAAATCATGCTAGATCCCCACTGTGTTTAATTAATCCAGACAGTACTTCAGTACTTTTCAGCAGCACTGCTGTCTAACTCATTGATTTCAGCGTTGTACCTCTGGTTATATATATCTACTTCAAAGTAATATTTTGCTCTTCCCCCATTTTGAATTGCACTCTATTTACTTTATACCATTTTCTGCTTTTGTAAATAATTTTGAATTGTAGCCCTGTGCTTCAATGTGCTTGCATCTGTTCTGAGTTTGGTATAATCTGTAAATTTGATAAACATTGCCTCTATTCCACTTTCCATATAATTAATGAAAATATTAAATATTGCCCGTTTCAGAACAGACTTCTGTGGAACACCACTTGACACAGCTTTCTATTTTGACACTGCACCACGATACCTATTTTTTCAGTATGGATCTTCAGCTAATTGTATGAACAACTCACAATATTTTGATAAAGATGAATTTTCACTCATTTTGTAGTGAGAACATGATGTGTGGCAATGTCAGACACATCACCTGCATTATGGTATATGACAACAAATCTTTTTCTCCTTACTACAGATCGAAGTTTCTTCGGAATGACATAATTTGTTTTTGACAAATCTGTGTTGACTGTTACTTAGCCTCTTGCGACCTTCTGTATCCTTACCAACAGACAGTCTGTCCCAGCATTTTTCTGAGTTTGAAAGTATGATGATAGCCCTATAATATTCTGGCTATTCCTTCTTATAGATAAGCTTTGTGTTAGTCCTCTTAATAATTAAGGGCAAGTGTAGGGTCCTGCACCTGGGGAGGAATAACCGCATGTACCAGTACAGGCTGGGGTTTGACCTGCTGGAAAGCAGCCCTGTGGAGAAGGACCTGAGAGTGCTGGTGGACAACAGGCTCACCATGAGTCAGCAGAGTGCCCTTGTGGACAAGAAGGCCAATGGTATCCTCAGGTGCATTCAGAAGAGTGTGGCCAGCAGGTTGAGGGAGGTGATCCTCCCCTCTACTCTGCCCTAGTGAGGCTGCATCTGAAGTATCCAGTTCTGGGCTCCGCACTTCAAGACAGATGAGGAATACTGCAGAGGGTCCAGCAGAGGGCAACAAAGATGATGAAGGGACTGGATCATCTCTGTTATGAGCAAAGGCTGAGAGACCTGGTCTGTTTAGCCTGGAGAAGACTGAGAGGGGATCTCATCAATGATTACAAATACCTACAGGGTGGGTGTCAAGAGGATGGGGCCAGACTCTTTTCAGTGGTGCCCAGTGACAGGACAAGGGGCAACGGGTGCAAACTGGAACACAGGAAGTTGCATCTGAAGATCAAGAAGAACTTCTTTACTGTGAGGGTAACAGAGCACTGGCACAAGCTGCCCAGGGAGGTTGTGGAGTCTCCTTCTCTGGAGATATTCAAAACCTGCCTGGATGTGTTTCTGCACAACCCGCTCTAGATGAACCTGATTTAGCAGTGGGGTTGGACTAGATGATCTCCAGAGGTCCCTTCCAACCCCAACCATTCTGTGATTCTGTGATAATCTGGAAACTTAACTGTCCTGCACTAATATTTTTTATTGCTTCATGAGGTTGAAGTCTAAGTACCTCACGGTAAATTTGACCAGGTCTAGATAGGTAATTTACAAACTCAGAGGATATTACTTTAGTTTCTCAAATATTTGTACTTCATTTGAGGCTTTTTTAGATAAAGGTTTTTCTTAAGACCTTTTTTTTAAGACCTTTTTGTTTTTTCCCAAATGTAAATATGGTCATTACACAAACAGTAAGGAAAAATAAGCCTGAAAGAAGCATGGTTTATTGTTTTATCTCTAAATTTTTTGTAACACAGATGTTTATGAATCTGATTAATAGTATTAATATCGCTAACAGTTGAACAATATTTGGTTTTAAACATAAAGCAAAGCTCCTTAAATATTACAAGTGAAGTATTGGAGTAAATATCTAACATGCTAAAAATATTCTCTGTAGCAATGTTCTGAAATAACAAGCTTGTAAATAATAAGAAACATTGTATACATAACACTAAAGCAATGTTAATGCTAGACCAGGCTTACTTTAGTTTTCTGTGGAACAAAGAAAATGAAAGCACGAGGAGAAACTCAGACAGGAATGCCAAGTTCTAATAAGATGGTTTTATCAGGACAAAGCTGTCTGGTGCATACCAGATTCTCCTAAAGATGAAATACAAATAAACAAACAACTGCAGATAACACTACATCATCTAAACAGACTGGAAAACAAACTGTTGTACGGCCTGGACAGTCTGTTATACAGACTCGAGACAGATCATAAACAAAAACAAGCTTCTGCAATTTCAAAGGAAAAGCTGAGCCATGGTTCTATATGCTTTAGAATTTCAGTATGCAGAAAACAAGAAATAACTTATTAACTCTTGCTGCATAAATACTTCTGGAAGCATCTTGATAAAAAGGAATCCTTCTGCCACATTTGGTTAGGAATGCAGAGAAAACTGTGTATTACATATAAGTATTAGATAATTTGAAAATGCTGCCTTTCTGAGTGAATCTTGGGACAGTGATGTCATGGAAATATTTCCTTCTTAAGGAAGGAGTCACACAGGCGATTTCAGTTCAGAAGCAAATTAAAGGATTTACAGGTTGTGTTGTCAGAAACTAACTGCTGAAGTTAGTCCAAAACTTCTGCATAAACAGTAAGAGACAGACTGTGTGCGATTTACCATAAGGTGTTGGAATCATGGTATCATAGAATAGTTTGGGCTGGAAGGGAACTTTAAAGATCATCTATTCCCAGCCCCTCATGCAATAAGCAGGGACATCTTTAAAAAGATCAGGTGACTCAGAGCCCCGTCCAACCTGACCTTGAATGTTTCCAGGGATAGGGCAGCCACCACTTCTCTGTGCAACCTGTTCCAGTGTTTCACCACCCTCATGCTATGAAGTTTCTTCCTTATATCTAGTCTGAATCTACCCTCTTTTAGTTTAAAACCATTACCCCCTGTCCTATTGCAAAAGGCCCTGCGAAAATATTTGTCCTTATCTTTCTTATAGGTCCCCTTTATGTACCAGAAGGCTGCAATAATGTTAGCCCAAAGATTTCTCTTCCTTATGCTGAACAACCACAACTCTCTTAGCCTTTCTTCATAGCAGAGGTGTTCCATCCCTTTGACCATCTTCATGGGCCTCATCTGAACCCACTCTAACAGCTTCATGTTTTTCCTATGCTGAGTACTCCAGAGCTGGATGCAGTACTCAAGGTGCATTCTCACAGGAGCAGAGTAGAGGGGCAAAATCACTTCCCTTGACCTGCTGCCTATGCTTCTTTTGATGCAGCCCAGGATATGGTTGGCCTTCTGGGCTGTAAGCGTACATTGTTGGCTCATGTTGAGCTTCTCATCAACCAACACACCTAAGTCCTTCTCCTCAGGGCTGCTCTCAGTCCCTTCATTCCCGAGCCTGTATTGATACTGTGGATTGCCCTGACCCATGTGCAGGACCTTGCTCTTGGCCATATTGAACCTCAGGAATTCACACAGGCCAACTTCTCAAGCTTGTCCAGGTCCCTCTGGATGGAATCATGTCCCTCAGGTGAGTCAGCTACACCACTCAGCTTGGTGTCAACTGCAAACTTGCTGAGGGTGCACTCAATCCCATTGTCCGTGTTATTGATAAAGATATTGAACAGTACTGCAGACCCCTGAGGGACGCCACTCATCATCAATCTCTATCTGGATATTGAGTCATTGTCCACTATTCTCTGGATGCAAACATCCAGCCAATTCCTCATCCATTAAGTAGTCCACCCATCAAATCTATATCTCTCCAATTTAGAGAGAAGATGTTGTGGGGGACTATGTCAAAGGCCTTACAGAAGTCCAGATAGACAATATCTGTAGCCCTTCCCTTGTCCACTGATGTAGTCACTCCATCAGAGAAGGCCATTGGGTTTGTCAGGCAGGACTTGCCTTTGGTGAAGCCATGTTGCCTGTCTTGAGTCAACTCCATGTCCTCCATGAGCCTTAGCATAGCTTCTAGGAGG